>OX336366.1:11753188-12353188 GCA_946902895.1 Fragum fragum
CGTGTTGGAATGGGTTGTAAGCTCGTGTTACGCACAGCAAAATTAGAATTTTCAAGCATAGCAGCTTCTACAGTAAGAAATCAATGACCTCGATGATTATTTGACTCTCAACTCGGCCAATTCTCTAACGATCAAACTAAACTCACGTAGATTTACACTTCAAGTTTATGAGTATACGTGGAAATTTGCTGAAATGCGCGGAAATTTGTTTCAGGGTGATCGATTTGAAATACCGGTTTACACTTAGGAAAAAAGAATATTTAAAGCGTTGTGAGTAAAATTCAAAAGAACAAAAAGACGTTAACTTTATTGTAACGTTATTGTTTGCACAAGGTATTTTTGCCCTATGATGAAGATAGTATCAAGTTATCTTCGGTTCCCTGTAGTCGCGCGATTTTTCATTCGTTATTCGACTTTAGAGCCGTAAAAAGTCTTAATTAAAAAAGGACCAAGCTGAAAGCTAGATGACACTTGTTAAAGGTTTGATGTGTTATTATTGATTTAAACTTGTAAATAACGACATAATAAAGCGTAATCATTTAGTAAATAAGTAGAAACCGGAAGTTGATATGTTTACATTCTAATTTTCAACATCTTCTACTTTCCTTTGCATCTATTTGAATTTTATTGAGTAAAAGCTGTAAATCCAACAATAATCGCATTTGCTTAATGCCTACGATCCCCCTCAATCGTTTTAAAGCACTGGACGGCGTGATTATTGTAAACCTGCATTTACGACCTGAGCCATATTTGTAAACATTGCCTATCTATGGTTCATGACTACCACATGTGTCTTGAGATCACGTGATTACCAAACACGGGACGGCGAATCACAAAAAACAAATTACTGCGCTGATTGTTACCTTATTTCACAATAATTCAAAGCAAACTAAAGCATTTTTAGAAGTCTCTAAACGAAATTTTATATCATCCTTTACATGTGCCATATTATTGTCTTCGGCTACAACTAACTGATTGTCCGTGGCAAGTTGAAATGAGAAGTAACCCGAGGTGTATTCATATCTAAGAGATCACGTGATATGTGTCATCAAGAAACCCGAAATGAAATTGTCTTGTGTTCATTTTGCGGTTATGTTAAATCTAAGTTGGAATTGCTCCGCATTCCAACTTAAAATATACATATATACATTACTGAGCAATTAGGCAACTAGAGCTGTTATGAATTAAAGTGCCGTACGCACTGTAATTGGTCGTCACTGAGAAATAGGACATATCGTTGCATTCCGACTTTAGAATTAGGGTAAAACAACTTTAATTTCTATTATTTTCACAACACCTAGGTTCTATCCTAGTGTATGATACTCCCCTGAATGTTAATTAGAACTAATATTATTTTACACGAACGCAAGACCTTGATGCAACAAGGTTTTTGTGAAAACTAAATTTCAAAAATTCTCGATTGTTCAATAGTCATGGTAAGATCATCCCTGCAAGCTTTTTTTATAAAGCCAAAACAGAAAAACTATGGAAATATGATAACTTAAGTTTAAGAGCAAATGCTGACAGCAGGTTCATGAAATTTCAAAACCCTCTCTTTTTCTGGGCAGAAATTAACTAGTTCCTAAACAGCGCTGGTAATAAACAAAGGAAAAAAACAATTGATACTATTCTTTGGGCAAATTCTTTAGACAGCTTGAAAGCATAATAATCTAATTTGCTCTCCAGAAGAACTTTCAGTACTTTGATTAACTTATGGCTGGAAAATAATTGAGTGGCAGTATCATCTTTGTTTACGGCTCGATATGATTGAAAGAAAGGGTTGGTTAGACGCGTTCAACACTTGAAGCATTCATCTTTAAAGCGTGTGACTGTCCAGTTTTCCTTTACTCCTTTTGATAATTCTTAACTTGTAAAATGAAATGATTTTTTTCTGTTTTCCCGTCAGAATATACGTCCAGTTGGGCTTAGGCAGTTTTGGTAAATTGCAGCGACACAATCTCGAATTTATTGTTATATAAATTGGTCTACGACCAATTAAAAATCCCGAGCTAGGGTCAATAACTAATGGTATTCCGTTTTACATGAAATTAGAACGCGTGATGATACATTTTGAATGAAATAAGACAGAAAGTTGAAGAACCGGGATCTACAGTTACTGTAATAACATAGAATGACAAAGTCGGGATTACTCTAGCCAGTTTAGAAATTTATCTCGTACCCGCCTGTTGTTAGCGATATTTTCCAACGTTCAAATCAGTGGCTTAATGCAAAAAAAATCATAAATGTATATACAAAGTATAGACACTTATGATGTTTTTGCACTAAGCTAACTAAATTTCCTTAATATTCAGCTTGTTTTACGTATCCTTAACGGATAATATACTTGTTCTATATTCTGTTTACTATAGACGCCGGGCGCTTCTTAACCCTTCAATATTACCCAGAGATGGGGGGTTGGGCGCTCATTAATTGAACTTGATCTTAGAAGTAACTTTAACGGTAAGCGATTCTTTCTGTAAATGTTCCATTGTTAAGAAATCTAAATCGGTGCGTATACGTCAGATGAAAAAATACTGACATATGTTGCTAATGTACTATTAATGTAATATTGGATCAGAAAGCAGGGGGACGCGCCACTGCCTAGTTGGTAGCGCGTCGAACTCTCAATAATGAGGTTCGATCTCCAGTTGCCTCAAATATACATTCTAACATTTGGCTCCCATCAATGGGTGGATAATCTTAAACCATTGTGGGATGAGTAGCTTGAAGCTCGGAAGGGATGTCGAGGTAGTACTAGCTTGAGATATACCTGCAGAAACTCATGGTTAGGTGCTCCAGCCACTACGATATGACAGCAATACTATTACTTACAGTTTGTTATTTCATTCAGCTGATTACAGGCTGTGCCTATAGAGTAGTTGGTAGCGCGTCGGACTCTTAGCTATAGGGTCCAGGAGTTAAACCCTCTTACAGCACATATTCTTTACGACATTTGTCTCTCACCAAAGGGTGGATAATCGTAAACCTAAGTGGTATAGTAGTTGGAGGCTAGGAAAGGATGTAGTGGTAGTACTGGTGTGAGAAATACAAGGAATCCATTGTTAGCTGCTCCAGCTGCCGGGATTTGACTGAAATACATTGTTCGTTTTCGGCCTTGTCGTGGGCAATATTCCAAAGGATAAGAGGCGAAATTTAACCCATTCATACAAGAAATTGCTTTTACCATCCTTAAGTTAAAAAGTGTTTGAAAGCATAGTGCAATTATTTCATTATCTATGATGCTTTCTACCCCCATTAAACAAAGATATTGATATTAAGATATCAATCTTCTTATAAAGTACATTTACCAAATATGAATGCCTTAGACATTATGTTTTAAAAGGAGTTTAATCTTGTTAATTAGAAGTTTTACCGAAATTCGGACCTTAAGGATGTGACAGTTTTGACCACAGGGGCATCATTTTTAATAACCTTCTACAAAACAATCTAGTTATCTTGCATACCAAATTTGAATGCCTTATTATTACTTTTTTTTCAAGCTTTGTACCTCCTCCGTTCTTTATAAATTTGTAGAGACCATGTGGTTATGCTATAAATGAAATATAAATGCCATAAGCCTTGCAGTGTCTGAGAAAAACAGTTTTGCAAAGCTTTACTATGAGTTCCTATTCACATATGCCTCGGCATCAAGACCTTTTCATGAAATTGAAACCTTATAACAGCTTCTGTAGAACTTCGCCCATTGAACATTCCTACCAAGTTTCGGATTGATCAGCTTATTGGTTTAGGAGGAGAACATTTTTAAAATAAGTTGTTGAAGGATAGACGTGTGAACAAACAGATGGTAGAGAACCACGTGGTTAAGCTATATATGAAATATGAATGCTATCCACCTTATACATTGGTAAGAGCAGATATTAGATCATGCTGTAATTGAGTGTTTTCCAAGCTTTGGACCCCATTGGGGTAGGGCTGTTTTTGCTCAAATTTAAACAAACATGGCACATAACTGCTGGGCTATGCTGCACTCAAAAAATGATTGTTTCAGGCTTTATTGTTTTAAGAAGATATTTCAAACTTGCTCACTTTTAGTAAAATTTACCACCTTGAGCCCCAGGTGCAGGGTCGTTTTTGACCACACGGCGTAATTTTTAATAACACACTACATATCCATCTATGCTATATATAATTAGAGAGGAGAAGACTATTGAACTTACCTTAATTAAGCGTTATTTCCAATTATGGACCTAAGGGGCGGGGCCACTGTTTATCCAAATTATACAAATTTTTAGAACTTGGTAGAAAACCATGTGATCATGCTTTATATGAAATGTAAATATTCTTGGCCTTGTAGTTTCTGCAATAAAGCTTTCTTAAGATTTACTAAAGTTTTTTTTAATTTTCATATGCCTAAGCAACCAGAGTTTTTCTCAGAATTATATTCTTTTACCAACTTTCGTTCAGCTTTACCCTCCCCCCCCCCGAAAGGTTTCAGCTTGATTGGCTGAATTGGTTTTGAAGGAGAAGAATTTTAAAGATTGTGGACGGACAGAAGAACAGACAGACGGACGGTCGGACAAATATCGATCAATTACATCGCTCAATTGCAATTGCTCACCTTTCACTTTGTGCTCGGGTGAGCTAATAAACATAAAAACAAAACGTTATGAATTTAGTCCGGAAAGTGTCCAAATAACAACAGTATATAGGCAATTTCTGCCCTTCTTAAACATTTATGATATGTCTCTTCCTGCTATCTATCGAAAACCCCCTGTTTTTTTTTTTGTTTTGTTTTGTTTTGTTTTTTGTGTTTTTTTTATTTTGTTTTCCAGGAGATCATTACATTAGAAATGGTAATCATTTAAGTCTACACCAATCAAATTGTCATAAATACAAAAGAGCCACTCAACACCAAAGGTCACGTGCACACTCTGTCACCTAAATTTGTGTTTATATGGGGATTTCAACTGGGTAACACATTACCACATAATAAAACTTTAGACTGGTCCAATTCCAAAGATGTAGCAGACGACTTTTTTAGTTAGCGGATTTTGTGTGTGTCTTTTGGGGTTGAAAACAGTGTGGATTATGAAGAAATTGATAGTCACTAACATTTTCAACGATGTTTTCCAAATCTTTTGGTCTTTGGGGCTTAAAAAAAGTGGGATGAGTTAATATATGTAAACACGAGCTTTCGTTACTGTCAGTCTCTGTTGGCTGAACCGAACAGATACAACAAGCCCGCATGCATTTAATTCTTCCCGGCGGCGGCACATATTATTTCCGACACTTGTCTCTCACCAACGGTTGGATAATCGTAAACCTAAGTAGGACAGCAGCTGGAGGCTAAGAGGGGTGTACTGGTAGTACTGGTGTGAGAAATACCAAGAATCTATAGTTAGGTGCTCCGGCCGCCGCAATATGACTGAAATACAGTTAAATGCGGCGTTCAACCCCATTCAATCAATTAATCAAGCATTTAATTCTTCTTGGTTTCATAAGTTGGTGCTTCCTTCTTTTGTTTGATTTATCACATTTTAATATGTCACCTTTACATTTATAGAGTTAAGCATTCAAATAGACAACTTAGAAAATACTCATTTTATGTCTTCATTTCATGAATTTAATAAGATCATAAACTTTAATATTCTGCAATAGATGATCAGTCAAGTCACGATCTCAACATTCAGGCTGTCTTTAGTAATTTCAGTATTCCTGGTTTTGAAACAGATTGGTTTAATATGAAATGTGAAACTGATTTACTAATTAATTGTCAAATACTTAATTGCATTTCCTTTGACAAGAAACAAATCGAAGAAGGGGTCATTTAGCCATTCAGAACGTAGAGATTTTTGTTTAAACTTTCTTTAATTCCTTGTATATTCGGCATTATTTGTCCATATATCTGCTATCTTGTAACTACAGACCTATTTATGCTGTGGTTGCGGGTATTTGGAACTACACCGACGATATAAATTTGATTTACGTATATATCTTAGGCGGCACATATCCTTTCCGACATGTGTCTCTTTACAATTGGTGGATAATCGTAAAGCTAAGTTGGGAGCTAGGAAAGGATATAATGGTGGTACTGTAGCTCTGTAATATAACTGTGACATCGACTGTCAACACCGGGTTTGAATATAGTCAGTGATGAGAGCTTCCGTCTCTCTCTGGTTTGTGATCCTTCAATTGCAGCTTTAATGAGATGCTGTTGATAGTATTGGCTCGCCAAACAACGACATTTTTCAGCGATAAATACGTACTCCTTGTATTATTAGATTCGTCGAAAGGATTTGACTGGCAGCTAGATTTCGTCAATGACTCATAATTTACAACCGATTGACTAATAACCCGCATGGGTGATAAAAATGCCATATGACCAGTTAAGCGGTCTAAATACGTACATGAGACGTACTTCGTGAAACAAATATATCACAAATAGAGGCGAGCCATCAGATAGTCAATTAATGACAATATTTCGAGAATAACCTGGTGATAACGGAGTCTGGCAATTCTAGGTTCAAAAAGACCTGCTAAGAACGAAAAGCGTCGCCTCTGTCAAATCTACATAGTGAGATCAGGATCGGTCCTCCTATCAGTTTCCTAAAAATCCCCTTTTTCTCTCGATGCGACGCGTAAGAATTTTCGTTTCGACATAGCTACTTTTTGTAATTGTAACACGTTATAGTATTGAAACATGAACCCATTAATACATGATTAAATTTCAGACTGGTCCAAATTGAAAGAAATTGCAAACGATAATTTCATGTTGATGATAGAAACCATTGTGGACATTAATGAAGAATTTGCTTGTTTTGTTCTCCAAAGCTTATTGCTTCAGAAAGATCAAAAGGCGGGAGTGTGAGGAACGGATTAGATACAGTCAAGTTTATAGTATGGTATATCCTTAAGCCTCATATCAAGTCGGAAGGGATCAGAAAAAAAGGTGGTATTTCGTTATTGTTTCCATTCTGTCTTGTATTGATATTGAATTATCAATATTAAACTTCTTTTTGAAATTAACCTTTTTCTTATGCTCTATCATATAATATTATTGGATAGTACCTCTTAAAGTTCGTTATTAGATAGTATTTATCAAAAATTCAAAAGCTAATATTGAAGAGTCGGTGTTAAAATTTGAGACATTTCAGTTGTACATAGCCAAATCGTCTTGAAAATCAAGTGGAATATCAAATTTTCCCCGAAGCGAGAAAAAAATACAAGATTCTGTATCACTATAGTAACATAATTCATTTATCACATAACTGATTTTTCTTATTTTTATCTAATGATAGTAATCCACGATGTTTAAAACTATTTGCGTATGATAGTTTTTTTTAATTTCAAGAACAGATTTTGTTGCTCTTTTTTGGATACTTTCTTTTGCTGGAAGATGGGAGAGCGTACACTGAATTACCTCAGGTTTTGTCTAGCATTTTGTCATGTAGAGATTATTATCACTATTATTGTCCAGACAGGTGAATATTTCAACAATCATTCCCCGGAGTCTATTGCTTTTTTCTATTTATAGTTAATGTAGGATTCGAAATTTAGTCTTTCATCCTTTATAACTCAAAGGTCATTTTCCTGTCTCGCATTTTTAATTGACCAATCGCGTCTGCCAATCTAGGAAATAACCGACTAATCAAATAATTTATTCAGCCCGGATCTGAGCTTTTCAACCCCAACATTGGCCGCCATTTTGTTTACCTTTATTATTGGTTCAGCGACTTAAACGTCGTAACTACAGCTTATTCAACCAACCATGTTACTTTTTTTGTTACATGCTACTGGCCATAAATTTTGCAAAATAACGCTTTTAAAAATCGAAGCGGGACTTCCTGTCGGAGTTAATGGGCGGGGCCTTGGGAGTCAGTGGGCGGGACCAGCGATTGGTCAATTGGTACCGTATTACTTTCTTTATCTTACAGGTTGTAATTACTTTGTGGGCAATTCTTTCCAATATGAAGTCTTTTACATTTTCGGCGTTGAAGTCTAGGTCCCACTGTTTTGACCAATGATAGATATTGTTTGTTATTTCGTGTATATTATACTTTTATTGTACTCCAATTGAACTAGGATTAGTACGTCTTCGTTTATACTAAATATCTAGGTTCGTTAGCTACAGAAGCTTTGAAATTTTTGAAATGTCGCTTTGAAACACCAAACAATTGACGAATCGCAGGTAAAAATCAAATAACCAGTCGAACAATAAAATCATTCATTTACGCTGGAAATTAACTTTGAAATCCAAAATTGGCCGCCATCTATGTGGAGAATTTACATTGGTCCTTTCTCGTCATTACCTTTGTCCTTATCCATGTTCAGTATAGGGAAATTGCGATTTTTCATTTGCCTTTTCCAGTTTGAATATAAATACAAATCTCTCGATGGTGTTAGTTTATGGGTCAGAAATAACAAAGGAATGTATTTTCAAGATGAAACGAAAATCACCCATGCTAAAGTTTACAGCTGACCTTTAACCTAAGCAGTGCAAAGAATTGAAGGATTAAGTTCAAGTAAAACACTGATAAGGACCAATGTATTTCTGGAGAGTATTCAAGAGAGATAACTCAAGAATGTCCCTCATTATATAGCTAGTTATACTGGGACCAGCTACTTAATGCATCGCCCATGAACAAACACAGGCGACGTTGGACTCGAATTAGTGGCCTTCATGTCATCTGCCCAATAGATACACTCGAAAACGACACATTTTATTTGAAGTTCGTTAACAACTTAACTTTGGCGTTGCGACTATTCATAGCATGTAGTAAGGGATAGATCTTTTCAAAAATACAAAAGCCATTGGGAAAAAATCTTATTTTAGCCGAAAACACATCTGAAAGTGATTCAAATCCTTATTTTACATAATAGGGGGCTATCACAGATCACATTCGTTAAGAAATATCATATATATTATTTAGTTATTTATTTTACTGGATTTGAACCTTGAAACAAGACAAAAACATGTGTATGTTAAGATTTGATGTTGGTTTGGCGACTTGTATCTCGCGACTACAGCTTAATAAAGCTGTAGTAGCGAAGTTTAGGTCGCCAACCAACCAGTTTATTTCATTTATTTTTTCTTATGTAATTGACAATAAAATTTGCAAATATAATGTCGTTTATCATTTATGTCGAACACTTCCTGTCTGAGTCGGTGGGCTGGGCCAGCGATCCGCCATTTAGCCTGGCTACAATACGGTTGTTTATCCTATTAACACTTGTCCTGCTGTATAAATTACCTTACAGAATTACTGTAAATTCAAAGGACTGATAGCACTGATAGAACTTGTTGAAAAACTAATATTTCTTTCAGAAATCAATTTCACAAACAAATCAAGCAGGAGGTGTAGACCAAGATCAGGCTGCTCTTATGTGCAGGCTGATCTTGGTCTATACCTCCTACCAAAACCGAAATATTCCGGGTTCAGTATGACAAGGGTTAAAAAGATTAAGAGACATACATACCGTGTTGAGCCTTCGATAATACAATTGTTTATGGTCCAAAACGTGATACGGATGTCTTTAACCCAATGCCACACGGGGTGCTTTTGGACGCCCCTCTAGGAAAGCGCTTTAGAAAACGTTGTGGAAAATAAAGAAATTGCTAGTTACAAGCAATTTCTTCAAATTCCACAGTGTTTTATACATAGAAAGTTGATAAAATCCAAAATTTCATGAATTTTAAATTGTCGCCTGCAACTTCTTTTAATTTGGATCAGTCCAAAATTTTTCCGTCTGGTTATTGGTTAACACGAGACGTTCAGATAGTAAGTCTTGTGATACTTTACGGTGGCTATTATGATTATGAATTAAAATTTTTGGCCCTCAAATTCAAAATTTCTGAAATTTTCGCTTTAAGACGTTTGGAAGATGGGAATGAAGCTGTAATGAAAGTGTCTCTTCATAACTTCAATCGGGGGGCTGAAGTCCCTAAAAATAGCCATATTCAAACGTTTAATTTAAACCATTTCCGGATTCGAACCTACGTGGATACGGCAACACCGCCTAGCGCTACGTTGTCTGATGTCTTTAGCCTCTGCGCTACCGAGACATCCCCAAATAAAGGATGCGTTGCCGTATACGCGTAGGTTCGAGTCCCTTTGCATGATGTAAGGTGCTCATGGGGAGGTTAATGATAAATCTCAGTTGAAAAAACGACAAATTCAAATGAAAATGAATTCAAAATTACCATCCTTGATTCCAGAGTTTACAGTTCCTTTTCCAAGAAAATGCCTTAAGCTTTAATAGAAATTCTATAAAATTTCGAGGTGATTCTATATCAATAGTCTAATATATTAAAAGTCTGATAAGGCTTAAAAATCGCATTTGTTAGTTAAAATGTCAGCTTTGGTCTAAAGGTTAAGGAACCTATGAGGAAACATATATAAAAAGTACCAGTATCTGCATTTTCATTTAAATGGTCTATTTTCTTAGCCACACAAATTTTCGTGAAAGTTAGATAATATCAACTTGTGTCAAATTGTTTTTTTTTCCTCTCTTATATAGTTTCTAATAATAAACCTGAAATACATCAGTCTACTTCCTTGTGTTTTCCAACAGAATCTTTTAAAGAGACCATCCTCGTGGTGACATTTTAAATTCATTTTACATTTACATTTTAGAAATGGGATTTCCCAAGAATTTAATGAAAATTCTTAGTTAATCCCACACACACAAAAAAAAAAAAAAAAAAAAAAAAATGACAAAATTTTCCTTAAGAACCTTTAACATTATGTATTGTAACAGCCTTTTCTCAGTTTCAAAATAGTTCATCTATCTGGCCACAAAACCCTTCTAAAGTGTCGTTAGAAATGAAAAAAAAAAAAAAGAACAAAAAAAAAAATATTATAAAGAATATATTATCAACATTTCCCCTGGGTGAATATTAAGCTATTTTTCCAGATGCAATGGAGGTAACCAATAAAAAATATCCTACTATTTACCATGTTAAAAATCTGACAGCATGTTTTTACATCTTACACTTTGGATGATTATAGTTTCCGTATAACTTAATCCTGAAATGTAAGTGTTTTTTTCTGGCCAATATGAACGGACAATATCGTCCCCGTTCCCCCTATCATAGAATTCACATTTTCCCCCTTTTTTTGGAATAAAATTACTCCTCCAAGCTGAAATTTTCTAACGTACCAAAGTATTTTTTGTAAAATTCGACAAATTGAAAGGAAATGGTCCTGGTTTTAAAGAAATGTAATATTAAATATTTTTGCTCTATTCTTTACTTGCAAATACAAGAAAATGTAATTAAACGTGATATGCAATTTTCCCTTTTTCAAACTTTTGTTATAGATTCCCCCCCTAAGGGGCACTAATACCCTTCCCTTCAAATGGAGAAAAAACACTTTGTCTGCACCGTGTTTTGAGATCTTGACCTTGGCATTTGACCTACTTATGATTAAATTGATTTTATTTTAACACCAGAAAAAGCACTTACATTACAGGATTAAGTTATATGGGAACTATAATCATCCAACGTGTAAGAAATTTGGATACAAGATGTTAATAAGTAGGCAGAAGTTCGCGTTAGTTGGTCAGAAATGAAAGCTTATCCCTTGGCCAGTCTGTATATCAAGTTTAAAATTCCTAGGTATCAGAAAACACGAACAAGGTTAAAGCTTTTTTAAAAAGTCGGTCAAAGGCTAGAGTCAAAGGGTTCTTGGTGTCAAATGAAAGCCTGTTACGAGATAAGAGCATATATTGTCAAATACGAATGTCCTATATACAGGCATTCAGAAAATACATGCCGAGTTAAATTGTCGGGTTCAAGTTTTTCTAAACTTGTTCGGGGTCACGCGGAAAAGCTATTGATCTTAAAAAGAAGCCTACTACCCGATGTGTATTTTTTAAAAAATATGAACCCTAGGGGTAAATATTAAAAGAGATATAAAGCTTCATTCAAATCCTACGCCCACATCCAGAGGTATGACAATAGTTTTTCCGAGTCTCTAATAAGAGTCCTCTTCCGTGTTATTTTTGTTTCAAGTTGGACTCTTCAAATACTGCAAATCAGCTATAGATGCACAAGTTCTAGTGAGCGAAGTCAAACTTGTCTGTACAGGTAGTGACAAAATTGACCTTTCATCACTCACAATAACTTGTACTTCTATATTGTTCGTGCAGTATTATCTTCGCGGAATTCATGTCCGAAAATAATCAACAAGTTCATGGATTTGCGAGCGGGTATCTGATACTAAATTAACGGTTTCAGGGGAGGTAATTTTCCGTGATATGCAGCAAGTTAATGATTGATTGATTGAATGGGGTTTAACGCCGCTTTTAACAGTATTTCAGTCATATCGCGGCGGCTGGAGCACCTAACAATGGATTCCTGGTATTTCCCACACCAGTACTACCACTACATCCTTTCCTAGCCCCCAGCTGCTATCTCACTTAGGTTTACGATTATCCACCCATTGGTGAGAGACAATTGTCGGAAAGAATATATGCCGCCGCCGGGGATCGAACCCATGACACCCATGATTGAAGATTAGGAGTCTGGCGCGCTACCGACTGCGCTATGGCGGCGGCCTGCAGCAAGTTAAAGGGGACCTTCAGAAAGTCAAATGACTATTTGGAGTGATATTTAGACATGGTCGACCCATGTGGGTATGATTTCCTGGGTACGCCCCCGGGTCAGAGTCATTATACTCAATCTGATTCTCTTAAAGGGAGGTATCGATATTTTTGAAAGAAAAGGCCAACGAGGGTCTAAGACGCTCTACTGCTTATCCAGTTTTTTGTTGGAGAAATCTGATATTTAAGGAAGTTAATTGCTTAAAGAAGAATGCATAAAAATGACAAATTGGACTTTATCCCCTTTATCATTTTGAGCAACAATCCCCCATTCCAAAACAACAAAATGTTAGACTGCTCCAATTTCAAAGAAGTTGCAGATGACAATTTCAAGTAAATGAAATTTTTAAAGACTTTGTCTTGAGGGGTAGAAAACATTATGGATAATGAAGAAATTGCTTGTAACAAGCTATAGACAGAGGCGTTTAAAAGCGTCATTGAGTGGGAATAGGTTAAGGCCCCTTTACCGTGTTTCAAGACAGATCCACTTCATTTCCAAAGGAAATTTCCTTATGACCCTACAATCATAATGTGAAATTTTCAACAGCATCCAATAATTATTGTGGACTTTATCAGGTAAAGGCCCCCTTTCCAGTGTTTTCTTATGGACCCATTTCATTTCCAAAGGAACTTTCCTTAAGACCCTACAATAGTCCTCTGTGAAATTTTAAAGACAATCTGATGATTGTTAACCTCATCACATAAACAAGAAAGTTTTGAGTAAAAATCTGTAAGGCCCCTTTTCCTGTGTTTCCGATGCCCCTTGCATCTTTGAAGATTATCCGATTAGAACTGTGGACTGTATTGTGTTAACGAAGATATTTCAATCAGTTCTCATAAAACCCCTTTTCCCGTGATACTTTATTGTTGGTTTAATCATACTGCGAAAGTTTAAAGTGAATCCGATGAAATATGCGGACTTCATTATGTTAACTAGAATAATTAAACAAGAGGGCCTGAATGGCCCTAAAATCGCCCACCTGACTAATTTAAAATGATAAAAAAAATCTTGAAAGAACACAGGCATGTTTGACCTTGAGCGGTGAAATGGGCTATCTAAAAAATCCTTCCAAATGGCACATCTTCCCACGATTGAGACTTATTGTGACATTTTACTTTTAGCAACCAAATATGGTCCTCAAAAATATGGACTAAGGCACATACACCGACTTGTAATAGAGTCAACTTTGTCTCGCTCACTACACGCAGGCTTGACAAAAAGAAAGTACTTTTAATCTTAAAAGTCGTCCTGTTTGCTACACACTGGAGATCAGTTGTTGTTTCTCACTAGTTACCCATCTCACTTGTGCATACTACTTGTATTTTGCCCATTGGTGGCAGGCAAAAGGTACATGTCACGATGATTGTGCCAAATGTCTGATGAAAGTTGACTAAGTCATTTTTAACATTTTTTTCATATTATGTCATATTGTGGAGCATTTAACAATTGATTCCTGGTATTTCTCGCACCAGTATTACCACTAAATCTTTCCTAGCCTCTAGTTACCATCCCATTAGGCTTAGGATCATCTACCCATTGGGGAGACAAAATGCTGTAAAGGATTTGTGCTGCCGCCGAGATTCAAACACACGACACCCAGGGTTCCTACAATTTTTTGCTTCCAAAATCAAGACTTTTTCCAGACTTTTTGTAGGACATCTTCTAAAATTCAATATTTTTTTCACCGGCAAAATACCTCAAAAGTTTTTATCAAAAGCTAGTTATATTATGCATCTTTTACTCTTATGAAAATGTGGTTGCTAGTGGAGGAATAACAGTACCCGTACAGTACAGGAAACACTTGGTATGCATAGGCCAAATTACATAGTTAAAGCAAAGATTATTATGACACTGATTGTTGATTCCCTGAGACCCAATTTTATTGATGTCAAACTAAAACCCTGAACTCTGTCTTGAAAACTACAATAATATGAAATAATGGATACATATGATTGCTTCTGGACGTGTAGAATGCCACTGTCATGTTAATGATAATAAATTTCGATGTCTATTTACCAAAAGTCCCCCTTTTCATTGAATTGAATTAGAGGCCATTTATTACTTTCGTATCCAAATTCATGTCCGGTTACTGGTACACTTAAGATGTTGCTTTGGATTTTCTCCTTTATAAGTGTTTTATGTAATCCAATCACATATATTGTAAAATGGACATCTACTTTCCAGCATAGCAGAAAATTAAGTGCCATGCTTGTATTTTTTGGTGAAACAAATACCAATTTCTCTTTCTCAGCAGACATTGTGACGTGATAATGCATCCCTATGCAATTTAAACTGTTGTTAAACCTACTGGCGGGGAGGGGGATACTTGTCAACTGTTTGGGATACGTACTTTAACTAGGCCATGCGTCTTTCATCAAAATTATTTTTCTTTTCCTAGTTTTTCCCGCTTTTTTAAAAGATATCACGAAATCAAGATTTCACGAAATTCCCGACTTTTTACCGTTTTCCCGGTAGCGTTGGAACCCTGGACTCACCATGATTGAAGATTGGGTGTCTGACGCATTCCTAACTGCGCTATGGTGGCGGCCCCGATGTACTCACAGACAAAACAGCACAGTAATAGCCCAATTGGCCACTGTCAGTAAGATTAATGCCAAGTTTGATTGAAATTGACCCTCTGATTTTAAAGAAGAAGATTTCAAAGTCAAAAACTGCCACGCCCATATTTGGGCGTCGTTCAAAATTTCGCAATCAAATTTTGAAAAGGGTCACCCAAGGAACATTCCTGCCAAGTTTGGTTGAAATCCGACCAGTTGTTACTGACGAGATATTGAAGATTTCAAAGTCAAAAACTGCCACGCCCTGCCACGCCCATATTTGGGCGTCCATCAAAATAACGCCTGCAACTTTTGGAAAGAGTCACCCAAGGAACATTCATGTCAAGTTGGGTTGAAATTGGCCCGTCTGTTACTGAGGAGAAGATGTTTAAAGATTTCAAAGTAAAAAACTGCCACGCCCTTATTTGGGCGTCAACCAAAATTTCGAGAACAAATTTTAGATATGGTCACCCAAGGTACATTCATACCAAGTTTGATTAAAATTGGCCCAATGGTTACTGAGGAGAAGATGTTAAAAGATTTCCAAGTAAAAAACTGCCCCGCCCTGCCAAGCCCGTATATCGACGTCGTTCAAAATTTCGCAAACAACTTTTGGAAAGGGTCACCAAATGAACATTCATGTCAAGTTTGGTTGATATTGACCCAATGGTTTCTGAGGAGAAGATTTTTAAAGATTTTAAAGTAAAAAACTGCCACGCCCTGCCATGCCCATATTTGGGATTCAATCAAAATTTCGAGAACAACTTTTAAAAAAGGTCACCCAAGAAACACTCATGCCAAGCTTAGTTGAAATTGGCCCAATGGTTACTGAGGATAAAATGTTTAAAGATTTCAAAGTCAATAACTGCCACGCCCTGTCACGCCCATATTTGGGCGACAATCAAAGTTTCGCCAACAACTTTTGGAAAGGGGAGAAGATGTTTAAAGATTTCAATGTAAAACTGCCACGCCCTGGGTCGCCCATATTTGGACGTCAATCGAAATTCCGCTAACAAATTTTGAGAAGGGTCACCCAAGGAACATTCCTGCCAATTATGGTTGGAATCCGCCCAGTGGTTACTGAGGAGAAGATGTTTAAAGAATTGTTGACCCCTCCGACGCACAACGGACAAAAGTCGATCACAAAAGCTCACCTTGAGCACGTTGTGCTCAGGTTAGCTAAAAAAAGATCATATGGCCCCTTTTTAGATGATATTTGACTGATTGTACCCAAAAGAACTATCCTTATGATTGTTCAATCATTCTGTGAAATTTTTAAGTGAATCCGGTGAAATCTAGGGACAATATTGTGTTAACTAGAACATTTAAGAAAGTTTTTCATGAGACACCTTTATAAGTGATATTTGCCGTATTAAAACCACTGTCAAATCAACAATTGTAATGATGGTACAATCTGTGTAATCTATGTAATTCATTGTGTTAATGAGTATTTTATAATGAACTTTTCATAGGGCCCGTTTTCCCATGATACTTTCGAAACGAACCAAATTTCAAAAGGAACAATTCTGGTGAAGGTAAAACCATTCTGTATTATTTTAAAAAGAATCAATGAAAACAGTGAACTAAAGTAGGTCGAGAATTTTTTGTAACAAAATTTTCATAAAGCTCCTTTTCCCGTGAAACTTAACAAATCATAATCAATTTACAAAAGAACAATCATAATGGTAGATATTTTGAAGAAATGATAAAGACTGGTGACTATATTGTGATAATGACGTTTTTGCAATAAAATTTCATAAGGCCCCTTTTCTTGTGTCACTTAACAGATCAGACCCAATTTACAAGGGAACAATCCAAATGATGGTACAATCATTCTATTAAAGTGTGAAGAGAATCTGATCAAGAATGGGGACATTCTTGTGTGGATTTGATAATAATTTTTCATTAAGTCCCTTTTCCTGTGATACTAGACAGATCGAGCCTAATTTGGAAAGAACCAATCCAAATAATGGTACGAACATTCTGTGAAAATTCTATCAGAATCCGATGAAAACTATGGACTTAACTGTGGTACAAGGTTTTTTAGATTAATTTCATAAGGCTCCTTTTCCTGTGATACTTGACAGATCAGGTCTAATGTCAACACCAACAAACGTAATTATTGTACAATCTTTCTGTGAAAATTTGAAGAAAATCCTCTGGACTTGGTAACAAGGATTTCTAAATTAAATTTTCATAAGGCCCATTTTCCCGTGTTTCAGTTCAAAACCTATTATGAATAGAATGATCGTTATGACCTTACAGTTATTCTGTGAAAGTTTCAACAAAATTTGATCAAAGCTGAGGGCTTCATTGTGTTAACAGGGACTTATGTAATCAAACTTTTATATAGCCCCTTTTCCCATGTTACTTGATGGATCTGAACCAATTCCAAAGGGAACTATACTTACAAAAGTATTATTATTCTGTTTGAGTATGAAGACAACCCAATAAAATCTGTGGACTTTAAAGCATTAATTAAGGTTTTTTAAATCAAATTTTCACAAGGCCCCTTTTCCTATGTTTCTCCATGGATCAGACCCAATTTGAAAGGAACAATCCTTATGATGTTACAATCATTCTGTGATATTAAAGCTCTAGGCCATCCTGTTTGGGAGAAGAATGGTTTTAAAGTTTCACTATATAAGCCTATGTTAAACTTTGACTTCCGGGAATGGGCTAATTTTAATCCTGAGGCAATATTTTGTACAACCTTGATAGACGTCCACCAGATGATGCTGTATACCAAATATCAAAGTTCTAGGCCCTCCTGTTTGCGAGAAGATTTGAGGGAATTCACTATATAAGCCCTTTATAAAACTTGCGATGTCCGGAATTGGGCTAATTCAGTCTCTGGGACCGTAACTTATATAATCTTGATAGAAATCCACCAGATGATACTACATACCAAATATAAAAGCTCTAGGCCCTCTAGTTTGGGAGAAGAAGATTTTTGAAATTTTCACTACATAAGCCTTTGTTAAACTTATGACGTCCGGGAACGGGCTAATTTTGACCCTTGGATTATAATTTATACATTATAGATAGAGGTCCGCTAGATGATGCCACATACCAAATTTCAGAGCTGTAGGTCTTTTGGTTTGGTAAGAAAGATTTTTAAAGTTGTCAATATGTAAGCTTAAATACCCCCACCCACCTTTGCCCACCCCCACCCCCAAGCACGGCTATTTCTAGTCAGATTATTTTTCTTGTACAAACTTGTGTCCTTGCCCTAAAAGACTCTTAATACCAAATGTGAATCCAATCCGACAGCCGGTTCGTGACAAGAAGATTTTAAAGATGTTTTTTTCCCCTTTTGGGGGCCACAAGGGGAGATAACTCCATGATGTGAACAAATCTGAAAGGCCTTCCCAAAAGGATGCTTCCTGCCAAGTTTGGTTGAAATCCACCCAAGCGTTCTTAAGAAGTCGAATATGTAAAAAGATAACGCACGACGACGAACAAAACACGGTCGCAATAGGTCACTATGACCTTCGGTCAGGTGACCTAACAAGAGGCCCATAGGGCCTTATCGAATACCTGAGTCCAAAGAGCACAATAACAAATAAAAGTCCACCAGATTATGCTACATACTAAATATCAAAGTTCTAAGCCTTTTCGTTTGGGAGAAGGAGAGTTTTAAATTTCGTTATACAAGCCATTATGTAAAATTCGTGACGTCCGGGAATAGGTTAATTATGACCCTAGGGCAATAATTCATACCATATTGATAGTTGTCCACAAGACGATGCTGTGTACCAAATATCAAAGTTCTAGGCCCTCCTTTTTGGGAGAAGATTTTTAAAGTTTTCACTTTATAAGCCTATGTTAAATTTGAGACATCCGGGAATTGGCTGATCTTAATCCTGAGGCAAACATTTGTACAAACTTGATAGAGGTCCACAAGACGATGTCGTATGCCAAAATATCAAAGTTCTAGGCCTTCCTTTTTGGGAGAAGAAGATTTTTAAAGTTTTCACTTTATAAGCCTATGTTAAATTTGAGACATCCGGGAATTGGCAAATTTCAATCCTGAGGCAATCATTTGTATAATCTTGATAGAGGTCCACAAGACGATCCTTTATACCAAATATCAAAGATCTAAGCCCTCCTGTTTGGGAGAAGATTTTTACAAATTTCACTATATAAGCCCTTTGCGAAACTTGTGACGTCCGGGAATGGGCTAATTTTGACCCTGGGGTTTAATTTATACGATCTTGATAGAAATCAACCAGATGATGCTACATACCAAATACTAGTTTGGGGGAAGAAGATTTTTGAAATTTTCACTATATAAGCCTTTGTTAAACTTGTGACGTCCGGGAACGGGCTCCTTGGCCCCTTGTGTAGCCCAAAAGAGGAGATAACTCCATGACATGTACGTATCTGAAGCGCCTTCCCATTAGGATGCTTCCTGCCAAGTTTGGTTGAAATCCATCCAAGGGTTCTTAAGAAGAAGTCGAAAATTAAAAAAGTTCACGCACAACGCACAACAAAACACGATCGCAATAGGTCACCATGACCTTCGGTCAGGTGACCTAAAATATTAAATACACGTACTTGGTTTCATTATTGTGTCATTATTTGGCGGAACAGTTTCAAACGTTCGGTTAGTCTTATATTGAAAATTATTTTGTTTCTGAGCAGCGTTCTATTATTGGTTTACGTCTACTGGTAACAGTACAATTTTCAAAATTACACAGTTTAATATCTCCGTCAAACTTCCTGCGGAGTTAGTGGGCGGGGTCAGAAATCGGTTAATTGTTTACGGACGAAAAGATTTACAAACAGATGGATAGTAACCGTGTCATCATTTTAGATCTGCCAAGGGGGGTCGCAACAAAAAAATCTGTCAAAGGAACAGGAAATGAAGATTAACGTCTGCAAGGATATGTAAATAATCTTTTATTGATGATTTCCCAAATGCACAATGGAATCGTGATAAATGTTACATGAAAATTGTCACAGGCTCTCATAAATGGATATACTAAGATCTACTACCTAAAAACTACATAAACTTTATCCCCCCACCTTTGTCCCGAATCGTCTCTAATTTTTAGGATCTTGCAGTAATATTTAAGAGATGAGCCAGAGTTTTTTTTATTTTTATTTTTTTGGAGATATGAAACGAAAAAACTAATCAGTGTGATCTGCTTTTTCGTTTCATGCCTCCATGAAAACAAGAAATATTCTCTTCATTTCTTATATTTTAATATTTTAATGACATCGAGCGAAAAAAACAAACATTTTACACCTTTTGATACTTTTTGTATGGAACTATTTTATGCGGAAGCATACAAATAGCTGCGTGCTCAAAACTTATCATGAAGGTATGATTTTTTTCGACCAATCAGAACGCTTGTTTTCGATAGACGAAACTAAAGGAAACTAAACATTAAATCATATTTATATAACAAGGAAAAAATTATTTGGAATGAACTTACTGCATGGAACAAAAAACCATGTCTTTTTCACTCAATAAAATTCTCTAGTTTTGATTTAATTTACACTAAATGTCATCTGCAGCCAGACAAGTAAAAATTCAATGGATAAGTGAACAGTTGTAAATTGTGCTGATAACATGGGTAAAGATGTAATGCCTAAACTGGATGACTATATTATATACGAACACAAGATTTTCACCTTAACAAAATAAAAAATAAAACAAAAAGATTTATTACAAAAAGCCTGATTTAACCCATTACCAGCTGTTATTACTTGAGGGCGTTAAAAAGAAGGGTTTGCTGGTGGGAATAGAGGAAATAAGTTACTTTGCAGAACACCCCCCCCCTTGTCAAAATCTTTGCCTCTGAAGTTTGTCCTCTAATTTTCACAAATAATTGGTCAAAGTAGTATATGTAATGAAGATAGGAAATAAATAGACCAATTTTCTTTTAAATACACAAAGATAAACATTGCTACAAATCTCAATTTATACCAATTTACTAACATTACCTTGTTGATTTACTGACCTTAACCCTTACTGTTTTTACAAAATTTTAGACCTGTCGAAATTCAAAGGTTTTTTCAGACGACAATCTAAAGTTGATTTTATAAGAAAATAATCATTCATTAGGGAAGAAAATATTGTGGAAAAAGAAGAAATTGTTTGTTACAATAATCTCCAGTAGACAGATTCTAAATACAATAAAGGGAATCTACTTTGTGGTGCCAAAACGAAAAAAATCTGATAAATGCTCGGAAAACAGGATACAAGTATTATGACACAAGTCTGCTTGCTGCATGCAATTTCTTTCATCCATCTACCAATGTTTCTAAACCCATTCTCACAGGATGAAATTAAAGACCAGTGAAAATTGATTAAAATGTCGCAGACTTGCGCAATTTAAAGTTGATGAAATCTTTAAAATCTTTGTCTTTTGAGGTAAAAACATTGTGGATAATGTAGAAATTGCTTGTTACGAGCAATCTCTTCATTTTCCACAATGTTTTCCAAATTTTTTATATCAAGGGGTGTTTACAAGGGTTATTGTGTTGGAATGGGTTAAAGAGCCTCGTAAATAGCCAGGAAATAAATCATGCTTTTCCAAGACATATCATGTGACACTATCTCCTTATTACTTCTAATTTATTATGAATGTTGACATGCTATAATTGGTCAATAACTTTGTAACACCTGTGTCCAGTAAATTCATAAGTCTGAAAACTAAATCAGACATATCATTTCAATCCATTAGGCTATTACCTTTCACGTTTTTTTTTTTTATCTCTATCTGAAATACAAGATGTGTTTGTGAGCAACCATGCCCCTGTAACAGCTTTTTTTGGGGGAATGTGACCTTGATAAGTGACATTCACCTTGTCATTTGACCTCAACCATGGTATCTGCAGATGCTTGTTGGTGAGACCTATCTATATGCTAAATGAGCACTGCATCTTGAATAGGCTTGAATGTTTAGTTCTTTGGTTAAGTTCTGCAGAAGTTCGACCTTGACAAATGACCATGTCACACGACACCGCATTGATATTTTCAAATGCATATCAATGAGAACTATCGTCATGAGGTCTGTACCTTGAAAGGGCTTAAAGTAAATAGTAAGGTTTGGTAAAGTTTCAGATCAGGCACACCAACAGACCGATTGACAGTGGTAAAACAATATGCCAATTTTTTGGATGAGGGGGCATAGAAATTGGCATCAGTCCATGACCAAGAAGGTATTGAAAAAATTAGCAACAGGCATTTGGAAAATAAAAAAAAAACAGTAAAAAATGATAGAAATCAGTATTGGGAAAGGGTGAAAAGGGTGAATTGTCTAATTCTTCTTTTCTCAGAATACCATTATCTAATTTTTTTTAACTTTTGGGGAGGAAAACATGGAGAAGGAAGAAGTTGCTCACAATCAGCAATTTCTTCATTTTCCATAATGTTTTTTAAAGCTATATTCATGAAGGGCATAAAAATGCAGGGTTGTTTGGTAATGGGTTAATACACATCTTAGACTCGTGAAAAAACAGGTGATACTGGAGGTCAAGTGAATAACTTTACTGTAATCAATAGACTTGATTCTTCTATTTTGAATTGGGTTTAACGTCACTTATAACAGTATTTTGGTCATATTGCGGCAGCTGGAGAACTTAACCATTGATTCCTTGTATTTCTTACACCAGTACTACCACTACATTATTTCTGAGCCTCCAGCTGCTCATCCCACTTAGGTTTACAATTATCCACCCATTGGTGGAAGACAGATGTCAGAAAGGATATTTGAAGCAAGACAGTTTAGTTTATACTTATTTAT
The DNA here is from genome assembly GCA_946902895.1 of Fragum fragum. Taxonomy (NCBI): domain Eukaryota; kingdom Metazoa; phylum Mollusca; class Bivalvia; order Cardiida; family Cardiidae; genus Fragum; species Fragum fragum. Next base: position 11,776,072 of record OX336366.1, read on the forward strand.
CTTAGTTTGATTGCGACGAAAGCTTTAAGCTTGAAGAGTCGCTCTTCAACACACAAACCAGATGTTTTCACGTCCCTGAAAGAGAGGCAGTGGTTTGACCCCACTGCTACCCACTTCTACAGTTGGGTAAACTGGAGCTGGCTATTAAGTGTCTTGCCCATGAACACACCCTGGTGACACTGGGGCTCAAACCCGTGACCTTCAGCTCACGAGTCAAGCACCTTTACCACTCCGCCTTCGAAGCAAGAGGGTTTGACTCCTGGACCCTATGATTAGAAGTCCGACGTGCTACCAACTACTCTATGGTCGCAGCCTGTAATCAGCTGATTGAAATAACATACTGTAAATGCAATTATATTGGCAATATCAATATTTGGCAAGAGTTTTTTGTTGTTGATGTTTTTGACTTAATGGCAGTGATTTAGATATTTAACCAATTACCAGATGGCAAAATTTTAGACAGTTCCAGATTGAAAGGGGTTGCAGGACTAAAATGTAGAATCTATGAAATTTTGCATTTTTCAATTTACAGGCGATTGTGCAAGCAATTTCTTCATTTTACGCAATGTTTTTTCCCCACTGGTTTTCATGAAGGGCGTCAAAAAGGATCATGGAGTGGGAATGGGTTAAATGTAAATATGCCTTTACCCTTCATCTTTTCTAATTGTTTCATGTTAGAAATCCTTATCTTTACATGTCTTGTGATTTAATTTCTAGTTTATAAATCCAAATGATATTTCATGAGAATGTTTAGATATAATCTTGAAAATAATTAACTGTCATCAAAGAGGTGGAGCTCAATCACAACATGAAACTTTTCAATATTGAAAATTAATTTCACATAATTTTTTTGAAAAAACTCCGATATCTGGAGTAGGATTAAATTTGGCACTGCTAGGCTTGACCCAATGTGCCAAAATAAAACCACCTCAAAACAAACAAATGAATATTGTATTGTTTATAATAATGCTATAAAATACTTTATATATTGATGAAATAACTTGTGATAACATGTTACAAGATGTTAAACATACTTTAAAATAATTTCAAAAGCTAAATACCTTTCAAAATTACCATAGAATAGAATTTATGAAAAAAAGATGCAGTAATAGCCATCTTTTGTCTAGACCATTTTAAACTGACTTAATTATGCTGAATAGAAAAGAAAAAGAATAAATCATTGGATTACAGTATGTATGCTTCAAAATACGTATAATGTATCTACCTTGTAGATTCTGTACTGTAATTTTGAAGTTTCAACTTCTATTAGCAGGAACCTATCTTGATGGAATCATATAAGTTTTTTCCCTCAACTCTTTATATTGATATCCTTTTTCTAATACCCATTTCCTATTTTGATGAAATTTTAGACAGTTCCAAATTGAAAGAAGTTGCAGACTATGATAAAAATTTAGTGAAATTTGAAATGAAATCATCCTTGTAGTAGAAATATCATGGGAAAAGGAGAAATTTCTTATTACAAGCAATTTCTCCTTTTCCTCTGTTTTCTCAAGCATAAAATCACAGCGACATAAAATCCTGGGTTTGTATAGGGTTACACAATTACAAGTCAATCACAGTTCTTCATCCCCTCAAGAAAGTATAAAGGAAAATGAATTTCTTATCATCTACTACTTTTACTAACTAAAATTGTTGTCTGCAATTTCTTAAAATTTACACCAGTCTTAGATTTTGTTGTTCCATGAAGAGACACTTTTAAAAGATATCAAGAAACTGAATAATGACATATACAATGTTTGCCGTATTCTATTGTGTGTAACAATAACCCATTCCCACACAATGACCCTTTTGGATGTCTTGAAAGGAACAAACAGAAAAATCAATTATTGAATCAATTACTAGTGTCAAAGCAACTTCTACTGATCCAAGATTGTTTTCCTTTTTCAGGGCATTCAAAGCATTGGATAGAATCACAATGAATAAATAAAAATATTGTTTTGACTTTTTAATCAACCAAATTATCCTGCATTTTTATGCACCAAGGAAGTATAGCTTTGGAAAACATTGTCAGAAAAGAAGAAATTGCTGGTAACAAGCAATTTCTTCTTTTCTCACGATGTTTTCTACCTCATATCGTACCATTTTTTCAATTTAGACCATTTTGTTTACGCCATTTGTAACCTCTATCAAATTGGACCAGTCTAAAATTTTGTTGTTTGGGAATGGGTTAAAGAATAATGAACAACTAAAGGAAAGCAGGCATAGTACTTTTCAAATTGAGTGATTTTTTCAAATAACCATAGGGTTGCCAGACGATACAAAATATGAAATCTTAAGGCCATATGGTTTATTCTAATATGCTTTTTAAATAATCCCTTCCTCATTTATATCTACCTAGCACAAGGGAGATTTGGGGGCATAAGGACTCTTTTTCACGACTTTTGTAGATTGCTTCTAATTGATGCAACATGACTGATATAAAAAATATCTAGCTTTTGTGTTTGGTTTGTCTTAAGATATAAATAGGATTTAAATGATTCTCAGCCTCTCTAGATCTGGTGGAATGGCAATCAACAGTTATTTATAGAATCTTATTTTTACATGCTTTATAGGCTAAGTCCAAGGAACATTCTTGCCAAGTTTCAGTTGTACAGCTAACTGGTTCTGGACGAAAAGTTAATTTTAGAGACAATGTGGATACACAAATATATCAGCAAATGGATGACGTATATGTTCAAATAGATTGGCTCGAACTTCCTCCTCAGTTACTTAGGAAACCATTCTAAGAAAAGAAGACTACTGTTCATGGCAAATGGATGACGGACATGGTCAAATAGCATGGCTCAAACTTCTTCCTCAGTTACTTAGGAAACCATTCTAAGAAACAAAGACTACCATTCACCAGGAATTTTTCACTAATTCACATCCTGCATAATACTTATCTCTGCTAATAAGTACCAATACTCTTGAGCCAATTTTAAAATACCATACAGTCCCACTTTTACATCACTGAAGAACTGTATTAAAGAATATATTGTGAGAAAAGAAGGAATAGCCAGAAGCAAGCAATTCATTCTTTTATCACAATATTTTTCTACCTTTTCTGGCGTTAATTTTTAATTATAAAGCACTCTGAAATGCTGGTTGATCACGGTGCCTTTCAGTTTGGACCAGTCCAAACTTTTGCCATGTGTAAATGGGAGTAATAGTAAGGATTGATTGAATGGGGTTAAACTGAATTTCAGTCATATCGTGGCAGCTGGAGCACCTAAAAATGGATTCCTGGTAAAAAAATTATTTCTCACACAAGTACTACTACTACATCCTTTTCTAGCCTCCAGCTGCTATCCCACTTAGGTATACAATTATCCACCCATTGGTGAGCGAAAAATGTTGGAAAGGATATGTGTCGCCGCTGGGGATCGAACCGATGACATCCCAAGATTGAAGATTAGGAGTCTGACACCCTACCAACTGTGCTATGACGGCAGCTGTAATAGTATGGAAGGTTTTCATTGCTTCAGCCTGGTAGTAAATAGATGTAGTCTCAAACCCCATGGGACAGAATAGTAAGCAAAGACAGTTAAATCCTGCACACTCGTCATTTTCTCAAATGCCAAATACTCTCAGACAATTCTAACAACTACTCATTAATATCACAGTGAAGTTACAACATTTACAATTTGGTGGTTTTAATAAGACTAAGAAACATATATAGGGAATAATATGTTATAATGATGATCCAAAATGTTGTATTTAATTTGAACAGTGGAAGAAGTTTCTAGAGAGGTCTAGTGTAATATCAAACTTTCTCATGAAAAAAAAAAAGGTGCTGGATTGTCAATATTACTACAAATATTCCATTATAGCATACCTACACAATTTGACAATTTAAAGTATAAATTGCGTAGGAAAATGTCTAAAAATCAATGTTTTACCTTCTTTTTCAATAGTATCAATTCTTAACCCTTGTCATGCTGAATTAAAATCCTATACAGATTTGCTTTAAAGGACTGACAGCACTAGAAAGTCTTAATGAGGGTCAATATTTCTTTTGAAAATTGATTATTTAAACAACACTGGCTTAAAGGGGGCATACAGGAGGTGTAGACCAAGATAAGACTACACTTATATGCAGGCTGATCTGTCTAAAACCTCCTCTCTAAACAGGAATATTCCAGATTCAACATGACAAGAGTAACATTGACATCATTTCAGAAGAAACAGGACAACTGCATGCAGGAGCCACTCAGCTAAAGATATTGGATACTGAAATAAGAATTGACCAATCACGGCTGTCAATCAATGAATATATTGACCAATCATATTATTCATTCAGCCTGGAATTGAAATGTAAACTCCGACATTGGCCACCATTTATGTGAATTTTTTTTGTTGTCTGGCGACTTAAACGCTGCTACTACAGCTTACTAAAGCTGTAGTGACAATGTTTAGGTTGCCAACCAACAATTGTACTGTCTTGTTACATGCTACTGACCATAGTTTTTGAAAAATAACCCTGTTTACAATCAATGCTGTTCTTCCTTTTTGGAGTCAATGGGCATGGTCAAAGGAGTAATTGAGCAGGCCCAGAGATTGGTCAACTGAGCCACAGGATCAAAGATTGACCTGTGATCTTCCTCTATGAAGTTGACATATGGTCAAGTGCAGTACCCTTACTAGTAGCTAGGTCTTAACTTGGTACATGTTTCTGACCATAAATTTTAAAACATGGAGTCAGTGGGAGCATCCAGGTTGAATTACCAAAGAATAAAATTTTAGACCAGTCCTTACTAAAAGAAATTGCAGACAACAATTCTAAGTTGATGAAATCTTTGAATTTTTTTGTCTTCATTGACAACATTGCTGACAACAAAGAAATTGCTGGTTACAAGCAATTTCTTCATTTTCCAAAATGATTTCCTGGCCCGTTTTCTTGTGTGGCACAAAAAGGTGAATTTGTGTGGGAACAGGTTAATAGGATGACCTACAGTATTGAGCCTGTTTAGCCATAAGTGTGTGATATGCCTAGGGATCAAAATTATTTGATATGCCAACTGTATCAGTTATTCTCTAATGAAATTTTCATATGTGTCCTATAATTAGGACCAGTCTTTAACCCATTGCCACACAATCCATCTTTTAACGCTCCCAAGGATAAACATTGTGGTAAAATTAAGAAATTGTTTGAAACAAGCAACTTTTTCATTTCCCACATTGTTTTCAACCAGAAAGGCAAAGATTTTTAAAATTCCATCAACTAGAAATTGTCATTGGATTTGGACAAATCAATCATTTTATCATCTGGTAATTGGTTACCTAATGTAATCTTGTCCAAAGATATTTTGCATTCATGTGAAAGCAAAGTATAATGCCTTACTAAACAAATCCTGAAAGTTTAATTCCTAGAACTGTTATAGTGAGAAGGGTTGCACTTTTTCAATCAATTGCTTAAGGTATACAGTCATACATTGAAAATACACAATTATCTTTACAATAACACAAATAACTTGCATAAATTCAGAACAATGATTCCAACTAAACATTTTAACTGATTAAACTTTCAAAAGCACTTTCATTCGTTAATTCTAGATAACTAAATTAGGTAGACGTTAGCTAGGATAACTGTATACTAAAATCTGTGGAAATATTTATCCCTGGTTTTCGTATAATGAGCTCTTTACTGGAACTGTTGTAGAGGAATTGGAGTTTCTCTGTAGACCCTACAATTATGAAATATGAAATAAATTTCATTTTGGTAACAATCAGTTGTCAGTGTATAACATATCAGCAGGCATCTTAACCCATGTCATGCTGAATAAAATCCTTTTCAGAATTGTATACAAATCAAAGGGCTGAAAGCACTGGTATTACTTTTTCAGTTGTCAATACTTTTTTTTTTGAAATTAATTTAATCAACTGGTTTCAAAAAGACAGACAGGAGGTGCAAACTAAGATCAGGAGGTGTAAACTATGTGCAGTCTGATCTATGTCTATAGCTACAGCTAAAACCGATATATTCCAGGTTTAGAATGACATGGGTTAATTTATGTGTTTTGAGTTTAACACTTTTCTGATAAACCCCTAATTTTTGTAGTCCTAGGATGTTTTACTTGAGAAAACATTGTGGAAGAAGAAGAAATTGCTAGTAACGATTTCCCACAATATTCCATCATATAAGATTGTTAGATTTTTAATTGTACTTACTTTATATAAGTTAATAAAAGAATCAATTGACCAATCAAACATTCATTTAGACCAAAAGTGAACCTTAAACACTAAAATTTACATCCATTTTTATGAGGTATTCTTCGTTTGTTTGGCAATACAAATAGCGTAACTACAGAATGAATTATATGTAGTTACAACATCAGGTCCTCAACCAACTATTTCTTTGTTGCGTGTTACCGACTATAAATTTGAAAATAACACCTTTAATGTATCGAAGTGCAACTTTCTGTAGGGGTCAATAGGCGTGGCTAATGGAACCAGTAGGCAGGACGGGCACTTTGTCAATTACTTACACAGAGCATTGATTCAACACATGCAGAAATCCTACGTCAAAATTCAATACCGATGGATTTGGTGTCTATTGAAGCCTTTTTATATAACTGTTTTCTAGCCATAAACAAAACTCTTACCTGTGGATTTCAATACTGCAGCAGTTGGGGCCTTCTGAAGACCCACTATAACTATTTTTTCTATCCACTCTTTACTTGTATAACTACCATGGGGATCTCCAGATCTGTGAAGGTAGAGTAAAACATATGACAGGGATCTGGATAAAAGTTACTTATCGTCAAAATGTAAATTTTCTTTGTTGCATACTTTCTGAATGTTTGATAAGTCTCTTACCAAGATAGAATTGATGGACTGATTGGAGTTTAACACCAATTAAACAGTATTTCAGTCATATTATGGGATCTGGTACACCTAACTGTGGATTCCTGGTACTTCCCCTCTTAACAAGAGGTGGAAATTTATGTTAAATAAGAACAGTGATTATAGTGTAAAACTTTCTGTAACATTTGAATATACATTGACCTATTCCAACACAATTCCTCTTTTTAAACCCTTACAGTAAAATAAAATCTGGCAAAAATTGAGGAAAATGAAGAAATTGCTTGAACCAGGCTATTTCTTCATTTCCCACTATGATTTTGCCCAGAAAGACAAACACTTTTAAAATATCATCATCTTGAAATTGCCATCAACTTGGAACAAAATTTTGTTGTGTGGGAATGGATAAAATTCCTGAAATTTTTTACATGAAGACAGGAAGAAAGCAATTTTATGAATTGATAGAATGTAGTAAGAACTCTGTGATAATGAAGTTCAAATTTTGAGTTTTCTTTGACTTCATTCATCATGTCAAAGTCACTTTTTATCACATATTGTTGATAAACTGTTTTAGTGGACATGCAATTTTAACAGATGCCAATCATTTAGAGAATTCCATTCATCAAGTCCCTTATCACCCAATTGAATGATTGGGGCTGTAAATATTGATTGACCAACCAAATCAAACATTTAGATCAAAGTAAACAAAATTTATAATGAGCATGCCTGTAGGTTTAGCTAGATAAATGTCATACATACAGACTATTCAAGCTGTATGTATTTCAAAAAAGAAAGAATTTGTTATGTCAAGCAAATTCTTCTTTTCCGACGATATTTTCCCTTGTATAAAATCTTGCAAGTGTGAAAACAAGTGAGTGAAACAATGATTCTTCCTTGCTAATATAGAGTAATGGCAGCCTGTTTTATGAAAAATATTTATTTATCTATTTCAAAACAACACCACATTTTGACAACCTGGAATGTAATTAGGGATAAATATTGTTAGAGAAGGAAAATTATTGTACAATTAATTACTCCATTTCAACCAATTTTTCTACCAATAAAGCTAATTTCTATTAGAAAGTCTAAAATTTGATGACTGGTAAAGGATATCTAGATGGTTGTCCCAGGAAACTGTTGTCAAGCCCGCAAAGTTTTGTAGGCATCATGCTCCAGATAAGAACAATTTTAGTGTTTGACCTTGACCAGTGACCTTGAAGTTGAAGCTATACAAAAAATTCTTCCAAATGGCACATCTACTCATGATGGAGAATAATTGAGCTAAGTTATTTTAAAATCCATCCATAAATGTAGGAGTATTTGTCTGGACAAATTCGGACAGATGTCCGGACGGACTAACGCACTAAAGCACATACACAGACTTGTCATAGTGACAACTATGTCTTGCTCACCGAAAGCAGGCTTGACAAAAATACTCTATTTATCCTATTTTTGTATATGTACCAATTGAACATTTTGTTTCATTACATTAACCCTTTCTCACAAAATGATAATATTTGACACCCCAAAGAAAAATCATTGGGAAAAAAAATTTGTATAATGAAGAAATTGCTTTCTTCATTTTCCAAAATGTTTACTATCTAGAAAAGTAAATAAATCTAAAATTTCATGAAGTCTAAATTGTCATCTGCAACTTCTTTCAGTTTGGCCAGTCTCAAATTTTCTCATGTGGTAATGGGTTAACCCATTCCCACACAACAAAATTTTGGACTGGTCCAAATTGAAAGATGTGGAAGACAATTTCATGTCTATGGAATTTTATTTTTCTTCATCTTCTTGGATAGAAAACATTGTGGATAATAAAGAAGTTGCTTGACACAAACAATTTTATCAAACTCCTCATTGTTTTCTTGAGGGGTGTGAAAAGGAGGGCTTGTGTGGGAAAGGGTTAAATAATGCAGATTATTTCATCCAGACTGTCTTCTTAAAAAAATTTATTCCTACTTACCTACTATAAAACTCCTTATCTTTAAACGTAAATTCTCTTAAAATATATTTTCCTTGTCTATAATCAAATGAGTGGTAATCATCAGCATATAAATTTCCCTTTGCAGCTCCCTGAAATTTAGAAAGAAAAATCCAAGACTTACATTGACCCAAATAAGAACTTACATCCTTGACCATACTAGGAGTTTTTTCTCATCAGAATATTCTGAATTTATGAAATGTATTTTTTTGCCATCAAAACTTTCTCCTCTTCAACTTTGTGTTTGATCACTTGGATGACAAAGTTAGCATGCTATTTTGAGATGTAAGAAAAATACCTTATAAATCATTGTGAAAAATGAAGAAATTGCTCGTTTCAAAGATTCTTTAGAAATTTCTTCCTCTTTAAAAAAGTCTTCAAGAAAAAAGTATTGTGTGCAACTTATTTGAATTTGGACCAGTCCAATATTTTCTTGTCTAGTGATGGTTTCAATGAGATCATGAGTGGCTGTATACTGTGCACAATAGAATACTATAATGATGGACTATTAAATGTTTTTCTCTATCCTTGTATTATCCTGAAAGTCTTAGAAAACAAGATAGGTTAGTGAAACAACAAACACTTTTTCGGAAAGAAGACTGTGATAAGTAATCTTGACCTCAAACTTATTTTCCAAATATGAGCCATGTATCTGCAACAGTGTTTGAATAAGAGACGATTGCCATGTCTTTGTGTAAAGTGTGTAAATTTCAGACAGATGAACAGACAGCTGGAAATTGGTACAACACTAAGCCTCCATCTTATTGTTGCAGAGGCATAAAAATCTTGAAAAGATAAAAATTTTGAATTGGTAAATCCTGTAGACCAGTATACTCCTATTGGCATAACCTTTACTTAAAATTTTCTTTAAAAGAACTCTTTGCTTATTTTCCCATATGAAAGATGTTCTTTAAAATGCACCACTTTGAAATTCATTGCTTTATAGTGTAAGAAATAACCATCAGCAGAATGTTTGGGTAAGCACAGAGACAATCCACTTACGTTTTTGTCAAGGCACACTATAAGAGTAAAAGGATCATGGACCATTAATGCTGATGATCTACGAATTCTCATTTTTCTCGGGACAATACTTCCTCCACGTTGAAATATGGGAATCTGAAACAGAAAATAACTTTATACCATTGTCAATTGACTGAACTACTTCTTGCCATGCAGGTACTGCAAACTACTGCAAACAAGACAAGTTCCTATGTTCCATTATATCATTGGAATTGTACCTAATTAATGATCAATTGATTGAATGGGTTTTAATGCCTCTTTTAATAGTATTTCAGTCATATCGCTGCAGCTGGAGCACCTAACAATGGACTCCTGGTATTTCTCACACCAGTACTACCACTACATACTTTCCTAGCCTCCAGCTGCTGTCCCACTTAGGTTTACAATTATTCCATCCATTGGTGAGAGACAAATGTCGGAAAGAATATGTGCCGACCACCTGGGATCGAACCCATGACATCTCATAATTAAAGATTAGGAGTCTGGTGCGCTACCGACTGCCCTATGAAGGCAGCCCTAATAAATGAAGCTTTCACAATGTTTTCCCAATTGTTTTTCTTGAGGAGTGTTAAAAGGCGTCACAGTTCGGTAATGGGTTTTAACAATTAACCTATTTTTTTCTTTTACCCTTTGATTTTGTGAAAGGCTATAGTTACATTTAGTATTCAAACAATTCAAACTGACAAAACTAAAATTGTTGCAAAGGGACTTATATCTCCAACCAGCAATTTGATAGACTGACATGATGATTTGTGTTTGTCTGAATGAGGTTTAACACTGCATTCAACAATTTTTTAGTAATATTGTGGTGGCTGGAATACCTAACAATGGACTGCCGGTATTTCTTGCATCAGTACAACCATCCTTTTCTAGCCTCCAGCTGCTATCCGACTTAGGTTTACAATTATTCAACCATAGGTGAGAGACAAATGTTAGAAAGGATATGTGCCGTGGCCAGGGATTGAACCCATGACAACCCATGATTGAAGATTGGGAGTCTGATGCGCTACAAAATGCGATATGACAGTGGCCATGACATGATGAAACTATTATAACCCCCTCTGCTTTGTAGGTTTGGGGTATAAAAATTATGAAACAGCTACAATGATGATGATGCTACCAGAACAAGGAGAAAATATGAACTAGTGACACATGGCACTACAAAATTTCCAAGGGTATAAGCTTATCTCCTTTTACTATAATGTTTCCCTAGCTTCATCTCTAAGAAAAAGTATAAACTAGAACTTGTAACAGGAGGTGACTAAATATCCCCGCAAGAGAATTGTTTTTGAAAAAGTATTTTATTTCAAGAGGAGACAATTCTTGAACCAGGGGGAATTAAGACTTCAAAATTGCGTCTTACAAAACTTGCAAAACTTCAACATGTGGTTAATCTTTGTATAAAGTTTCAATGGTATTGAAGCAAAACTTAAGGAGTTCGCGACACCAAATTGATAGTATTTTGTACACAGACAGACAGATACACGGACAGACAGACAGACAGATTCCAGTCATTAATTTTTTGGGGGTATAATAAAGTTTGCAATTTGCTATTATGATAAATTCATGAGACACTCCTTACCTTGGATAATGGTGCACTCACACTAGATGATGATATACCTTTATATGAAGTATAAGTGTCTGTATCATACCAAATCTGTAATATAGATATGAAGAGAATATTTTTTGTTCCCATTTAGATGCGATCCTAAAATCTTGATCACAATGCATGAACACACCAATCAGATTCATACAGTAGACTGATGAAGTGAGTGTTTATGTTCATACCTCAACTATTTTCTTCATTTCTTATAAGTTAATACCATTAAGCAAAACAAAGCAAACACTTTACTAGTTTTGAGTAAAATTTTATGGATCTTCTTTGTGAGCAAGCATTCAAATAGGCCCCTTCTGAAATACAGAGTTACTCTGCTTGACCAGTTACTTTCCTTTAACCTAGAGTAGTTCTGGTATATATTTGTACACTATCTATACATAAGGAAGATACAATAATGCCTTTCAAATTCGATGTATTTCATCTTATCAAAAGAATTAAAAAAAATTCCATGTTATTCCAGATCTTGTTGAAGTTCCATGGTCAAATTATTTGAAAGCTGATGGACTTTTAATCACAAATATATCACAAACAAGTCACACTTTTAGGTGTGACTAGTTACAGTAGACTTGTTAATGAAATAACATTACAACTTTCCTAGCTTTTAAAATTTCAGATAAGGCTATTAAAAAACATTCATAAATTTTAGAATTCAAAAGACTATTTGTTTGTTTTTATATACCTTTTATCATTTCATAGACTAGGCATATCACTATGATACAGTTGACGCGATCAGCAATTCAAACATAGGATAGTTAAAATGGTTCATAGTAGAGCCTAGTTTCCTTACCCCATTAATGTTTTACAAAATTTAAGACCTGTCATATCTCAAAGGTTTTGTAGACGACAATTTCAAGTTTCAAATTGAATAATAACCCTGCAGTAGAGTAGAAAAAATATTGTGGAAAAAGAAGAAATTGCTTGTGACAAGCAATTTCTTCTTTTTCCACAATATTTTTTCAAGTAAAAAAACACAGGGGCCTAAAACTAGGGATAGAACAGGAAAGGGTTAAGAAATGCGTCAAAATATTTTTGTGTGAGATCAAACTCACCTCTCCCTCTCCAGGAAAGTAAACAGTAGTACTTGATTGACCAGACTCTGTTATTGGTTTTACTAGTAAGGAATCACCTAGAACATGAAATATAGCAGACATTTCACAACTGATATTTATACAGATGATAAGTGACTGTTTAATTGCCTGAAACAAAGAAATATCTCATACTTCTATAGAGCTTAAAACCACTTAGAACAGTATTCTCATTTGTTTTGTGCTGGATTGTGACTTATCTATGGCTTCCACACCAAGGTCAATACTAGAAATGTGCCACAGTCATGCATGCCCAAGCATTATTACGTATCACATAACCTTCAGTTGTCACCTTGAACTTGGGAGTATCCAACAAAGCTTAATACATGGAACTAGTACTCTTCAAGGGAAACAACTGTGCCTAGTTATTTTGAAACCCATCAATTAATGTAGAAGATATGCCTTGACAAGTATTGGACACACACTTACACAAAACAAACACACACACACATTACACATAGAATGAGCTTGATAGGGCATAAAAGCATCTAAACTAGAAAATCAGTTTCTCTTAACATGCTGTTCTTAATACCATAATCGAATACATTACCACACAAGGAAATTTTAGACAGGTCCAAATTTAAAGAAGTTGCACACGATGATTTAAAGATTATAATATTTCAGAATTTCTAAATTTTCTAGGTAAAACTTTGCGTAAAATGAAGAAATTTTGCACAATATTTTTCCTATTGTTTCTCATTAGGGGAGTCAAAAAGCGTCATTGTGTGAGAATGGGTTAAGAGAGACAAAAGATATATGTCATGTTAACCAATGTCAAACAAATTATTCAACAAGATGAGACCACTTGCAAAAGGTCCTTTGTGTTACCAGTGGAACTAACAAGATCATGGCTGTAAATCAAATAATAAATCAACAAATCAAATCATCAATTTAGACTGGAAGTGAACTTTGAACTCAGACATTGGCTGACATTGATAAGGTGCTTTTTATGTGGTGACTTAAACATTGTAACTACAGCTTATTCAAGCTGATGTTATTACTTTAAGGTGGTCAACCAACCATTTTACTTTTTTGTTACAAGATACTAGTCATAAGTTTTGCAAAATAACTCCTTTTAATATCTAAGTAGAAAATCGTGTTGGAGGCTTTGGGCATCGACAGTAGAATCAGTGGGTGTGGCCAGGGATCCGCCAAATGAAAGACAAATAGGGAAATAAAAATCCATCTCATTCAAGGCAAGAACAAATCCAGAGTTAGTACTATTACAAAGTTTTCCAGCAATATGACCATAATTTCCTCCTAGCAATCAAACTGTTATAACAAAATGTGCTATATCCTACCTATTAAGAATTCATCATCCATTCTAAATGTACTAGTATCTGTTGGATATTCCACCCATAAAGGTCTCATGGGTGGTGTCCCCGTCTGCTCTCCTTCATAGAACAGGGTATACCATAAGGGAAGATATGAGTAGCGAGCCCTGACTGCATCTCTGATAATCTTCATGTTCTCTTCAGGTTGCAGGTATGGTTCTCGTCTTTTAGTATCTAAATGAGCATGGGCTCTAAAAAATGGTTGATATGCACCAGCCTGAAAAAAAAAGGAATAAAAATGATTTTTTTTTTATTTTTTGATTGATTGATTGATTGATTGATTTATTGACAAATTCAATGGGGTTTGATGCCACTTTTCATAGTAATTTAGTTGTATCGATGCAGCTGGAGCACCTAACCATTGATTCTTGGTATTTCTCACACCGGTACTACTGCTACATCCTTTCAAAGCCTCCAGCTGCTCATCCCATTAAGGCTTTTCACTTTTGTTCTATTACCATTGTCCTTTAGTCCTGTTACAAGCAATTCCTTCATATTCCATGTTTTCCCATTTCCCACAATGCCTTCTAAAGCTTTAACGTAAGGGATGTATGATTGTATGGGAATCGGCTAACACAAGCTTAGGTTACCTTGTTAAAAGTTTAATGCAGTTGGTCACACAACTCAAGAGGTCAACTAAACAAGAGATTGAGTTGCATCATGTAGCCCTACCTGATACCATCTTGTCAATAACTCGGCATCAGGATTTTTAAAGAAGCCTCCTACATCAGCACCAGAATGTGTGATTCCCACCAAGTTTAAGGACAACAACATAGGGTTACTAATCTTCAAATGGCTCCATTCTCCCATATTATCACCCGTCCATACAGCACCTAACAAACACAACAATTAAGTTTTGATCAATTCATGGATTATGGCTCTGAATCACAGAAATCAAAATACCACCTAAAATCATTCATGATGACCAGAAGTGCAATGTTAACTTTGAAGAACTATATTGAAAATGGTATAAATATTGTGGTAAAAAATACCAATAAACATAACTTAATTGCTTTCCCCACAATTTTTCTATGCCTTTTTGCTGATTAGAGAGAGGGAATTTTATTACATACTAAATATCTTTCGAGAAGGAAAGCTTTGTCAAACAGCAAATAATACATCTTCATTGTTGCTTGAAGAAAGTGTAAGTAGACGGATTGCCATATGCACAACATAAGCCACCAAATAGCCAAGAGAAGAAATTTTGAATTAAACCCTCTTTTTCTTTGATGCAGCATAAACTGGCAAAAAACTGAAAATGAGCGCAAGGTCAGATGACAAGGAAAATTCTTTGAAAATCTATTCAATTTCAGAGAAAATGATTCCAAAATACTCTATTTTTGGTAATGTATATAGAGCAATGAAATATAAAAGTACATTTAAGGGTGAAACATACCATATCTTTGAGATCCAGCAAAAAAAGCTCTTGTCAGTACAAAAAATCTCTCTTTATTATCACTTCGTAATAGTTGTCCCTCGGCTGTGGCTTGATGCTAAAATATATCACTTATAATTAGGAAAAACAAATAAGTCCTATCTACGATATCCAACAAATTTCTTTTGTTTCATATCTGCAATCTTATATCATAATAACCTAATGTCATAATAATATGGATCTCCTTGATCCAATTTCAATTGTCATGAAGAATATCATAACAATATACATGTACATTATTCTTAAAGCTGTTTATTAACTCTTTCCCGTTCAATCTCTGGATTTTACGTCCCTGTAAGTTTATAATTAAGAAAACTTTGTAGAAAAAAGAAGAAATTGCTTGTTACTACCCTACTGAATGATATTTTTTAAAATTAAACCCACTTTCAATTTTTGTTGCCAAAACCTTTGAATTTTGACAGGTCTAAAAATTTGAAAAACTGGAAAGGTTAAATTATGGATAACCGCCCCTGCTGAAACACAAGAATATTTTTGCCAATAGATCAGGGAAATAATCAGATGTTTTGGATTGATTTAACTTTCAAGTTCATTCAAAGAAAGAAATTTATTGCACATGGCTACATACCATGTGTGAAAATATAGAAAATGCTGTCAATTAAAATTATTTTAATCTGTAACAACAAACAATTATTCTCCGTTCACATCATCTATACTCTGTTTAGGATAAATATAATTCCAACAGTAATTGTTTGATGGCCAATCAACTCACTGTATTGAAAAAATTTAGACCTGTCCAAACTCAAAGGTTTTGCAGACAACTTTTTATGGTTGATTAAATATTTGAAAAATAATCATTCAGTAGGGCAGACAATTTTTTGGAAAAAGAAACTGAGATCAGGATCCTTATCACCAACTAGGCTAAATCTTTGTTAAACCTTTGTATTATATTACTAGCGCTATGATTTGCCAAAACATTTGTTTTGTCCAATCAGAGCCCTTGTTATGAAGTTTAGATTTGAGAATAAGATTAATTGATGAATATAACCCAAGTGCACGAAAAAAATAAGATTTTATCCATTCCCACACAATGACACTTTTGACACCCTTCAAGATAAACAATAGGGAAAACATTGTTTAAAAAGAAGAAATTGTTTCAGACAAGTGCATTTCTCATTTTCTACAATGTTTTCTACCCAGAAAGTTGGAAAAAATCTAAAATTTCATAAGCTTTGAATTATCATTTGCAACTGCTTTTATATCTAAACTAGTCTTGAATTTTGCTGTATTGTCATGTGTTAGCAAAGTAGCTTCAGGGAAATGGACAACCAAAATCTTTTACTGTTACCTACCACATACATCCCATAAATGTTATGCATGTCTCGGTTTTCCCACCCATTCATATGTTGAACATCTTTATGGAACGTAATCTCTGGTCCATTAAATACTGAGGGCTCGTTCATGTCATTCCATATGAATAAGGACGGTGTGCTCCCTCTGTAATCTTCGTAATGGAACTTGGTAGCCCACCAGGCACGAATTTCTGGATTGGTGAAGTCTGGCCAACTAGAAGAACCTAGAATTACAAATATCCTAAAACTTTTACCAGCAACAAATATCTAGCTCCTGAACATATTTGAAAAGACAATTGACCAACCCCTGGTCCTGCCCCTTTACTCAGTTAGCCACACCCACTAACTCCAACAGGAAGTTCTGCTTCCAATTTTTACAAGGTTATTTCATGTCATTCCATATGAATAAGGACGGTGTGCTCCCTCTATAATCTTCGTAATGGAACTTGGTAGCCCACCAGGCACGAATTTCTGGATTGGTGAAGTCTGGCCAACTAGAAGAACCTAGAATTAATAGAGTTTACAAATATCCTAAAACTTTTACCAGCAACAAATATCAAGCTCCTGAATATATGTGAAAAGACAATTGACCAACCCTTGTCCCACCCCTTTACTCAGTTGGCCACACCCACTAACTCCAAGAGGAAGTCCCGCTTCGATATTTCAAGTAATTTTGCAAAATTTATGGCCAGTAGCATGTAACTGAAAATTCAAATTGTTGGTGACTTGAACGTCATAACTGCAGCTGGAACAAGCTGTAGTTATGACGTTAAAGTTGTCAAAAAAACAAAAAAGGTTAACAACAAGAGGACCATGATAGTCCTAGGTCGCTCACCTGAACTGTCTGCTGTTAAAAAAAATGCAACTAGAGACAGATAACTATAATCAATTTCATGAAGATTGAGGCAAAACTGTGACTTCTATATTGTAAACAAAGAAATTGTCATTATGGCCCCTTTAACTGTGTTATCCTATTGAACCTTCCCATAATCTATAAGGTTCATCATTATGACCTAACAAGTATCCTGACCAAATTACATGCCGATTGAGCCAAAATAATGACCTCTAGAGCGTTAAGAAAGAAATTGTCATTAAGGACCCTTTTCCTGTGTTTTTCAAAAGTACCTTCCTATAACCAATAGGGTTCATCCTTGTAACTAAACAATTATTCTGACCTACTTTTATGAAAATTGAGCCAAAATTGTGGTCTCTAGAATGTAAACAAAGAAATTTTCATTAAGGCCCCTTTTTCTGTGTTTTCCAAAAGAATCTTCCCATAATCAATAGGCCACATCCTCAAGCCCTAATAATAATTCTGGCATAGTTTCATGAAGATCGAGCCTAAATTGTGGCCTCTAGAGTGTAAACAAAGAAATTGTCATTAAGGCCCTTTTCCTGTGTTTTCAAATAGAACCCTCCAATATTCAATAGGGTTCATCCTTATGACATAACAATTATTCTAACCAAGTTTCATGAAGATTGAGCAAAAATTATGGCCTCTAGAGTGTAAACAAAGAAATTTTCATGAAGGTCCCTTTTCCAGTGTTTTCAAAAAGAACCTTCCCATAATCAATAGTGTTCATCTTCATGACATAACAATTATTCTGACCAAGTTTCATGAAGATTGAGCTAAATTATGGCCTCTAGAGTGTAAACAAAGAAATTTTCATTAAGGCCCCTTTTTCTGTGCTTTCCAAAAGAATCTTCCTATAATCAGTAGGCTTCAACCACATGCCCTAATAATTATTCTGGCATAGTTTCATGAAGATTGAGCCTAAATTGTGGCCTCCAGAGTTTAAATAAAGAAATTGTTATTAAGGCCCCTTTTCCTGTGTTTTCCAATAGAACCCTCCCATATTCAATAGGGTTTATCCTTATGACATAACAATTATTCTGATCAAGTTTCATGAAGATTGAGCCATATTTGTGGCCTCTAAAGTGTAAACAAAGAAATTGTCATGAAGGTCCCTTTTCCAGTGTTTTCAAATTGAACCCTCCCATTATCAATAGTGTTCATCCTCATGACCTAACAATTATTCTGACCAAGTTTCATGAAGATTGTGTCAAAACTGTGGCCTCTAGAGTGTAAACACTTCAATTGTTGATGCCGCATGACGGACGACAGACATTCAACAATCACAAATGCTCACCATGAGCACTGTGTGCTCAGGTGAGCTTAAAATGGCGGCCAAAGTCAGATTTTGGAGCTCAGGCTTGGGCTGAATAATTTGCCTGGTTGGTTGATTCCTTGATTGAAAGCCACATTTGGTCAATTCACCAAGTACAGCTTTCTATTGAAGAATCAATTAGCCCATTATATTATTCATTCAGACTTGAATTGAACTTAGAACTTTGACACTGGCTGCTGTTTTTGTAAGCATTTTAGTTACTTCAGTAACTTAAATGCAACTGTATGATGTTTTGGTCGCAAACAACATTTTTTTTTGTTACAATTCCAATTTATGTTACTGGCCATAAACTTTGCAAAATTACACTGTTTAATATAGAAGTGGAATTTCCTGTCAGAGTCAAGGGATGTTGGCTGTAGAGTGATTGAGTGGAGCCAGCAATCTGTCAATTATGATTGAGTTTGAAAAATCATCTTTTTTTTAATGAATGTATGCAAGATTTCTTTTTTCAGTTGTTGTTTTCAACACTTGTACATCAACAATATAAAGTCACAAAAAATGTTGGTCAGAAGCTTGCTAGGAAACTGATATATTTGTAAAATATGGCCATTTTCTTGTCCTGCAACTGGACAAGTGTTCAGCTTAAAAGCTGATTTTGATCATTCTACCAACCATAAGTTCCATGTAAAGTATTGAGACAAGGCATTGTGTAACAGGTCTCATAAAAATGACACAAGGAGTTAAGGGATCTAACCATATACCTTTGATATTGGAATTTAATGGATTAAAACTTTACCCAGTATGCTACTATATTCATTTTCAAAAGAACATTTCAAGTATATGGACTGCATCCATTTTTTTTAAAGTTTTTTATTTATACCCCAGGTAGTTCCTTGCTTGACAGTTTATAAAAATAGATCTGGTGGTGTCCCCAATATGTTCTCAATTTGTCACTTTTTGCTCACAGGTCAAACTCTTACAATCATGTCCAAATACCAAAATTATACACAGGAATTTTGCCTCTTTTTTCCCCAGAAAATCATTCAGATCTAACCCTCTCCCACACAACAAAACTTTGGACTGGTCCAAATTCTAAGAAGTTGCAGATTACACTCTTTAGTTGATAGAATTCTATAACCTTTCATCGTTTGGGGCAGAAAAAATTATGAATGATAAAGAAATGGTAATGCTTTTATAGGGAGTTAACTCATTCCTACACAATCCCCCTTTTTTATGTTCATCAAGATAAAACCTTGGGAAAACAAAGTGGAATGTAAAGAAATTGCTTCTAATGAGTAATTAACTCATTTACCACACTTTCTACCCCAAAAGAAAAGGATATTCAAAATTTCATAAAATTAGATTTTCTTTTGCAATTTGTTTCAATTTGTACTAGTCATTTGTTAATAGGTTAAATAAGCTGGATTGTAATTGTTAAATTTTATTTGTATTACATACCAGGCCAACACCATCCATCATATTCTACACCATCTTTACTCTTCACCATATAATTCTTATCTTTTGCTTCCTTGTATATTCTGTACTGATCATCTCTCTTCAAATGAGGGTCGACAATTGTCACCATCTTACGTCCTTTAACCGCAACATGATTTACCATCTGTTCTGGATTAGGAAATTTATCATTGGCCCAGGTGAAGTATCTGTAAGGTTAATAGGAAAATTTAATGTTTCAGGTGAATTTAGACAGGATATGATTGTGACACTTGATCACTTCTTAACCAGGGAAAGTTGATACTTCAATAATGGCTATTACAAAACTTAGATATGAATTTGAAATGAAATAATATTTTACAATAATAATGTCTTTATATATAGAGGCTGCACATTTGGTTTCCCAATCTTCCATGTGGGTGACCTTTCTGAGATTACAAACACAAGGTTAACCCTTTCCTGCTCAATTGTTGGTTTTTACGTCCCTGTTTTTTTTACTTGAGAAAATATTGTGGAAAAGTATGAATTGCTTGTAGCAAGCAAATTCTTCTTTCTCCAAAATGATTTTTTATCCTACTGAATAATTATTTTTTGAATGAAATAGACTTTATTTTTCGTCTGCAAAACCTATGAGTTTGGACCAGTCCAAAATTCTATTAAACAGTAAAAGGTTAATACAATAATACAGAGTACAACCAAATTTGAAAGACAAGCTAGCTTTATATTTTCTGCTGTATATGTATCTTTGATACATATCCTTAATTTCATAAAAAATATTTTATATCAATATGTTTCAAGATGTTAAGACTGTCTGACAACAACAACTGATCAACATATTGCTGCTGTCCATCAAATAACTAATTGAACAGTAGGATCATTCATTAACATTGGTAGACTAATGTCAGACTATGCTATAGATTTCACACCACTTTATAAATGGGCATCTTCTTATACACCCCTACCATATATTTTGCAATTTCAAGGCATTCAATATCTTAGACAAACTACCTTGACCAGGATCCGTTAATTAGCCTTAGCAGCAATACTGCCAGTTTGAAATATGAAGTGGCTTGTACTCTTTACACCTCATATTTGAGCCAGTGCGTGACATTTCGCATGTGCGTGACTCGCACACATTGAGTACCCTGGACAGCCATTCGGGGCAAATAGAATATTCGCTGATTGTTTAAAGATGCTTTGGGTCAGTTTCTATCTACAGAGCGCAGAGTGAAGACTCTGATCAGACTGTACACATGTGTAAAGGTTGGAAATGTCACGCACGTGCTCATTTTATACATATTCATAGGCCATAAAAAGGTTATTACCCGTCAAGTAGAATCCTGTTAATGGCATTACCAATTCATCAAAGCTTTTTTTTGCAATTAATAAGAAGTTGCTTTAACCAAATTCCACACAATGACGCTTTTTTGACGTGTCTAAAGATATGTAATTGGGAAAACATTGAGGAAAATGAAGAAATTACTTGCAACAAGCAATTTCTTCATTTTCCACAATGTTTTCTACATAGAACAGTGAAAAATCTAAAATTTCATAAAATTTGTCATCTGCAACTTCATTGAATTTGGACCAGTCTAAAATTTTCCCAAGTGGTAATTGGTTAAAAGGAGCTATGTATAAATCTAATGTCTGTACAAAAAGTGCGTTTTAGTTAACCCATTCCCACACAGTGACGCTTTTATACACCCCTCAAGAAAAAAAAATAGGAAAACAGTGTGCAAAATGAAGAAATTGCTTGTAACAAGCAATTTCTTCATTTTCCTTAATAATAATGTTTTCTACCAAGAAAGTTGAAAATGTAATTTCATAAACTTTGAATTGTTGTCTGCAACCTTTTTGAATTTGGACCAGTCTAAAATTTTGCTGCTCGGTAATGGGTTAAGCAGTGAATTGCTATTGCGAGTTAAGATTACGAAGATTCCACTGTTGTCCCTTATACCTTTGACTGCTACTTCAAGCGTCTGATTCAAGCACTATTACTTTTTTGTTTTTCAAGCAAACACAAGAAAAAGCATTTCAAAAGTTACGTTATAAATAAGATATCACATTCATGTTTGTTTTTATTACTTTTATCGAAACCTTGTTTTATAACATCTAGAGTGACTTGTTCAATAAAAGTAATTATTCAGAAACATATGAGTCAAATCCTGTATACATTCTTCTTAAGACTCATATTTTGATGAGTTTAATTCTCATTGCATATGTCCACACTTAGAAGTCTTACCTTTTGCCATCAGTGTGTTCAATATCGAGCCAGATCACATCATATGGAATGTCAAAACTGTCAAAATTACCATCCACACTGAAAATGGATTAATAAAACTGTGCAAATATGGGTAAAAGCAGTACCAAATAATGGCCAAGATGTACATTTTGTTGGTCAGCCTGATCAGCTTAGTTGGTAGAGCACTTGACTTCAAATAATATCAACATCACTGGTTCCAACACTGGGCCTACCAATCCAACAAACTAATTGTCTTTTGGACGAGACTTTAAACTGAGGCCCCATGTTATGGTGCTTGTGCCAAGCACATTAAAGAAGATGGAGGGGCTCCAAGCAGTTTGGTCATGTATCCTTGCACTATCCAAATGGGCATGTACTACGGTAGCCACAATAGATAAACAGAAATACACACACATTTTGCTAGTCTTGGTAAAAGCCTGGACTTTCCTTGTTCTCATTGAGAATCAAGACAAAAATCCATTTTGAGATAAAGAGATATTGCTTGTAACAAGCAATATCTCCTTTCTCACAATATTTTCTACCCTCCTTGGAACTTTTTGTTCAATTTAAGGCAAATTTGCAATTTTTCAGTTTGGACCAGTCTTAAGTTTGTTGTCAGGTAATGGATTATATTTTGTCAAGCGTGGGGCAATTAACAATAAATTTGCATGTCAATGTCTGGGTATCCAAAACAATTTATATGTACAAATTTCCCGCACATGCTAATCTTGAGCTGTAGGATAGCTGGTCATGGTTTGTTGGCAATGTAAATATCGTAACTACAATGTGAATAAGTTATAATGTTGAGGTCGCCAAAGCACTGAATATGAGAAACATAAATGTCGACCTATGCTCGAGTTCAAAGTTCACTTCTGGACTAAATATATGATTTTAATTTGTTTTTCAATATGTCTATTGACAGCAATATTCTGATAATTGAAAAGAAGGAAATTTCAGCAAATTAGCACACAAACTTTTAAAACTCTTTAAAAATCTTAGTCTTCCAGTTTTACAAATAGACAAAGAAAGGAGATTTTGCTTCTTAAAATTAATTTCTTTACTTTCTAAACTTTAACCATGACAACCAGAAAACAGCAGGGTTGTGAAGGAATAACTTGATCCCGTTCATCAGGTAGCATTCTGAAGAAAAGGCCATCACAATTTTTTTCCATCAAGATCCTGCTGTGGTTTGTATAAAGCGGTGTGCAGAATATCATTCAGAAATCAGAAACAAGCACTTTTTAATCTTGAAAACATTCAATTAGTCTCAGGAATGAATACTTGATAATCTATATTTAGAGCTGTTTTACTTATCAGTCCTGTTTTTATACAATTCCAACAAATTCCTTCTGTTCTGCACGAAAACAGCATCAGGCAACATCATGGAAAATGAGAAAATTGTGTGTCTTTTTTATCCACAATGTTTTCTACACTAAAAGACAAAAATTATATTTCCTCACTTCAAAATTGTCATCCGCAGCTTTTTTTCAATTTTGACCAGTCTAAAATGTTGTCATCTAGTAATGTGTTGAGGGAATTTTTTAAGACTTGATTGAGCCAGTACTTACTTCTTCACATCTTCTTCATCGTTATAATTCCATCTACACTGGTGGTATGATATAGCAAAAAGCTGAAAAGTAACACAAGGATTTCATCTTCTGATATCAATGTAAGAACTATTTCACTTGAGTTATATATAAAATTAATCATATGTGGAAAACAGAAGGTGGAGTAGAACATGATATATTCAATATAGTTTTCTATTCATGATACACTAGTTAAGCATGTCTTAACCCATTATTTGACGGCATAATTTTAGACTGGTCCGAAATTGACAGAAGTTGCAGATGACAATTCAAAGATTATGAATTTTTTATTATTTAGCTTACTAGGTGGATAACATTGTGGAAAATGAAGAAATTGCTTGTTGCAAGCAATTTCTTCATTTTACAAAAGGCTTTCCCAATTGGTTTTCTTAGGGGGCATCAAAAAGCATCATAGTGTGAGATGGGTTAAGGGTTTTATTTTTATATATATTTTTGTATCCTTTCAAAGATGGTTTCATGATTTTGATTGCCATCATAGTTTATCTTTTAACCCTTTAACAGACAACAAACTTTTATACTGGTCCAATCCAAAAGGAGTTGCGAATGACAATTTTTAGTTCATAAAACTTCAAAAATCTTTGTCTTTTGGATTTATTTCCACAATGTTTATCAAAGCTTTTTTCTTGAGGGGCCTCCGAAAGAAGGGTTGTGTGGAAATATATGAACAGAGAGAGATACATGTACTTTATTCCACAATCTTTTGATATGACACATTCTTGAGAAGGATAATTACTAGTAGGGAATTTTTTTTTTCCCATGATGATTTCTTCTTGAATACTTCTATTTCATAATTAAGTCTTTCTTTCAAAACTGACCAGCAATTTTTTTTCCTCAGGACTCATTATATACATCAAGTGAAGTTTGAATTTTTAGGTATTAATGTTCAAAAACCATTTAGATTGTCTTAAACCGGAAACAACAAAATGTTATACTTGTCCAAATCGAAAGAGTTTGCAGACAACAAAACAATATTTATTTAATTTGAAAAATAGGGGCAATATGAGGTAGAAAACATTGTGAGAAACGTAGCAATTGCTTTTTACAAGCAATTTCTTCTTTTCTCACAGTGTTTTCAGTATCTATATTTCTTCGGTACATAAAAATGTGAGATATTATGTGGTAACTGGTTAAACATATCTGATATCTTATGAAATAATATTGCACAAAAGACATTTGAATAACCATTGAATGGCTGCTTAAAATTTTGTTTTATAAAGGGGACCAGTAAACTTACTGGTGGTAAATTAGTGGTTCCCGTCAACTGTGCATATTGGCTGAAAACATCTTTAGGAGCTGGACCCATCATAAAGAATACATCTATAATACCACTCTCTGAGAACCAGTGTGTGTCTGTCTGCGGTATCTCATCACTGCCACCCTTCACTAGGTCAGCCATCTTGGAGAAGAAGCTCTAAAAGGGAAACAAATATTTTAACATTGATATTTAACAGTTTTTCTGAGGACGGGGTTTTTCCTCAAAAATTTAATCTATCAGTCCAGAGGAAAAGGAAAGAAGAGTTTTTTTCATGTGAAGTTTGACTTCAACAGGCTTATTTCAGGATCACTGGCATGACTCAATGCACAAACCAGCCTCCTGTAGAGTAGAGTTCAAAAATCCATAACTAGAAGAGAAAATTTTCCAACTTCAGTTAAGTTGCAGAAGACAATTCAAGGCTAATTTAAAATCAAAAGAAATCACCACATAGGTTAGGAAACATTGTGAGAAAAAGAAAAATTACTTATTACAAATAATTTTTCCTTTTACTACGATGGTTTGTCTTTGGTCTATTTACCCATTCCCACATAGTCCCCCAAAAAACTGCTTTAAAAACTTTTGCCCGGCAAGAAATGTTACAAGCAGTCTTCTTTATCCACAATGTTTTCTATGCTAAAATACAATAATAACTAAAATTCCATCCATAGAACATTGTGGCCTAAAACTTCTATGATATCAGCAAGTTTAGAATTTTGTAGTCCAGTTATGGTTAAATTGTTTGAAAGGTATGAGTTTTCTATGTTACAAGGGTTTACCTTATCTGCAGTATTAGAACTAATATCAATCCAGGTTTCTGCAGCATTGTGCCAAAATATACCAACAGTCTTCTTTACACTGAAATAACAAGAGTGCCATAGTTTTGTTTTGTTTGTTTGAATGGGGTTTTACGCCGCTTTCAACAATCTTTCAGTTATATCGCGGCGGCTGGAGCACCTAACAATGGAATCCTGGTATTTCTCACACCAGTACTACCATTACATCCTTTCCTAGCCTCCAGCTGCTATCCCACATAGGTCTACGATTATCGACCCATTGGTGAGAGAAAAATAGTCGGAAAGAATGAGTGCCACCGTCGGGAATCGAACCCCGGACCTCTAGATTGAAAGTCCGATGCGCTACCAACTGCGCTATGACGGCGGCTAAGAGTGCCATAGTACAATATATCCTGCCGTTTTGCATCATGTCCCATTTTTCTGTGATGCAGCCTAAAATGGTAAAACCCAAACAATATGCACAAAGCCTAGTGCTTAGGAACATACTGTGTATTTCATTCAAATCCTCCACAAATGTAGTAGGAGATGTTTTAACCCTTTAATAGATGGCAACAATTTAGACTGGTCCAATTTGAAAGGAGTTGCAGACATTATAAAGTTGTTTTAGATTTTTTCAACTTTCTTGGTAAAAAACATTGTATAAAATGAAGAAATTGCTTGTCACAAGCAATTTCTTCATTTTATAAAATGTTTCCCCGATTGTTTTACTTAAAAGGCATCTAAAAGCGTCACTGTGTGGGAATGGGTTAACAAGATGTAGATGTACAGTCAAAACTGTGTTAGCGGTCACCTGAGAATAGCGGCCAATCTGCGTATAATGGCCATCCCAGGTCCGCCCATGCAATTTGCTCTTTAGAATTACTGTGAATAACGGTAATCTGTCATATGTGGCCAGCAGTCACCTTTAATTGTCCAATTTGCACTTTATGTAAATCCCTTTAAACGGTCAAGCGACCCGACTAACTGCTGACAGGTGTCGTGTAAAAAAATCAATAAAGCGTCTGGCTAATCTTGTGCATAGACTTTTCAACACGTGAGATAAAGGTGTACTCTTTTAACGTGTGTTTGATTGAATGCAGTTACATAACAAGTGACGAGTTATGATATAATTAATCAAATTTGATGGATTTAATATAAAGTCTTATTACGTATCTTGTTTGTAAGTGGCGAAGATGGGTAGTTTTACCATACGAAAAAATTTGGACTAGTCCAAATTCAAAGAAGTTGCTGATGGGAATTTATTTGATAAAAACTTATAACCGTTGTCATTTGGGGTAGAAATATCATGGATGGTGAAGAAATTGTTATGTCTTCATTTTCCACAATGTTTCTAAAGCTTTCTTTATGAGGGGCTTAAAAAGCGGGATTGTGTTCGAAAGTGTACGGGGCTTGATCCGAATATTCTTTCTACTCTGCGTACATCAAGCAGTTCATAGACATTATATACCGGTGTTTTGGAAACATACAGTAGTAAAAGAGTATCTAAAACATATTTTCGTCAAACTTTCGAGAAAAATCAATTCAATGTAACGTCGGTCTCGATCATAAATCATTCGAAGTTTTATCTCTCAATGAATTACCGCACACCGACCATAATGTCCCGCAAGTGTTTAACACTAGACCAACACGTCAGTGTTTTTCAGTTTCTTGATTCCGGTGGGTTGTTGCTTCCGAGTTCGGTTTGGTCAAATAAAAAAAAATAAAACGGAAAATAATTTGTCAGAATTCATTATATTGGTGTATTTTCTTTTTTTTGTTAATCAAAACACTTGTCTTTCTACATTTATTTGGCCATTCTGATATGAAGACATGTCCTTGTATCATGACTACTACTCTACGTCAACGGGGTTGTAGGAAAAAAAACAGCAACAACAAAAATCTGTGTTAAGCAGCCAACTGTCGTATGTGGCCAGTTTTGATCTGTCCCTTGGCTGGCTGCATACGACAGGTTGGACTGTATGTACAGACAGGTGGATTGCCGTATGGGCGTCCAGACAGACAGACAGAGAAGGTGATACCAGTATAGATCCACCTTTGGCATATAAAAAGTTGTGAGACGGTAATGTTAAATATCATTTAACATATGACTTACAAATTTTTGTTGGCAAATAACTACATTTGATGTGGACAAAATTCCATACATAAGAAGAAAATATGTTCTATACATAATTCTGTTAGATGGCATCTAGGTGGAGTTTGAGACACAAAATTTCTACTAAATGGGCATGAAGTGTAAAAATGTCTCTGCTCAAGTGGCCAAATCTTGAATCAGGGGTGTTTGATACTTTCAAAACCTCAATTCTTTTTTGAAGTTTCAGTAAAAGTAAAGCAAAGTGGAAGGAGTTTGCATCAGAGTTTATTGTACTCAGATGGATGGACATTGGTCAGATGGGCATATCTAGACAGACTAATTCCAGTGAATATTTTTTTCTTAACCCTTTACTGTTTTTCAAAATGTTGGATTTGTCAAATTTCAAAGGGTAAGCTGATGACATTATAAAGTCAAAACAACAAAAAAAATATTACCATCCTATATGAAGAAAAAGATTGTGGTTATAAAAGAAATAGATTGTTAAAAGCAATTTCTTTGAATCCACAATGTTTTCCAAAGTTTTATATCACGGGAATGTAAATCAGTAATTGTAGGGAAAGGGTTAAGGAGCTTTAAAAAAGGAATTTTGGGCATATGGATTAAAACCTATATTGCAAGTATTCATTAGAAACATCTTGTCAAGACAATTCCAAAAAGGTCCATGGCATAGGATTTATAAGAAACAGATTTAGGTACACTACAATTCCATTATAGCGCTATCCGCTACAGCCCTAAATCCATTATGTCGCATGGTCTGCTTGGCTCCTGAAATTTTTGGGGGTAGACCACTTTTGGTTGCTGCCCTAATGGTTCCTAATTCGACGTCAATGCTGATTCAAAATACTTTTACCATCTGATTGAAAAAGATGGGAGCCATATATAAATCGATAATTACCTGAAGTCAGGTAAGTATTATTCACATAAGTATTTCAAACATAAGAGTGGAAGTGATTAATGTCGTAGGTCATAATTAATTGCTTTGTTAGGTTTAAATCAATCATCAATTAATAGATATTTTAAGTCTTGATTTTTGGAATCTCACATCATTCATGAATCCAATTAAAAATGTTTTCTAAGAGAGAAGTTCTAATTCGAAAGTACTAGCGTTATTTTTTTATTGCATCAACAGAATTACAATGAAACTCTAAAGTGAAACTAGATATCCCACAATCTCGGAATTATGTCGATATTTTGCCATAAATCCCGATTCGTAAGTGAATAGGCTAAGATAATTTATTGTAATTATACTTTTAACGACAACCAAAAATTTAGGAAAAGCCTGAGGTCAATCCATGTGAAATTTTCTCAACACATCACTAACTCCAGGTGTTCAATGATTCATCGGTCTTAGAAATAGTAGAAAGTGAAACAAGACATTCCGCCATCTCGGAATATTTTTATTATTATGATCTTCTGTGTATTTAAAAGTTTAATATGTGGGGACCGAAAGAGAAACAAGATTTGTAGACGTTAAGAAATTTACGGATTATTTAGTTCCAATAGACTGGGAAGGTAAGGGTAGAATTTAGTAATTTTCATTACCCTGAATTCTGTCGGTTTCTGCTAAAAGCTCGTAACGTCAGTTGTTGATTTCCATTACCCAACTTATTACATCTACAGAATTAAACTTGTTACATTTTAGTCAATGTGGGAGTGTTATCGAGATTTATCAGGTGTTTGGTACCAACTGTCAAATTATTCAGTTACCACAAGAGGAGGGGAAACATTGATATAGCATAATTAGTCCACTTCTTCTGCTGTTTCATTTCTTGGATCCCCCCTACAGTGATTTTGTGGAGTTGCAGTGTAATTATTGGTCCTTCTTATTCTTTATGATGATGTAAGAAAAACTTACTTATGAGCCAGCATGACTGGTACAGCTCCATACAGCGCCATAGGACTGTAGGTATCATACTCAAATACATCCAGATTGAATAGTCTGTATGGTTCTCCATTCCTGTCATAAACAGAGGTAAATGGTCACTTAAACCATTGCTAGAAAGATAATAAAGTCTGGTCTATATGAAAAGTAGCAGATAATAATTTTCATTTTTTGCAATTTTAACAAGTCTTTGTCTTACAAGTCCTAACACATTGTGGATATTTGTTCAAAATCTTTTCCAAAATTTTTTTTCCTAACTCATTCCCACACATTGACCTTTTTGATGCTTTAAAAAACATGGAAAATCAAGAAATTACTTCTTACAAGTAATTTTTTCATTATCCAAAATGTTTTCTACCTTAAAAGATTTTTAAAATTTCATCTATTTAAAATTATTGTCTGCAAATTCTTTGAATTTGGACTAGTCTAAAAGTTGGATGTGTGGTAATGGCTTAAGGGAGTAAAACAAGAGTAAAACAACACTCCATTATTTTGAGTGCATGATAGTAACAGCAATTCAATGTGGATATGACATGTAATTTCACAAAATGAATATCAGAATATTTAGTAATCCAAAAGTTTCAAGCAATAACCGTAAATAGTAATAGAAATAAAACAAGATGTGTTTGTGAAACACTATGCCCCCAAAACAGGAATTCTTTAGAAACAGGTGATTTTTATTGTTTTTTGTTTTTTTTGTTTTAGGGAAAAGGGTTAAAATTTTGACCTTAACCTTGATGAAATGACCTTCCCAAGTTGCACCTTGGCATTCCACAATGTTTTCCAAATATTTTTACTTGAGGGGCGTAAAAAGGAGGGGTTGTATGGGAATGGGTTAAATGAATGTCAGAGTTATGAATCTTTGCTCACAAGGGTATGTGCAAAGATGCATAACAATAGAATTAGTAGATACACAGATTTGAGATTTGCACATAAAACTTTAACCAAATGTCTATGTCAGAAAAGGTGTCATAATTCCTCTTAAATGAATGTCAGAGTAACAAATCTTTGCCCAAGGAATGAAAACTAGACATTGTCGCAAAGCGGACTAACACCCCCCAACAGCACTTGTCGTTATACAAGTGCTATCCACCAAAGGGCCATAAATCAGCCAAAAATAAATGGACCATAACCAACATAGGATATGCACATGTCTGACTTATAACGAGTGTTTCTGTGAAATTTGAACCAACTTCCTTCAATAGTTGCTGAGAAATTGAGAGGACACATTTTTCACGAAAGGGCCATAACTCCGTCTAAAATAAATGAACTGTAACCAAAATAAAATGAATATGCTCTGCTTGATACTGATTATATCAGTGAAGTTTGAATCAAATCTGTCCAATGGTTGCCCAGAAATTGAGCGGACACAAAATAGCTACAGACAGACAGACATACGGACAGACCAACAAGCTGACTCCTATTTACCCCCCAAACATAGTTTTGGGGGTAATAATAATGATACTTACAAAGGCACATGTAAAGTTTAATAGCAAAATCATTAGTAGAAACATACATGAGACTTGCTTGTAAAACTTTAACCAAAGCATTATGATGACAATGCTACAGCCAGATGACTGAAATAGACCCCTATGCTTCAATCAGTTGGGCTAAAAAAACTTATGGCAAAATTGAGTCACTTAATTATATCAAATCTATTTTGGGGATAAGGGTTACTATAATGAAGACATCAGCTTGGAAACATTGTAAAAGTTGAGTGCCTATCTCAATTAAAATTTCATTCAATTGACACAGAAGGTATAGGAAATCAATAATACTATCATATTGAAATAACGAGACAAATTGATCAGTCAAATAGTTTTATTATATACCTATAAAAGATATGGAGTAAAACCTGGCTGTCAAATACAACTCGACAGAAAAAAAATCGATATTCGGCGTGTAGCAAAAAACCGTATTCGTCGAGTACCGTTAAACACAGACTTCTTTTTTTTTGTGTATTGACGTTCCGGGTTTTTCGGAAAGTTGGTTATTTCTTAGCCATTTAAATGTCATTTCCTAAAAGGTATATAATAAAAGGAATATTACAACAGTGTGTTTTTCTATTTGTTGTTATCGTGTTCTCGAATCGTGTGTAGGTATTTTTTATTGGATTCGACCTTCGGTCTCATCCAATAAAAAATACCTACACACGATTCTCGAACACGATAACAACGCAGAGAAAAAGACCCTGTGGTAATATTCCCTTTATAGTTTCGAACACAAAGAGTTATTCTTTGATCATATAATAAAATGATTTCAATATAATATTTGAAGCCATATTGCAATCCATTAAACCCATTACCAGATTGCAAAGTTTTAGTCTGGTTGGTATTGAAAGAAGTTGTAGATGACAATTTAAAGTTTATGAAATATGGAATTTCTCTCTGTGTAGAAAACATAGTGGAAAATGAATTGCTTGTTACAAGAAATTTCTTGATTTTCCACAATATTTTCCCCATGTTTTTTCTTGAGGACGGTCAAAAAGCGTCATTGTGTGGGAATGGGTTAAAAGACAAACAATTTTTAGACTGGTCCAAAAAGCAAAAAGTAGTAGTAGGTATTTCAAAATGCATTTAAACAGAATGATAAGTGCAAAAATTGGTTTTAGAACATTGTGAGGAAAGGAGAAATGCCTTTCACTAGCAATTAAACCTTATTCACAGAGTTTTTTACAGTCAATTTATTTCTGCCACATCAAAATATAGGAAAATGCGGTAATGGGTTAACCCATTCCCACAAAATACTGCTTTTTACGCACATCAAGAAAAAGTCTTGGGAAAACATTGTGGAAAATGAAGAAATTCCTTGTTAAAAGCACGTTTTATCAGCTTTACAGTGCAGTCATAAACTTCATTGAATTTGGACACAAACTAAAGCTTTTCCATTTTGAAATGGGTTCAGTGTGCTGAACATGTACTTGCTGGGCTTGATTAACCCTTTCTTGTACAATCCCTTGTTTTAACATCCCCGCTATTCTACACTCAAGAAGAACTTGCCTGATAGAGATCCACCACATGATGCGATACACCAAATATCAGAGCTGTAGGTCTTTTGGTTTTGTAGAAAAAGATTCTAAAAGTTGTCACTATGAAAGCTTATGCTTTCCCCCCCTCCCCCCTCCTCTGCATAGCCATTTCTTGATAGTTTTTTTTTTCTTGTACAAACTTGATAGTTCTTGACCTAAAGACTAAATACAAAATGTGAATCCAATCCAATGGTCAGTTCTTGACTAGAAGATTTTTAAAGATGTACCCATTTTGACCCCCAGGGTAGATAACTCCATGACATATACAAATCAAAAGCACCTTCCCATGGGGATGCATCCTGATGAGTTTGGTTTAAATCTGTCTAAGGTTTCTTAAAAAGAAGTCAAAAATGTAAAAAGTTGAAACACAATCGCAATAGGTCACCATGACCTTCCGTCAGGTGACCTAAAAAGAAGAGCGGTTGGCTGGTGACCTAAGCATCGTAACTACCGCTTGAGTAGGCTGTCATTATATTTAATTAACCAAACCAACAAAAATGCTTCACATAAATGGTGACTTATGTCGGAGTTCAAAGTTAATTTCCAGTCTCAAGAAATGATTTCATTGGTTGACTGGTTATTTGAATGACAGCCCCGTTTGGTCAATTTGTAGTGAATTTGACTGCAATCAAGAACTTACACCAACAACCATACGCCTTGATCGATCAATCAGTTAGGTTAACTTCTACGAAACATTGATACTTACTTGGTAGTTTTGAGAGCCATGTCATCAGCATGTTCAGGAATACCATACACATGCTCAAACCCAGGAAAAGAAATATCAATCCCAACAGATGAAGGTCCTGAAATAATAGAATGCAGGGAATCAGAACAGAAATTGCTCAAACATAGACATTTTTCTGTGTACTTGTGACTGAATCCACCTTATCAGTGTACTTTATTATCTATGTACATGAACAGAATTCACTTTATCTGTGTACTATCTTGCAACTCATTTGCATTAAAAATTTTGACAGTAAATCATTCTTTAAAAATAAATGCCCTAACTGCCTTCAAGACAATATAGCAAAATCCAAAGAATATGCAAAAGACATTTAAAAGTTGATTGAATTCCAAAAGCCTTTGTCTTTTAGGGTAGAAATATTTTAGATAATTAAGAATTTACTAGAAGCAAGCAATTTGTTCATTTTCCAAAATGTTTTCAAAAGCTCTTTTCATAAAGGGCTTAAAAAAGCAGGCTTATGTTGAATTGGGTTAAATCAAAATGTTCAGAGATCTCACCATGTGGTTTAGAATCATGAAAATTTTTGAATGTTTCTTCCCATAGTCCTGGCTCTTCCTCATCTTTAGGTTGTTCCTCTTTCTTCTCTTCCTCTTGTTGTGCTTCTTCACCCTAGTGATGATAATAATAGCAAATAAGCATTGAGCTCATTACCAGACAGTAAAATTTTAGACTACTTGTCCAAATTGAAAGAAGCTGCAGATGACAATTTCCATAATGTTTTCCAATATGTTTTTCTTGATGGACATTCAAAAACATCATTGTTTGGGAATAGGTTAAATAATCTACCAATTATTTGGTCACTAAAGCAAATAAGACTATTCTTAATATTGATAGACAAAAGGGATTTATGAGTGAAAATCTCTGAAAATATTATTTTGTGTTTTTCTTATCAATTTCGTCTCGTGTTTTTTAATCTTTTGAGATCAAATGTACCTATTTCTTTACCAGATATATTTGCTAATCATCTGCGTGACAGTAATATGCACAGTTGCCGATAACTTTACCAAATATATTTGCTAATCATCTGCATTGACTTTAATATGCACAGGTGCTGATGACTAAACTGCACGGACGATTATGTTAATTTCTGTAACCAGGCAGGTTGCTTGAATAACTGGCTAAGGTTTAAAAGTCATCAAATCATGGCAACAAATGATTTCACAGATTTTATATCTTTTATTAATCACTAAAAGGGGGGATTGACCCAGTGGTTTGAGAGTAGACGTCCATTTAAAATCCTGACACATTGCTTCAAACAAGCAATTTCTTTCTTGTCCAGAATGTTTTCTACCCAAAGGGGCAAATGATTTTAAATTGCATCAATTTGAAATTATCGCCGATATTTTTTTTTTCCAATTCTGGACCAGACTAAATTTTGTTGAATTGTATTGGACAATAAAAGCAATTTTTTTCTTTCCTCACTATGTTTTCTATCTCATATTACCCTTACTTTTCAATTGTAACCAACTTTGGTTTGTCGCCCACAGCCTATTTGAATTTGGACCGGTCTAAAATTTTGCTGTGTGATAATGGGTTAAAAGGTCTATGAATTGAATATCTTACCTTTTGTTCATCTTGATTTTCTCCATTACCATCCTCCTGAGCTTGGTCTTCTTCACTGAAAGGTTTGGAAATCCATGATGTAACACCATCCAACCATCCCCTACAAAATGTACCATAACCTGGAGCCGTCAGGGTACAGTACTACACACCTTAACCTCCTCTCTTAACGCATATGTGTCAGTGTGTGTATAAAAACATGTATGTTGATATTATTGTGTCAGTCTGTATAAGGATATGTGTGTGAGTGCAAATACATCATCAGGTTAAGTGTTGTAATGATAAAAACTTATAAATGTAATGACCTGCATCTCACTGTTTCAAAAAAAAAAATGGGGGGGTCTTTCATCTTATTCCTAAGTATAATGCATTATTTTATAAAGTAGCTGTAAGCTAAACAAGAGTTGTCGTCAGATAATATAGCTTGCCCTAATAGCTGCTCGTCATGAAAAGTAACGAAGTAGGCAGAAGTCAAGGTTACCCCTTTAAAGCCTATGCATATGTCTATTGTTTGGTGGCCCTAGATGTGAAGAATCAGAAAATAGGATCAAGATGGAAGTTTTTTAACAAAAGGTCAAAGGACAAGGGTCATTGTGCTTGGTCTAAAATGAAAGGGAACCACATGTGGAGTGTTTATTTGTTATTTGAGAGGAATCAAAAAACATTAGCAAGGATTAAAATTTTGAAAAGTAGGTCTCAGGGTCAGTTCTTGATAATCACTGGATAAAGTCTATCACTAGATGATACATCTGCAAAATATGGCTGATCTATGTGAGGGTATTGAGAAAATATAAGTCATTTTAAAGTTAAGGTTGATGTCTTTTGTTCAAGTTTTCAACACGACAAAGTCAATGGGTCACATATATTATGGTTTTAAATGAAAGCCTATGCCCTGATGTTTGCTTTTTGCAAAATACGCACCCAATAGGGTAAATCTTGTTTGAGATACAAAAATGACCCTACTACAAGGGGGACAAATGTATGTCAATATGTATTCAATCTTACACAAGACAATATAATAACTGTCCTCAATGTCTCTTTACCTTAACACAGGTCAGTTGTTTACAGATAACAGTACCCATCTCCCCCTTCATTGAAATTCAGGGGTTTTCAAGTTAAATGCATGATGAGATGAATTATCATTCAATTTACAAAGTACATGTAAATACTCTTCATAAAGTAATCGACTGATGTAAACTTTGAAAAGCTGAGTTGAGATTTAATATAAGTCTTGACTTCAAATCCTTGTCCAGTTTGTGTAATATGTAGGTTTACACAAGTAGTTTGAAAAATAGGAGATAAAGCAAATTTCAAGCTCAGATGACGCATAATGCAAATTCCAGCCACAGTAAATTTAATTTTCCAAAGCTCTTAGATAGCTTTGATTGATCAAGAAATTATATCTTAACTGAAAAGAAAATTTGGCAAAAGTATTTTTGACAATTAACCAAACAGCATATCTTTGATATCTATTGGGAACTTGTTCAGCCTAGAGTAAGCAAAGGTGTCTTATACTTTAACTAGGTGCCCCCCCCCCCTAAATGTTGCAGTTAATATTTTAAAGCAGTGGATATTGATGTCCAGGGTCTTGTCAGTATAATACAAAGATAAAACAAGGCTTGATGTAATATGCAAACAACAGGATTTGCACATCACCAGTAATGGAAATGATCATGGTACTGAAATATTTTTTGCTTTTAACCCATTCCAACTCAATCCCTCCTTTTTACGCCCCTCAAGAAAAAAAGCTTTGGGAAACATTGTGGAAAATGAAGAAATTGCTTGTATCAAGCAATTTCTTCATTATCCACAGTGTTTTCTATCCAAAAAGACAAAACATTCAAAATTCCATCAACTTGAAATTGTCGTCTGCAGCTTCTTTCAATTTGGACCAGTCTAAAATTTTGCTGTGTTGGAATGGGTTAAGGGAAAGTAATTTGCTTTGGACTTGATCCTTTGAGAACTAAAGGACAAAAATTGGATTTAGGCTGGCTAAGTAAGAAAAATGTATGCCATGACCTAACATTCAAACAATCTCTCTCAAAATAAAACAGTACGCTGCAATGTTAGCTCAGCTCAAACAGCAGTATTATGAAAATCCAATGGTTGTAAGCTCTATCCCTGTTTTGGCTACAATCCTTTATAAAATTTGACAAGTCATTGAAATTTGTGCGGTTTGTCTCTCATTAAAATTGCAATTAGTGATTATTAACCCTTGTCATGCTGATCCCAGAATATTCCGGTTTTGGCAGGAGTAGTAGACTAAGCTCAGACTGCACTTATGTGCAGTCTGATCTTAGTCTACACCTCCTGCTTGCACTTTTCCTGCCAGAGTTGTTTGTGAAGTTGATTTTGTAAAGAAATATTGATTTTTGAACAACAAGTTCTATCAGTGCTTTCAGCCCTTTGATTTGAAAGCATTTCAGTAAGGTAATTTATACAGCATGACAAGGGTTAAGTATGGTTGGATCAGCAGCTGATAGCTAATTTGAATACTGTTGTTGTATTTAGTTTGATAAATGACGGGAAGCAACACATGTAAGGAGCATCATGAACTGTAACTGACCAGGGACTAAAATACAATTGAAAGAGCCACATAATCCAATACAAATAACCAACCTCAACTCAAACAATATTAAACAACTGAAAACAACTTTTTCGAATTGCATTTAATTTACTATGCATATACCATGAAAGTTAACCAATTATGCTCTGCTTATTAAACAGAAACCCACTATTTAACCCATTACCACACAACAAAATTTTAGACTCCTCTATAGTCAAAGATATTGCATAATTACAATTGTTTGGAATTTAACCCTTGTCATGCTGAAATACTAATCCACAATAGAATTGCATTAAAATCAAAGGCATGAATGCACTAGAAGCACCAGATTATGGGTCAATATCTATTGAAAATTTATTTCATAACCAATTCTGGCTTAAAAGGACAAGGAGGTGGTGTAGACTAAGACCAGACTGCACATATGTGCATGCTGATCTTTGGCTATGCCTCCTGCCAAAGCAGAATTATTCAAGGATGACAAGGGTTAATATTTGTCTTTTAGGGTAAAAATTTTTGTGGATAATGAAGACATTGCTTGTAACAAGCAATTTCTTCATTTTCACAATGTTTTCCTGGGCTTTTTTTAGGGCATCAAAAGGTGGGATTGTGTGGGAATAGGTTAAAGCAACATTGCAGGAAAATGATACAAAACTTGAAGGAAGAAGGAGAAGCAGCAGGTACATGCCTAAAAGTTAGTACATTTAAAGCCAATTAGCATGCAATGAGACAACCAGATACATATAAATTCTGTTAACACACATACTAATTGTAACACTTTTTTTTGACACACAGAGACAATAATCTCCACAAATTGTGTACATAAATGACAATCATCAACATTATCCTATAATAATAAAGATATATATCTCAGTGCATATAAGCAAAACACCGCAAGTGGATGCAAACACTTGGCTTGATAGTTGGTAAAACTTCTAAGTTGTAAAGGGGGCATAAATTATTCAAAAATGCATCATGAGTTTTTCCCCTTTTTAGCATTGATTGCTCTTTTGATAGTAACCAAATATGTTGATTTTGCATGTGAATGTGTTCATTAACACTTTCCTGTTATGCAAAATTTAATTCTAAAAATAACCATTAAGTAGAGTAGAAAACATTGTGGAAAAAGAAGAAATTGCTTGTTACAAGCAATTGCTTCTTTTACTACAATGTTTTCTCAATTATAAAGTCATAGGGATGTAAAAACTAGGGATTGTACAGGAAAGGGTTAATATCCAAGATTGTTTAAAGTATCAAAGGTTTTCGGATGACACAGACGCTGACACAGACTTGGACGTAGAAGACGATATGGTTATACCAATATCTCCCGTGTTCTCCAAAACGAGCAAAGCTAGAAAGCAGAAATTTTACTCGTGAAAAGTGAATTTTCTAGAGCATTCAGGGTATCAAGAATAACCATTTGACAATCCAATTAAGTTTTTCAGAATCAGTTGTGAAAATGAGTCATGTTTGCAATCTATATTGTGGGCTTATAATATTAAAGTTTTTCAACCTTCTAGATAGAAAACATTTTAAAAATGAATAAATTGTTTGTTGTAAAGAGATTGATTGATTGATTAATTGATTGATTGATTTATTGATTGATTGGGGTTTAACCCCACTGAATAGTATTTCAGTAATATTGCGGCAGCTGGAGCACCCGACAATGGATTCCTGGTATTTCTCACACCAGTACTAAAGCCACCAGCAGCTATTCAACTTAGGTTTACCCACCCACTGGTGAGAGACAAATGTTGGAAAGGATAAGTGCCGCCACTGGGGATCAAACCCATGAGATCCCATTATGGAAGATAAGGAGTCTGATATGCTACCGACTTGGTGTAAAAAAACATCATGCAAAATATGACATTTTTCTTTTTGATAGTATAGCAGTTACACTAAAATGTAAAGATTTGAGGTAAAGTCTTGAGGAAAGTCAAAAGGATAAGAGGTAAAATGGGACATTGCCAGTGGACCTATGACCCACATAAATTGAATTTAGTTCCTTAGTACATAGACCCTCAAACCAATCATAAGAATTGTAACATAAAACAAAAGGTAATGAAAGCTTTTTATTTTTTTTAACAGTAGATCAACAGACAGACGTAACAATAAACAGAGCTTATATCTAACACTTGCTTAGTTTTCAAAATGAAATGCATAGTAAAGTAGCATATAAACATGTTCAATAAATCTGCCTTAAGTGAACAGATTCAACCCTTGTACAACTCTTTACTTAAAATTTCTGTAATACAATTGATTGATTGAATGGGGCTTAAAATATTAAACAGTATTTTTGTAATGTGCAGGACATGCCATATTATAATTACATTGTTTTTATCTGCTTAATCATGTAAGGAGGTTTAGGTGTGTTTAACAAGAGTGGAAGAGGATGGTTCAATGGTGATCTGTATACAAAACAAAAGCATGAATGCATAAAAGGACAAAAATTAGACTGGTCACAATGGAGAAATCTGCAGAGAAAAAAATGTGCACAACCAAATAGGAAAATTAAAAGTTGTCTTCACTAGCTGGAAAACAATATAAGAAAGGTAAAAGTTATCTTCATAGATACAAGAGAAAAGGGCATTGCCCATTACAAGCAGTTTCTCCTACTTGTTGCTATATTTTATGAAAGGTTTGTTAGAACAAGCCACTGTTCTGGAAAAGCTTTGATTTCAAATAAACTGACACAAGGCAAAAATTGAATCTACAAAACATTACAAGCAAAAGTTAATTCAATGGGCCATAATGTCTCTAAATTGCACACCTGAGTTTACTCTTGAAACAAATAATCTGAGCCATTTAACCCATTCCAACACAATGGAATTTTAGACCAGTCCAAATTGAAAGGAGCTGCAGACGATAATTTCAAGTTGATGGAATTTTGAATTTTTTCGTCTTTTGGGATAGAAAACATTGTGGATAATGAAGAAATTGCTTGATCCAAGCAATTTCTTCATTTTCCACAATGTTTCCAAAGCTTTTTTGTTGAGGGGCGTAAAAAGGAGGGATTGAGTGGGAATGGGTTAAGGTCAAATGAGCTGAAATGTGACAACTGGGTAAACATGGGGTTTCTAAGAATGATTAAGTGATTAAAAAACATATATAAATATATATACTCATATATATACTCATATAAATATATATACTCATATATATAATATTTCACCACTGGTGCTGCTATTTTGAAATCTTTCAACATTCAGACAAATTCCAGGCTAATTGAGCACAATATGTGGCTTCTAGTGCAAGTAAAAGGATTTTCACAGGTTTAGCCTTAATTACACCTGATGATCTAGTTTCAATATTGTCAAAGTTCTAATGAAAGAAAAACATTAAAAAGTATACTGGCTTTCGGATTGAGCTACAAAAAAGACCTTTAAGAGTAAATAACCATGTGAATATAACCTAGTGACCTAGTTTTCATTTAATGTGACCCAATTTTAGACTTGTCCAAGATTGTATTAAGACAAACATTCTGACTTATTTCAAGTTGACAAATCATGAAAACTTCTAGAGTGTCTACATTATTTTACTAAGAATAAATCTAGTGACCTAGTTTATGACCCTAAGTGACCCGATTTTGAACTTGTTCAATGTATCATTAAGACATACATTCATATCAGTTATCAGGTTGATTGCACAAAAACTGTGGCCTCATGACTGTGTTTACGTGTTATTATTATGAATTGACCATCTAATCTAGATTTTTTACTCAAAGAGACCAAATTTTGAACATGTCCAAGAATATATCAAGACAAACATTCTGACCAAATGTTTAGGTTGAATGAGCCTCTTAGTGTCTACAAAGTAACTGTTACATTGTATGATGGACATGTCTCACAACCACAAAAGCTCACCTTGACCATGTTTTGCTCAGGTGAGCTAAAATACATATATAGCTCAACTTTTTTCTAGTTTGTGTTATGTGCTTGAATGCAGCCATATTTATAACAATGTTGGAAAATGCGGTCTTTGAAAGCAATTCTAAATGAGCAATGGAAGACACTTCAAATTTAAACTTTTCAAAGATAAGACATATCCAGCCAGTAGATTTAGTTATCAAATGTAAAAGAATTTCTCAAATTCCCCTTTTCCTGTGTTTTCCGATAGAACCATTCCATAATCAATGGAGTTAATCCTTATGACCTAACAATTATTCTGACCAAGTTTCATGAAGATTGAGCCAAAATTGTGGCCTCTAGAGTGTAAACAAAACAATTGTCATTAAGGTCCCTTTTCCTGTGTTTTCCAATAGAATTATCCAATAATCAATAAGGGTTCATCCTCATGATCAAACAATTATTCTGACCAAGTTTCATGAAGATTGGGCCAAAATTGTGGCCTCTAGAGTGTAAACAAAGAAATTGTCATCAAGGCCCCTTTTCCTGTGTTTTCAGAGAGATCCTTCTAATAAGCAATAGGGTTCATCTCTATGACGTAATAATTATCTGGCAAAGTTTCATGAAGATAGAGCCATATTTGTGGCTTCTAGAGTGTAAACAAAGAAATTGTCATTAAGGCCCCTTTTCCTGTGATTCAAATAGAACCCTCCCATAATCAATACTGTTCATCCTCATAACCTAACAATTATTCTGACCAAGTTTCATGAAGATTGGGTCAAAACCATGGCCTCTAGAGTG
Source organism: Fragum fragum (assembly GCA_946902895.1). Taxonomy (NCBI): domain Eukaryota; kingdom Metazoa; phylum Mollusca; class Bivalvia; order Cardiida; family Cardiidae; genus Fragum; species Fragum fragum. Next base: position 11,818,657 of record OX336366.1, read on the forward strand.
TAAACACTTCAATTGTTGACGCAGCACGACGCTCGACAGACATTCAACGATCACAAAAGCTCAACAAGGTGAGCTAAAAAAACACCAATGAATTTCAAAATTCCATCCACTTGGACTTTTGTTGATTTAGCAAATTAAACATTGTAACTTAAGCTTATTCACGCTGTAGTTACAAGGTTTACATGGTCAATCAACAATTGTTTAATTTTGCAGGAACTCCAGATACAATGTAAAAATATTCTTACTAATAATATGACATTTGACATTTTGCATGCAAAATTTTCACCAATTTTGGGACTTAAATGGTTAAAAATTAGATTATGATGAAATTCAATCAAACTATTCACCTTTTACCCTTTCCTGAACAATCACTTGTTTTTACGTCCTATTGATTTTATACTTAAGAAAATATTGTGAGAAAAGAATAAATTGCTTGTAACAAGCAGTTTCTTCTTTTCCCACAATATTTTCTACCCTATAGGTCGGTTACTTTTCAAATTTTTTTCACATTTATTTGTCATCTGCAACTTCTTTCAATTTGGACTGGTGTAAAATTTTTAAAAACAGGAAAGGGTTAAGAAGGTGTTTTTGTTCTTTTTTTAAAAGTTTCAAAGTGAAGTTTTATATAACAAGTTTTGCTTATATCTTTTGCTTATTGATTGACTGAATAAGGTTTAACAGTATTTCAGTCATATCACAGCTGGAGCACCTAACAATGGATTCCTGGTATTTTCTCACACCAGTACCAACACTAAATCCTTTCCTAGCCTCCAGCTGGTATCCCACTTAGGTTTATGATCATCCACCCATTGGTGAGAGACAAATGTTGAAAAAGATATGTGCCGCCAGCCAGGATAGAACCCATGACATCCCATGGTTGAAGAATGGGAGTCTGATGTGCTACCGACTGCCCTATGATGGCAGCCTTTGCTTATATATACACAATGTATTGAAACCACATACCAAAGGCAATTGCCTTCAAGTTTACTCAAATTAACCTCAATCATTCTATACAAAGTCAACTTTAACATTACCAGGTATTATGGATTAACTCATTACCATACAACAACATTTTAGACTAGTCAAAACTGAAAAGAGTTTCAGACCACAATTCAAAATTTATGAATTTTTAGGGCTTTTTTTAACTTTCCAGGTAAAAATCAGTGTTTCAACCAATTTCTTGATCTACCCGAATGTTTTACCATTTTTTTTCTTGGAGGGGGTATCAAAAAGCATCATTGTGTTGGAATGGGTTAAAATTTTGGTTCACAGTTCAATCATGCTCTTTCTAGAATCATGAATTTGCACTTAAAAACGATTGGTAAGTTGAATAAGGATCACAACGTTAACCTTTTCCCACAAAGTACTTTCTTTTAAGCCCAATATGAAAAAAGCTTTGCAAAACATTGCGGAAAATGAAGAAATTGCATGTATCAAGCAGTTTCTTCATTATCTACAATGTTTTCTTTCCAAAAAAAAATAATAATTAAATTCCATCAACTTTAAATTGTCTTCTGCAGCTTCTTTCAATTTGGCCCAGTCTAAAATTTTGTCTTGTGGGAATTGGTTAAGAGAAAAACATCAACAACACAAGGTTTAAACAGTTTGTGCACATGCATATATCAGTTTAATTCCCTTGCACATGTATCATTATGGATAAAGATTGGCTTAAAGTATCTAGCCATTATAAAAAGTTACTTCAAAATGCATTAGACTTATTAAGTGAAAAAAAATTATCACTTTTCGATTTAACCCTTTGCCTAAATAAACAAGAGGGCCGTTGGCCCTGGGGCGCTCACCTGAGATAAAGGCTCTTTTCCTTTCAACAGTCTAATTTCCTGTTAAGGTTAGGATTATGAAACAAGTGGGCCACAATTACATATAAAGACTATGAACCTGGGGATCCAAAAGTCTAAATTACAAATTCCAAGGCTTTAGTGCTGATTTGAAAGAGGGAAAAAACTTTTCAATGGGTTATAATTTCAGAAATAAGAAAGAAGTCTGTGAACTGATGCTTCATGCCTATAACCACCCCCCCCCCGGGTCCGCCCCTGGAGACCCGAGGATCATAATTTAAGCTATTTTGTAAGAGATCAATAAACTGATGCTTCATGCAAAATATCAAGGCTCTATGCCTTCTTGGTCAGGAGGAGAAGATTCTTAAAGATTATTTTGAAATTTCACTTTTGTTGCCATGGCAACCAGAGTTTTAAATGGATTTCAATTCTTTTAGCTAATTTTAAGGGGGACCACCTAAGGAACATTTCTGCAAAATTTGGTTCAAATTGGCCCAGTGGTTTGGGAGGAGATGTCATTTAAAAATCGTTCTTTATTTCTATATTAACCCCCCCCCCAAACTGGAGCTCCCCCCCTGGGGACCCGAGGATCATGATTTTAGCTATCTTGAAAGAGGTCAATAAACTGATGTTTCATGCCAAATATCAAGGCTCTACGCTTTCTGGGTCAGGAGGAGAAGATTTTTAAAGATTTTTTTAAAATTTCACTTTTGTTGCCATGGCAACCAGAGTTTTTAACAGATTTCAATTCTTTTAGCTAATTTTAAGGGGGACCACCTAAGGAACATTTCTGCAAAATTTGGTTCAAATTGGCCCAGTGGTTTGGGAGGAGATGTCATTTAAAAATCGTTCTTTATTTCTATATTAACCCCCCCCCAAACTGGAGCTCCCCCCCTGGGGACCCGAGGATCATGATTTTAGCTATCTTGAAAGAGGTCAATAAACTGATGTTTCATGCCAAATATCAAGGCTCTACGCTTTCTGGGTCAGGAGGAGAAGATTTTTAAAGATTTTTTTAAAATTTCACTTTTGTTGCCATGGCAACCAGAGTTTTTAACAGATTTCAATTCTTTTAGCTATTTTTGAAGGGGACCACCTAAGGAACATTTCTGCCAAATTTGGTTCAAATTGGCCCAGTGGTTTGGGAGGAGATGTTGTTTAAAAAATCATTCTTTATTTCTATATAAACCCCACCCCCCTGGGGCTTCGCCCCTTGGGACCCGAGGATCATTATTTTAGCTATTTTGAAAGAGATCGATATACTGATGCTTCATGCCAAATATCAAGGCTCTACGCCTTCTTGGTCAGGAGGAGAAGATTTTAAAAGTTTTTTTGAAAATTTCACTTTTGTTGCCATGGCAACCAGAGTTTTTTACAGATTTCAATACTTTTAGCTATTTTTGAAGGGGACCACCTAAGGAATATTTCTGCCAAATTTGGTTCAAATTGGCCCAGTGGTTTGGGAGGAGATGTTGTTTAAAAAATCGTTCTTTATTTCTATATAAACCCCACCCCCCTGGGGCTCCGCCCCTGGGGACCCGAGGATCATGATTTTAGCTATTTTGAAAGAGGTCAATGTACTGATGCTTCATGCAAAATATCAAGGCTCTACGCCTTCTTGGTCAGGAGAGAAGATTTTTAAAGATTTTTTTAAAATTTCACTTTTGTTGCCATGGCAACCAGAGTTTTTAACGGATTTCAATTCTTTTAGCTATTTTTGAAGGGGACCACCTAAGGAGTATTTCTGCCAAATTTGGTTCAAATTGGCCCAGTGGTTTGGGAGGAGATGTTGTTTAAAGAAATTGTTGACGGATGACGCACGACACATGACGCACGACGGACGGACGCCGGACAAAAGGGGATCACAATAGCCCACTTGAGCACTACGTGCTCAGGTGAGCTAAAAACCTCCTGGGCTAGTCAGAAGACGAGAAAGAACTGTTTTGAGGTATTTCTGAATTAAATTACTGAAATATTGATTGCATAAATTTAATGCCATCTCTAACATTATTGCCACTAATGTCACAGCGGTTGGTGCACCTTACTATAACCAACTGTTGTTTCAAATACCAGAACAACCACATTAGGTCTGAGCTAGAATTATACTAATCACTTTTAAATTATGTTTACAATGACAAAATCTTACTTTGATTATATAATTAATAAGATCCTCTGAGCAATAATAATAATCTATCTTTGTTATTTGGCTTTTGCTATCAAGAATAACCAGTAAGCGATATTTCCATTTACATGAACAATAATAGACAATAGTACAAATATGCCTAAGTGTGACATTTCAAACAATAACACAGATGCTCCATGTAGACCAAGATCAGCCATCACTATGTGCTTTATACAAAGATACAGACTGAAAAACTTGTTTAGACAATCAGTGAGTATTCTAGGTGTATTAAGTGACTGTCCAGGTTGCTCTGTGTTTATGCTTCTTGTACAAGTGAAAAAGTTCAAAATGTCTCACACAGGCTCAACCCATTCCCGTTCATTAAAATTTTGGACCACAATTTCAAGAAGATGATTCATCTTTTCGAGAAGAAAACATTAATGATAATGAAGAAATTGCTTGTATCAAGCAATTTCTTCATTTTTCATAATGTTTTCCAAATCATTTTTCTTTAGGGGCATCAAAAAGCTTCATTGTGGGGGAATGGGTGAAATATTGGGTGATTAAAACAAGCTAGAACTACTGATATATGGCCCATAACCAGACATATCTTGACTACAACATTTCAGATTAATGCAAAACAAGAAAGGAAGGAAGATCATGATTGTGTTATAAGAGGTTATTTTCATCTAGCCCAGAAATGATTGAGACTATAGACCAATTTACACATTCATGATTTTCTCTACAATTCACCAAAATTTCTCATGGTCAGAAACATTGGTATGACTCTGGATGAATCGTGGCGAAAAGTAGAAATATTCAGTGTCACTACGATTCCAGTAAGAATGTCCACGATATTAGTACGGTGTCTGTAAGGTATCGCTGCTAATCAATGACGATTCATGACAGCAAGGCTACAGTCAATAAGGATTGACCACAGTGGCACAACGAATGCTCACTGTGCTTGTACGGTTCCTACTGGCCTTGGTCCTGGCCAATCATGGAGCTCCGTAGGGAAACCGTGGATGATTCGTAGGACAACCGTACACAATTTGTGGCGAATCGTGAGAATTCGTAATATCAAAGATTCCACGACTGGCTACGATCTCTCACGAATAGCCGCAAATATAGCTACGGTGTCAGTACGAATAAACACGATTCCGCTACGGTTGCGCTACGAATTGGACCAAGCCCAATAACCACCACGATTTGCCACGAATGTTTTAGACAGTTTAAAACTTCCATAGCGCTACCGTGGAGTTTCCCGAATCATTACGATTCATTAGGAGTCACCAGGTTCCACCATGGTTCTACTACAAATCACCACGGTACAAGACGATTTTACAAATCGTGGCGAATCGTAGCGGCACCGTAGCCAAAAATCGTGAATGTGTAAACAGGCCTTATCAAAGCACACATAGCTTGTTTCAACCAGCTTCTATTATCTGTAATATTTTCTTAAAACAATTCTTAAGAGGTGTTGAACACAGGATCTTGTGAAAATAAATGAAGAGCAGTAAGTCAGTGGAATGTTTTACTTCCTTAACCCTTGTCATGCTGTATAAATTACCTTACTGAATTGTTGTAAAATCAAAAGGCTGAAAGCACTGATAGAACTTTTTGTTCAAAAATAAAATTTCTTTTCTAAATAAACTTCATAAACAACTCTGGCAAGAAAAGTACCGGCAGGAGGTGATGACCTAGATCACCCTGCACTTAAGTGCAGCCTGATCTTGCTCTACATCTCCTGCAAAAACCTGAATATTCTGGCTTCAGCATGACAAGGGTTAAAAATCCAAACCAGTTTGAAATTGTAACATGCTGTACTGTTATTCAAAATCTCACAGTTGTCAGTACTATTTTAGACTATCCTAAATTGGAAATAAAAAGCTATTTATGTGTTGATGAAAATGATAGAGGAATTGGTCTAATTTAGACATTCCTTTTTTACAAATTACTGAAGACATGTCAGTCTGTCCAAGCTGAATAGGTAGAATTGTCAATACATTGCTCATCAACCAAAAAGGTCCGTCTGGGAAGTGCAAATAAAGAGATACAGAGAGAGGGCATAATTCGTATCTTAGATTTAATTATTTCACTAATACTGCCATAAAGCCTATGTTGTAAGTACTCATTTGAATCGTCTCATCGAGAAGATTCAAATGAATACCCACAACATAGGGATTCGTTGAGAAATAAGGAATTTAGAATGCTGTAACCTCCTAAAATCTAGATTTTTGCAAATGTATTGACACTGGACACGATGCTCACATTGTGGAGGCTGACTAGGTAATAGGGTCAAGGCTTTCCAAATTTGGCAGATCTTCAGGTAGATTTTTGATGTGCATGCTAATTTTGAGATTAACAACCTAACTTTTCTATACTAGATCTGATCTCTTTCTTGAATATTCATTCAATCCATTGCCTCACGACAAAACTTGAGATTGGTCCAAATCTTGTGAGTTTGTATACATTTCAAAGTGACTGTAATTCAAATGATAACAATCACAAAGTGTTGAGAACATTGTGAGAAAAGAATAATTCCTTGAGGAAAGCATTTCTTTTCCGACAATGCATTCTTATTACAATATGTAGGGATCGTAAAAAGTTGAGCTTAGGTGGGAATGTATTAGAAAAATCCCAGATGGTCAAATTCCCTCGACAGGTCATATATACTCAGGGCTTTGCAGACTCCCAGAATTTGGGGAGAAGTCACTTCTCACTACTCTGAGAATTAGGAGAAGTTTTTCAAAATGGGGAGAAGTGGATCGCGTTAAAAATTAAGTTTTTGCGCATATTCCTCATTTCTATCAGAAAATAGAATAGCTTTACATAGTAGTTGCATTTTATATTATGTATTATGCAATAAACATAGAAAATACTGCTTATTCTTTCAGTCCTCAATAAAGATCTTATTCCTGTGAAACATGTGGGGAAAGGATAATTTTGCTTGCTGCAATCATTTCCTCCTTTTTCCACAGTTTTCCATAAAAAACATTTCAAGATGTCAAAATGGGGGATTGTGTGGTAATGAGTTTAAGTCTGTCCACTTTACCTGATAACATATAGGACTTAAATGGATAAAAATTGTCATTAATTGGTCAAAAAAGGTCCTCTGTGATTAAGTCAGTTATAATGTGTAAAAGATAAGGGTTACTGCTGAGTACACAAAACCAGACTGTGTACATGCAGAGGTTTAAACTTAACACAGGATAATTTGCTCCATTTTATAGGATTACATGTTATTTAAAGGAATTACATGTATTCACAACACAAGTAAATGGAATTTAGTTTTGGAAAGAATGTATCATAACAAGAAACTCAGGAAAAGATCGTAGCAGCCTTTAAATTGTTTGCCATAATCTTCTTCACTTGTTACAATTAAAGTAGATAATTCAAATTTTCTAATGAAAAATGAATTTACTCTACGTAGATTTTCTGCAGAATTATTTTTCATCAAGATTTCAAATTTTTTAACAAAATTTTGACTTCTGGTAAATGACACGGCGTCCGTAAATGTCGGCCATTATTCTCATTATGTGAAAGTAAGCAACAAATCTCGTAAACAGATGATAACTTAATTTACAGAAATAATTAAACTTAAGAAGGGAAAGGATTCTAAATAAAGATTTGCCATTAGTATACAAAGCATTGCAGAAATTAATCAGCGTAGGTGTGAATAAAGCAAGCATGTTGACTATTAGCTTCCAGAACATAACCCTCTTTCTGATAATCTGCTGGCCTCGCCACTATCGATACACGCTTGAATTACGATCAAAGGGTTTCCAACCGGCAGTTGTATAATTGCACACTGTCCCCTACTTTTATAGCCACTGGGCCAGATTTGGTTATCACCTATCATATCCAGGCGACTTCTCGAAAATTCCAGGCGACTTCGACTTCACTTTGATCAGCAAATCAGGTGAAGTTTTATGAAACCAGGTGACTTTTTCGCCTAAGTCGGCTACTCTGCAGAGCCCTGATACTTATAATAAATATCCCACATCCGATAAAGCTTATAACAAGTAGCATCTAAAATCTGTACTTACTTTTCATTTTCCACTGGTGGAGACGAAGATTTTTTCCGATAGTGTTCATATTTAAGGAGTCCCTGAGCATTAACACTTATCACAGGCTCATCTTCATTGATAATATCGAGCCTAAAAGGCTGACTAGTTATAACAACCTTGTTCTTCTCAAATCCGACTGTCATACTTTTGTCTGATCTTTCTATGATCTTCATACTGAAAAGGTTTAACAAAGTGGATAAATGCTCAAATTGCTTGTTATACTTGACAAAATTTAAGACAGGCAAGTCCTAAAATGTAGAAGTTGTGATATGAATTTCTATGTGAATTTATTAATAGAACAACAAGATGTGTTTCTGAAACACCATGCCCCATAACAACCTTTTTTTGGAAATGTGACCTTAGTAAGTGACCTGCACCTCAATAGATGACCTAAACATCACAATTCACTGATGCCTATCAATGCAAGGAATCCATGTCCCAAATATGAGCTAAAGCAAAAAGTGGCATTAACCTTGATGGATAACATTGACCTTACAACCAACCAATGTATATAACTGCAAGAAGCAGAGGTCCCAAATATGAGCCACGTATAATCAACAGTGTTTAAATAACAGCACCAACTAATGTCTGTAAATGCAAGAAACATAATTAGGTCCAAAACATGAGCCATGTATCTTCAACGATGTTTGAATAACAGCTAAATGTTTCTGATGTCTATAATGTAACAAACATTTGTCTCCAGTATGAGCCATGTATCTTCAACAGTGTTCAAACAGCAAATGTAAATTTTTTGCATTAAGTTTATTGCTGGCAAACAGACAGATAAACAGTCATTGGTAAAACATTATACACCTACCTTATAGCAATGCAGGGACATAAAAATCCAATAAGTAGCAAAACAATGTGAGAAATGAATGAACTTATGTTAACATCCTGAATAACCTTAGGCTTAGGTAGAGGGATAATGCAATACTAAACAAAAACTTACTCTTGAAGCTTAGGCTCGCCCACCAGAGTATCTCCTACGGGTATTTCATATCTCTCTTTAATCGGATCCAACTCTTTGATTTTCATTCTTGCTGTATTATCTTTGAGTGAATATATCTGTAAATGTAATCTAACTTGGCTCCTGGTGTTCACAACTTGCATCTCTATACTTGAGGACTGAACCTTAATGGAATCCATCAGAACTATGTAGGGGCTATGACCAGGTTCTACTGCTCGGTGACGCCTGTAAATATATCAAAGTAATAATTGAATGTGCTTAACCAAAGGGTTTTTAAAGGCCCCGTCCAGTGACTCCAACAGGAAGCTCCGCTTTGATTTTTAATGGCATTATTTTGCAAAATTTATGACCAGTAGTATGTTACAAATAAATAGAATGGTTGGTTGGTGACCTAAACATCGTAACTACAGCTTCAATAAGCTGTAGTTACAACGTTTAGGTTGCCAAACCAAAAAAAAAATATTCACCAAAGGCGGCCAAAGTCGGAGTTCAAACTGAACTTCCAGTCTCAATGAATGATTTCATTGGTCGACTGATAATTTGATTGAAAGCCAAGATTGGTCATTTGTGGTCATTTAGCACACAAGAGATTTGACATAGGTAGGCCTGCAGTGGTTTATTTTACTACACCATACAGGGTCTCACACACAGGCTAGTGCTTTACATTTCAAAGTTAATTCACATTGAAATAAAAGAAAAACAAGGTAAAAGGGAGTAATGCAATTCTAAAATCAGTATGTTTTACCCATTTTTATATAATCCCCCAAAGAAAAAGATTCTGGAAAGATTTTGTAGGAAAAAAAGAATTATCCTGCAAAATTTTAAACTGGTCTAAATTGAAAGAAGTTGCAAACAACAATTTTAAGTTAATGAAATTTAAAAGATCTTGGTCTTTTGTCATCTAGTAATGAGTTAATATCTAAATAGAGTCAGGTGAATGCCTGTATCCCTCTGCAGGCCTGAATGTACTGATTAACCCATTACCACACAAGTACAATTAAGACTGGCCTAAATTGAAAGGAGTTACAGACAACATTATAAAGTTTATGAAATTTTAGATTTTTTTAACTTTTTGGGTTGAAAACATTGTGTAGAATGAAGAAATTGCTTGTGATAAGTCCAAAAGCTTCACCGTGTGGGAATGGGTTAAGCAAATTGTGTTTTCAGGATTCAAAAATAAGGTGAATCATCTTTGCCATATCTGGCAAATAAATCTAGTCACTGAAATCTTGGAAATAATTATAAACAAGGATTTCAAATGTTTCATTGTTTTAAAAAAGTCAAGTTATAATAAATTCATCGATTAATAAGGTGAAAAGTCATTTAAACAATTTCACATCAAAATCAAAATCCTGTGAAATTTGACACCCATCTCCTGGTTTCTGAGAAGATTTTCAAACCTTTCACCATATATAGAAATCAGCCCCACCCAATAAAGCCCATTAAAGCCATGTTTTTCATCCGATCAAAATTCTTTGAAGGAATCTGAAGAGGGTCACTCATGGATCTAAATTTTGTCTTCTGGCAATGGATTTAAAAATATTGTGGGAAAATATGTCTTTGTTCATAACTTAATTTTTGCCACCTAGTAACTTAGTAAGTTTGAGGTTTGAGTTTCCTCTCAAGCCCCCCCCCGTTGCAAATTCCTTCTTTAATTACACTGTGAAAATCGTGATATTCTGAAATACGGCCAGCGGTCACCTGAATTGGTCTAGTGCCAACAGTATATCACACCTAAACAACGGCCATCTTACAAAACATGAGACTTAATTAGTTGTCATTGAAAAAATTGATAATCACAGTCTCTTTAAATAAAATGAGCTTGAGCATTACAGGTTGTTTACATATTTAACTGATTTCTTGGGGTCTTTAAAATAGATGATAACTGGCTTTTGCTATCAATTTTCGCTATCACGTCGCTCTCTAAATGTAAGTTACTCTCTCCAGAGGATCGTGTGAAAGTGGTTCGCATGCTTGAATCTGGACGTTCTACTATAATTAGTGCTAGTGAGTTCGGTGTAGGTTGTACGCAGGTCCAAAATATAGCTAAATGCAATCGAGAAATTTTTTAGGAATACGAAAATGGTGGTCCTTCTTCAAAGCTTGTCAAAAAAATGTCTCATGTCTCTTTTTAAATGAGATCTTTTCACTTCTGTCGCAATATTTTCTATCTTAAGTGGTACAAATGGTACAAATTGCCTTTTCTTTTTTTAAAGACACTTAAAATTGAAGTTTAGAACTTCTTAGAATTGGGAGTAGTCTAAAGTTGTGTGAGCTAACCAAATATGGTATGAAAAAAATGGACGCCCTATGGATACTGTGAACAGCAGCCAAGCTGTAAACAGTAGCCAGTTTGGCCCTATCTCTCGACTGGATGCTGTACACAGATTTGATTGTATACCATTTACAACCCCTTGCCAACTTTGAACTGTAACTTACTTGCAGAAGCTGCTTTGATCACAAGTTTTAAAGTTATCCTTACTGACAGGAATCACACAGTTTGGTAGTAAAACCAACAATACTGATGACAGCTTGAACATCATCTTTAGATTAAACCTACAAAAGAAGAAAATAGATTAATCTAAATGAGCCTTGGATTACTACCCAGAAGGCTGCAAGTATCTGCCTCTCATGTATCCAACCCATTAACTCATTACCATACTAACCCATACTTTAACCTGTTACCAGATGACAACAAATTTAGACTGGTAAAAGTTCATTGAATTTACAGAGGATGATTAAAGTTGATCACTTTCCACAATGTTTTCTACCAGAAAAGTTGAAGAAAAATCTAAAATTTCGTAAACACTTGTCATCTGCAAATCCTTTCAATTTGGACCAGTCTATAACCTTGTTTTGAAATCGGTTAAACCACCCTGAATTTCTATCTCAAGCAATGGATTTAGATAGCTTTACCAATGTGGAGAAATAATATAAACAGTCAATGACTCTATTCAGAAATTTTGTGTAGACTTTCCAAGGCACTGTCATAGTATACTGATTCTTTCAGGTGTCAAGGAAAACTATGAAAAGAATGTTTTCCAAGTACTGTAAATCAGGTAATTTTCGAGTCGTCTTATTTTCGCGTGAGGACCCGAAGACTTATTGGCGAGTTCATGAATTCACGACTGGCCGTATGGTACTTGGTTATTTCCGTAAGTGTCCCCAAAAATACACCGGCGAAGAAAAAAAAGTCCATATATGATTACAGCCTGAATCAACACCGACCTTTGAATAGAATGATTACTGGTAATCAATTTAAGAACATTTTACCTATTCTCTATTCTCATAGTATGACAATTTCTCTCCTAAAATTGTTGTAAAATCACAAAGTATGTGTTTAACCCTTTCCTGTTTTTCCAAATTTTAGACTGGTCCAAATTCAAAGAGGTTGCAGATGACAATGAAAATTGGATGCAATTCGAAAAGAAACAATCCTATGTGGTAGGAAATATCGTAGAAAAAGGAGAAATTGCTTGTTACAAGCAATTTCTCCTTTTTTTCACAATATTTTCTCAGGTATAAAATCACAGCAACGTAAAATCCCAGGTTTGAACAGGAAAGGGTTAAGTTTTAAATAATGAAAATAGCTAAAAAGCCATCAAAAAGATGGTTCAAGTCGTAAGCACTGACCAATCAAATTGTCAATACGATACATGTACTATGTTTACCAAACTGTCATAATGTGAAATAATTATATCCCGTAACAAAACAGGTACAATTGTTTGTTTTTAATTGATTTATTTCGCATCGTCTGCTTTCAATTTCTTAAAAGGTTCTAAGAGTCTTTGCAATAAGGCGTCAGTTACAACTTCTTAGCTCATTATTGTCGCCTAGTATTTTATCACCTTGTCTGCCTTCTATTGTTATGTTTGTATATGTGTTCAATACGCTAAGTGGACTTACTTGGCAGGTTATTACATTTTGTTACCTGATAAAGATTCGTCCTGTTCTCAATAGAGATATATTCCATTTTAACGCCGAGAAGGTGATAATCCCCGTATGAATGAAATGAAGTGGGATGACGCCGAAATGGGTGAATTATTTTATCTTCGTTGTTCTGCAGCTTACTTCGGACATCTCCGTATTTTTTCTTCATGAAATGATCCAATTTAAGCAAGATTCTTGATTTCGCAAGCATGATGAATCGCGAATATTAGCGAAAATAAAACCCTCGCTAATAAAACCCGATTTACAGTATTCAGTTAGAGTTGTTGTCAGGTACCAAAGTAATTGATAATAATAACTAAAAGGGTCAAAATTTCTTCCTCTTTTTAAGGGGAGGTGTTTCTTTTCTTAATCCATTCACACACAATGACGCTTTTTGATGCCCCTCAAGGGGAACAATTTTGAAAATATTGTGGGAAATGAAAGTTAAAAAAATTTAAAATTTCACAATCTTTGAATCGTCGAAAGTGGTCGTAATAGCGGGTTGTCTTATTACCAAGGTTCGGTCCTATGTCCTATTGTTTAGCTATGTCTGTGATTTAGCTAATTTAGAAGGTGTGGATGTTTATTTATATATTTGTTATTTATTTGGAATTAATATTCTGTACATACAAACAATAAAACAATTTTGGAACAAGAGGGCCGTTGGCCCTGGGGTGCACACCTGAGATAAAGGCTCTTTTTCTTTCAACAGTCTAATTTCATGTTAAGGTTAGGATTATGAAACAAGTGGGCCACAATTACATATAAAGACTATGAACCTGGGGATCCAAAAGTCTAAATTACAAATTCCAAGGCTTGAGTACTGATTTGAAAGAAGAAAAAAACTTTTTCCATGGGTTATAATTTCAGATATAAGAAAGAAGTCTGTGAACTGATGCTTCATGCCCACACCCCCCCCCCCCTGGGTCCGCCCCTGGAGACCCTAGGATAATGATTTTAGCTATTTTGTAAGAGGTCAATATACTGATGCTTCATGCAAAATATCAAGGCTCTACGCCTTCTGGGTCAGGAGGAGAGGATTTTTAAAGATTATTTTGAATTTCACTTTTCTTGCCATGGCAACCAGAGTTTTTAACAGATTTCAATTCTTTTAGCTGATTTTAACGGTGACCACCTAAGGAACATTTCTGAAAATTTGGTTCAAATTGGCCCTGTGAATAGGGAGGAGATGTCATTTAAAAAAATCGTTCTTTATTTATATATAACACCCCCCCCCTGGGGCTTCGCCCCAGGGGACCCGAGGATCATCATTTTAGCTATTTTGAAAGAGGTCAATATACTACTGATGCTTCATGCAAAATATCAAGGCTCTACGCCTTCTGGGTCAGGAGGAGGAAAATCGTTCTTTATTTCTATATAAACCCCACACCCCTGGGGCTCCGCCCCTGGGGATCTGAGGATCATGATTTTAGCTATTTTGAAAGAGGTCAATATACTTCATGCAAAATACGCCTTCTGGGTCAGGAGGAGAAGATTTTTAAAGATTATTTTAAAATTTCACTTTTGTTGCCATGGCAACTAGAGTTTTTAACAGATTTCAATTCTTTTAGCTATTTTTGAAGGGGACCATCTAAGCAACATTTCTGCCAAATTTGGTTCAAATTGGCCAAGTGGTTTGAGAGGAGATGTCATTTAAAAAATTGTTCTTTATTTCTATATAAACCCCACACCCCTGGGGCTCCGCCCCTGGGGACCCGAGGATCATCATTTTAGCTATTTTGAAAGAGGTCAATATACTACTGATGCTTCATGCAAAATATCAAGGCTCTACGCCTTCTGGGTCAGGAGGAGAAGATTTTTAAAGATTATTTTAGAATTTCGCTTTTGTTGCCATGGCAACCAGAGTTTTTAAGATTTCAATTCTTTTAGCTATTTTTGAAGGGGACCACCTAGGGAACATTTCGGCCAAATTTGGTTCAAATTGGCCAAGTGGTTTAGGAGGAGATGTCTTTATAGAAATTGTTGATGGACGATGGACGGACGCCGGACGAAAGGGGCACTTGAGCACTACGTGCTCAGGTGAGCTAAACATGTATGGAGTTAGCTCTTTTCTCAATCTTTTCTCCATTTTGATCTGATTTGGATGTTCAACATCAAATTATTTATACATAAATACAGGTTCATATTGTCAAATTATTGATTCTTTGATAGCATACACCATTTCAGTTGAAATCATATTTCAATTCATTTTGAGTTCAGCTTAAGACTGTTCAGGACGCCGTAAACAAACCAATCATAACCCGGACTCTGAGAGTCTGAAGACTCAGAATTTGGGGAGAAGTGACTTCTCCTTAGTCTGAAAATTAGGAGAAGTTTTTCAAAATAGGGAGAAGTGTTGAGACTTTCAGAAGAAGTGGATTGCCTTAAATAACAAGTTTTGCGCGTATTCCTTATTTCTTTTGGGAAATGAAAAAAGCTTTACAACCAAGTAGATGCATATTTTGTTTTATATAGTGTGCAATTATATAAAAAGTATTGCTCATCCTTTCTTTTAGTCCTTATTACAGAGATCCTATCCCTGTGTACAAATATCTTTTGTCTTTCAGCGAGTTTGAGAATAAGGGAATATGACTCAGAATTTTGTTATAAAGAAATGACTCTAATTTCTTGAATATATCATATATAGATGTTATTATATTCTCAAAAATGACAATAATCAATAATTTGCAAAGAGTGTAAAGATGGTCTTTCGCCTATCACAACGAAGCTACTTCCTTGATTTTCCAGGCGACTTCGACTTCGCTTTGATCAGCAACTCGGGCGAAGTTTTATGAAAC
The DNA here is from genome assembly GCA_946902895.1 of Fragum fragum. Taxonomy (NCBI): domain Eukaryota; kingdom Metazoa; phylum Mollusca; class Bivalvia; order Cardiida; family Cardiidae; genus Fragum; species Fragum fragum. The sequence goes on from OX336366.1 coordinate 11,834,340, forward strand.
CAGGCGACTTCTTCACCTGAGTCGCCCACTCTGCAGAGCCCTGCATAACTGCTCAGACACATTTTCATTTTCGGTTTTATTACCATAGTGAACCCCTTGACAAATACAAATAACAGTATAAAATCATACAATACTGAAACTTCTAAGACCCGTCAGCTATTTCAATCTCTTTAACAAAAATAACAAATATAATAGGGTTTGATATTACACAATCAAAAAGTCGACATATTTGCAATGTGTTTGTAGCCAGTTAGTGTCGCTCTTATCAAGTATGAAATTCAGTTGGTTGGTCTCACGGTGTGAAGTTATTGGTTTTTTAGTGGGGTTCAAAATTGTGTAACTGGAGACAATACAGAATATAGTGGTCGTAATTTGGAATAGCCTGTTTTAGAGGGGTTTGTGACCATTGCAATAAGGTCAAAAATATCTGTTCTTTCAGATGTTAGTCGTAAAAGGGGGATGCCTGTATTTCCAAGGCGGTCGTAAGGAGGGCTTTTACTGTACATCCTTTGTTATCACTCAAGACTCAAGAAATCAGAGATGTTTGCTTTTCGTAAAGATTCTTTACTTTTAATTTTAATAATGTAACATATTTTTTTCTTTTAATGGCTTCTTTACTGACTTTTACTAACCATCCAGTCATAATCGGCAATCGATTGTGGGGTCATGATGTAGATTCTTATTCAAGTTACTTTCCTTAGATTAAGATTATATCCTACATAAGATTCTTAGAAATTCTTAATGAGGAATTTAAGCGTACTTAGGCGGATTTTTCATCTCGACCAAAAAAAGCACCTCATATTTTTTCACAAGTTGTCCACGACGCCGATGAAATAACGATAGACAATGGTGAGCATTGAATTGTAATTGACTTCTTACATACATTCAAAACTCGCTTTAGCAAACATTCAAGTAGTTCATTCAATCTATTTTTTGGTTCTTCGGTCGTTTCAAAGTGACATATGACAAATTTGGAAAATATAGTAAATATCTTTTTACCGGTGGAACACTCGGTCAAAGGAGGACGCCATCTTGAAACTGAAAATACGTGTACAGACGAATACTCGAATCCTAAACTAAATAGTACATATCTGTCTATATATTTTGACTCTTAACATAATTAATAAAAGAAAAAAAAAATAACAGATAGGTTTTTGACTTAATACAAAAAAAAGTGACATTGGGAGTATATACGTAATTTCGGTTGATATTACGAGTTCGTCAGATTCACATATCATGAACTTCAAATACCAGATTTTTGAAAGGGGGTATTCATTATTATGTATGTTTTGTTATTATCATTATTATTATCTTTTTTCTGGCTCATTGTTTATATTACCCTTCCGTGTCATCGAATACAACTAATTTTAATCTTAGATATCCATTTTCTTTTTTCAAATTTACACACTGACTTCACAAACAGGCGTTTGTTTGACCATCAAATCTGTAAAAAAAAAGAAGAAAAAAAAAGCACCTTGAAATGATAATAAATAATAATGATGATAAGATCCACGGTATTTTGAACAGATCCTGCGCTCAAACAAGCACTTCATATAAAAAAAATGAAGCTTCGACTCATAAGTACGTAAATTTTGCAATTGTCAGTTTATATGAAATTCCACCGCTCAATAAAATCCATATACCATATATCATGAAAATCCTCTTCTTTTTCTCCTTTTGAGTATCGTTATTTAAATCCATTATAGTCAATCTATCTTCCGATTAACTTAAACACCCTGCGGGGACTTAGACATACCACCGTCACACGGGGCGTCGGTTTTTAGGCTTCCGACCTCATCCGAAAGACATTGCCGGGGCTTGATTGATCCGCTAGCTGATTCGGATCCAGGTTTTTGAGTACCGGACTTAACATTTGGCTAACAAAAATACATGTGTATCAGACTTGATCGGGGTTAATCGGCCATGTTTTAGGTCTGGATTTCGTATAATCATATACGTAGTTTTCAGATTCTGAAAGCTTCATTTTACATAAGGGCTGTAACCTTAAATGGAGTTTTCGGATTGATAACTGACCGAATTTCTTGATATATTGCGTAAGTCTTGACCTTGTCAAGCAGTGTACTGGACCTTGTTGCTTGCTTTAACTCATTCCCACACAATACCTACTATTTACGCCCCCAAGGAAAAAGACTTGGAAAACACTGTAGAAAATGAAAAAATTGCTGGAATCTAACATTTTCTTCATTACCCACAATGATTTCTATCCATAAAGACGAAAAAACAACAAAAAAGATTCCCCCAGCTTGAAATTGTCATGTGCAGCTTTTTTTGAGTTTGGGCTAGTCTAAAATTCTGTGTTGTGGGAAGAGCTTAAGCCGCGGCGTAGATGCAGAAACACTTAGTAAGCATATTTTCTGAGTAGACATTATGAAAAACCCTGTCACAACAAATATGACTAATTAGTAATTTACACCCATCAAATGTATACCCCACACACACACATACATGCATACACACCCTCACAGAAAATAAAAAAAATCATGTTTTAGAAAACAAGACACATTATGTTGAACAGTTCTAACCTTTCTCGATCAGATGACTTCAAATGGAATTAAGTTTCGACTCTTAATGCCGACTCAAAAGTAATTAAATTCTGCAAATATCTGTTTTACTACATTTTGCCCATTACCAGAAGGCAAAATTTTAGACTTGTCCATATTAATACATGTAATATGCAGACGACAATTTGAATTTGATGGAATCTTAAAGATATTTTCCTTATGGGGTAGAAAACTTTTTGAATAATGAAGAAATCACTTGTAACAAGCCATTTCTTGATTCTTCAACTATGTTATCAAAATGCTTTTTTTCCAGGGGTGTAAAAATGAGCATTGAGTGGGACTGGGTTAAGCTGACGGATCGAGTCTGTCAATAAAATCGATCGATCAATCTAACTATTCATTTAGACTGGAAATGAACTGTAGACTCCAACATATATGGTTTTTTTTGTTGTTGTTGTTGTTGTTGTTTTGTCGGTGGTGGTGGTGGATTGCGACTTAAACGTCCGAGAATATATTAGCTTATTCAAGCTATTGCTACAATGGATGGGTCGCCAACCAGCCATGCTATATCATGTTACAGACCATGAATTTTGCCAAAAAACGCCGTTCAATATTTAAGTCCAACTTTCTGTCGGACCCAGTGGGCGGGGCCAGCGATCCATCACCAATAAATTGTCAAACTCAGTTTGATTCCATGTATTTGAAACACGAATCTGTCAGATTGAAAATGCATGAGGAGAGAGAGACAGAGACAAAGAGCGGTACAAGAAAGGAGAAACAGACGGAGACTGAGTGAGTTACAGAGATAAAAAATAAATAATTAACCATATTTTCACCGTTACAAAAAATACATTTTGTTTCTCTAAAACTATGATTATGTTTGACTTGAATCTATAGTTGCCTCATAAAAGATACCGCTATAAGATACGGTTAATAAGAGTGCCATGTCGGTACTGCATAGTTCACCTGAATATGTTCACTCTGTAACTTTAACATATGGAATGAGAAAAATTTCGAAACTTCTTTACCCCCTAAATGCGGGATCCAACAAGAATGACTAACTTTTATCCGAGAGAAAAAAATTGGACAAGGAAAATAAAACAACCAAAAGTGCAAAATAAAAAAGATGCAGGCTTAATGGTTTGGAAGAGATGACTTCAACGAATTTCCGTCTTTCCAGAAGTCTTGGACTCTACAACTGGAATATAGGCTCTATTTGATTTAAGTATGATAATTGATGACTCTTGAGCGGAGGACAATAATTGTCGATGTCGAATTCTAAAGCGCTACACACTCCTTTTTGCAAAAAAAAAACAAAAAAAAACAAAACATTTTACCAACAATAGTTCTTATAGTATGGGAATGAGACCTAGTTCTTTATTGCTATACATGCCTTATGTAAAACATTTGGTAGAAGGGTTTGACCCATTAACTGGCTACAGCATTTTAGGCTTGTCCTATTTTAAAGAAGTAGTTTTTAGTTGACGAAACTCTAAATATCAATATATGTTTGGATCGAAAACATTGTGGATAATCAGAAATTGCCTTTGCCTTTTCGTAAAAAAGACGGTAAAAGTGAGGTAAAAGGCTAAGATAATGCAACATAGGAGGTGAAAAGCTCTAGATTTCAAGTTAGAGTTTAGGAAGAAATAAATCTTTTTTTTACTTCCCTTGGCTGCTTTGGAGTTTTCAATGAATTTCGTTTCATCTAATCATTTTTGAAGGATGTGTTATAAGGAACATTTCTGTAAAAGTATGGTGAAATCTAGCGTTTAACACAATCCTTCCTCTTAACGCCCCTCGAGAAAAAAAAAAAAACTTTTGAAAAAGATTGTGAAAAATGAAGGAATTGCATGTATGAAGCAGAATCTTCATTATCCACAATGTTTTCTTTCCAAAAAGACAAAAAAAGATTAAATTCTATCAACTTGAAATAGTCGTCTGTAGCTTCTTTCAATTTGAACCAGTCTAATTTTTTTTGTGTGGGAAAGGGTTAATTATGGAAGTGATGTTTGTGCGAATTAGTTGATGTACGAGCGGACGAACACCTTGTCTATAAATTGACGGATCGCTCACCGCCGTTGTGTTTTCGAGCGAGTTAGTTTGCATAATTTATAGTAATGACACTTAGTAAAAGAGAAATCTTTAATTTACGCCACAAACCTTGTTATTACAGCTTACAGAAGTTGTAGTTACGACGTTTAGTGCGCCAAACCAACAAAATATCTTAGTAGAAATATTGGAGTTAAACAATCACTTCCTGTATCAAAACAGAATTGACCAATCAATAATCTTTTTATTAACAGCAGTATCTGTCTTTTTCATGGTCATCAACAGCATGGCCATCAACACTTTAACCCATTTCCACACAATCCCACCTTTTCACACTCTTAAGAAAACAGCTTTTTTGGTTCAGGCATTTCTTCATTTTCTTCGACATTCTCTACCCAAAAAGACAAAGGTTTCTAAAATTTCATCACCTAAAATTTCTCGCCTGCATCTTCTTTCAATTTGGACCAGTCTAAAAGTTTATGTGGGAATGGGTTTAATGCGGTTTCCGGCTGTTTTAAAGGCCCGTTTAGCATAAGTTCCTTATAAATGTACTTTATTTTCATTTGCATTCATTATGGTGTTAAGTTAATGAATATACCCATTCCAACACAATTCCGCATTTAAGATATCCTTAAGATAAGATGTGGCAAAATTTTTGGGAAAATGACTTCATTTTACCACAACGTTTGATTCCCTGTTAAACAACAACAACAACAACAACAACAACAACAACAACAAAGGTTTTTTTTTCAATAATATCAAACTTTGAATCATAAATTTTCGTTTTAAATTTAGACCGCTCCTATTTTGTAAACTCCCTTCAATAGATAATTAGTAATATCGCAAAAGTACGCCCCCTAGGCGAGGCTATAATAATGATTTTACCCGCAAGCAAATTATTCATTTCCTGTCAAACCAAACTACCAAGATTCACTCTAAGGTTACGTAGTAAAATCTTTATAATTGAATTTTTAATTCCTAAAAACATCTTATTCCCAAATGTTAGAAAATAGAATATGCTTATGCATCTGCACTACACCACGCCCACTGACCCCGCCCACTGAGCCCCAACAGGAAGTTCAATTTCGATCTTAAACGCCGTAATTTTGAAAAATTATGGACAGTAACGTGTAACCTCAAAGGGTTGGATGGCGACCAGAACGTCGTAACTACAGCTTGAATAAGCTGTAGTTACGACGTTTAAGACGCCAAAACCAACAAAAATGCTTCACATCAATGTCGACCTATGTCTTATTCAAAAGTCCATTTCCGATCTAAAAGACTGATTTGATTGGTCGATTGATTCATTGATTGATTCTCGCGATTGGTCAAATGAGGCTGGTAATCAGGGATTTGAACTAATCACGGAAATATGTCACTAGAAAAAAGGTCAAAGAATTTGAATTTGGTACTTATTACTGTTAAGCGTTGTCTTCAGACAAGAAAGCTCTGATAACTTCTCATTGTCACAAACTGTGAACAAAGGTAAAGGTCACCTTGCCAAAGCCTGTGACCCGGGGAAGTTTTTTTACACACACACACACACACATACAGCATACAATATAAGGACCTTGACTTTCCGCGTTATCCTGAGGACCCATGTAAAACGTTTGCGTATAAAACGCAATGTGATGTCAGTTTCTTTTTCATTGCGTGGAAAGTACAAAATTGATATTGTTTTCCCTTAACACTCAAAGTAAATCAAAGAAAACGTAGTGAGGACTTGTCACCTTTAGCCTGATTTATGAGGACCTTCGGTATGAGGACCCTAATTTGCATATTTTACACAATACCTTTTATGACCATAATTACGAGGACCTAACTTGAAAGTTGTGATGAGGACTTGCACAATTGATTGAGAAATAAAAGTAACTCCTGACCATTTGAATATGGAATATGAAAACAAAAATCCAGTTGGTCACCTAAGGTGTATATACTTAAACGTTATCCATATTTTCCACGTTGACGTCGTGCGAAATAACGTGGTAACTGACTGCAATAAATTTTATTAAATATCGTGTCTTATTTGTTGAAATATATATCAGAAGTAGAAATTTGATCATGTTGACTTTAACTACGAAAACATTTTGAAAATAAGTGATGCGTTTTTAAAGTCAGTCAGTATAGTTGTTTTTTATAGTACGTACAATATGGTATGTTATTTGAGCTTTATCACTGTACAAGGACATTGAGTAACGAACAGTTCCGCGACTGTTCATTACTACATTTTGGCCGACTTCGATTGACGATAGTTCAGGCTATAGTGTGGCTTAGACCGGTAACGCTGTCGACTTTAACAAAGGCTTTTTGTTAAAGTCGACAGTGGTACCAGTCTATAGTGTGGCTGTTCCGTCTATTTTATTGAACATCATGGGCGGATCTAGAGGGGGGGGGGTCAGGGGGTCCGGACCCCCCCTGGCATTTGCAGAAAATTAAATTTTTACTAAATAAATTTAGTGTAATGTTACATATTTATTACATTTTAAGCCATAATTTGAGCTTAGACCCCCCCCCCCTGGAAAAAATATCTTAGGATTGGACCCCCCCTGGAAAAAAATCCTGGATCCGCCCTTGAACATAGTTCTTTGTTTATCTCAACACTGATTGTTTTCTATGTTTTCATTCGGGCTAAATGCGTCGATTTCTTGACCACAAGAGTTCGTCATGTTGCCGGTTGAAAACATGGGATATCCCAAACGTGTAAATGTAGGGGGTTTCTCAAAATGAAACATCGATGGAAAACAACTCTAAATTAATATTCTTCCTGCGTAAAATGTTTTGGGCTAATTTGGTTTCCCACCTGATCGATAGGATACATTTTGGCCAATCAATTCGGCGCCGTACAACCATTTCGTCTTGTATGTTACTTGGCATACTCATGCATTTGACAACAGTAAGTATCAAATTACAGTTGATGCCTATAGTACATGTAGGTACTACGAAACTAGCTTGTTAATTTGGAATTTCGGTCAAATGGTTTAATTTTTGACAGAGAAAACATTTTGAGGACCCGTGTGCAAGTCCTCTAATTGTACCGCAGTCAACTAATCGTTTGTGTGCGTTCAAGCCTGGGTCCTCTGTTTGATCCATATACAAACACGTTTAATATCTGGGGCAAGACACGGATTTTTTAAAACCTTACTTTTCTTAAAAGTGAAACAAGAATATGACACACCAATGAAACTGCTACAGCTGTGGTTTCCTTTTTCACAGTGTTTACATAGGCTAATTACGGTCTCCTGCTCTAATTACGGTCTCCTGCTCTTTTAGATGACATTGTGATGTTTAGGCAGTTTTTAGTTATGATTTTTCCGCTTTCGGTTCGGTTTATTAGCGATTTCGCATCGCATCTGAGTTTCAGTACTTATGCAGTCTCAATAGCTCAGTGGGTATCAATTTACATGCAAGTGGTCTCGGTTTGGAACTGGTTCGAATCCCGGCTCGGCCAACTTTCTTTTTGACGCTTGCTGAAAGTCACTGTGATCCGGTTCATTTGTCTTAAATGGACTTTGTTTAAGTGATAACAACAGTGAGTATCTTGGAAAGAACGTTGTGCCGGTGAAGAAATACCATGATCGCATGGATGGGTACACTTGGAAAGAATGTTGTGTATGGTTTCCGCGGATTATCTGTTGTTAACGATAAAGAAGCTATAACTCGCGAGCAATGGCTTTTTCCCACGATGCTTGCAACAGCTCCTTTATTTTGAATTTCGGTCAAATGAGTTAATTTTCGACTTAGCATATCAAAATCAGTTGAATACAAAGAAATATTTCTGGACCCGTGTGCAAGTCCTCCAATTGTACCACAGTCCTCTACTCGTTGATGTGCATTCAAGTCTGGGTCCTTAGTTTGATCTGTATACTTGGATGATTTCCCCTTAAAGTGACATTTCATATTTTTTTACATAAATTTTACATTAATATTTATCTGAAAGAACAAATTCTCTTATGAAAATTCCGAAAATTTCAAGCCAAAATACTGAACCGTTTACGAGAAATACATATTTTTGTGCTAAAATCAAACAAGTTGTTGTTGACAACAGTTCAGATTTACATGGATTTTTTTTCATTTCTGTCTCATTTTTAAAGGCGTATTTTTCTCTCACAAATAACAACCTCAAAAAAAAAAAAAAAAAAAAAAATGATATCATTTCTACGCATTAGAATAACACATCCTTACATCAAGACATACTTTTAAAATATGAAATTGAAATGTTATGTCCCTTTAATATTTTATACCCTATTCACACGCAGTTCTTTCGTTTTGGACAAGTGGAATAACTTTTTTCCATTTCACACAGTTAGGCCTACGAAATGTCCTTTTCTCCATGCAATACATAGCCATCCTTTTAGAATGGTAGGTCATAAACTTTACTTAGATAGTCTTTTAATTTTACGTCTGAACCGCAACATCCAATAATCCCTTTCACAGACGACAAAAGTTTTGACCGGTCAAAATTCGAAGGTGTTGCAAACGACACGGTGAATCATAGTTTATAGAGGCAAGTAGCTTTCTGTGGAGTGGGGTTGATATGAGACTGCTAGTCGCCACCATCATCGCTTTTCAACAAAAACCTCGTAATTGCACCTGGTTTTAAGCTGCAGTTACGAGTTTTTTTTGTTGAAAAGCAGCGATATGCTTGTTCTTTCTCTCAATGCTCTGTAAGGGAAACTTTATCCAAAACTGTTATGGAAAGCAATAAAGGGGACCAACATTTTCAAATGACGCGTAGTAAATTTACTTAAGCCTCTCTTACAACCGGTCGTACGTGCTCCTGCGTGCGGTCTGCGTCTAAAACGTACGTTTAGTCGTGCGATGCACGCTCGTGCAACGTACGATTCTGGTGGACACAACCACGACACAGACTGCACGCAGCAAAGAATTGACCGGACAATTCTTTGAGGCGCTCTTACAACCCGTAGTGCGTCTTTATAAATCGTGCGATTTTGCAGAGTTTTAAAACGTACGATTTAAAAAGATGCACGACGGGTTGTAAGAGAGGCTTTATATAGCCCTTTAATTTTTACGTTTGAACCGTAAAGTCCAATTAACCCCGCTTACTGAACCGGCTAAAATATAGTTGCTTTTATTCGAAAACCTGGTAACTACAGCTTAAATCAAGATGTGGATAAAACCTGGTAACTACAGCTTAAATCAAGCTGTGGATACGCGTTTTTTTTAAAGAAAAGCAACGTCATTCATCACATTCAAAAAGTTATCATAAAATTGTACGCTACGAAAATTGATGAATTGGCATTATTTAAATAAACTGACGTCCAAAAGAAACGCCCCAATGAAATTTGTCGTTATTTTCCTTATGCCTGCAACAATGTTAGTAAAATGTATACTGTATATCATCATTTTGACCGACAATTACGGTAAATGAAAAAAATGTGCGTTTTTATTCGCCAATATGTCCATTTCCGGTGACTGGTCCCGTTTTCTACGTGCGCTTCGTGTATGTTTATCACGTGATGAAATGGGTCATATTTTACACAGTGGCATGTGTTAGTGGATAGGCAACCACGAGTTTAAAGATTTTCTAATGAAACATCCAAATTGAAGGATACCAAGACTAAATTCTGAAAAGGGAGCGCGTAATATGGCATTTCTTTAATGCGACGAATGCACAAACAAGTCGCAAGATGGTTTAACATATTGTGTTTCTCGATTCGGTGTCTTGATCGACGCGTTAGAGTTCCGCAAACATCTATCGATCGGTCACGCTCAAGTAGACCCCATTTAACGCCTATAAAGCATGATAATTCTCCACGTTTACGTCATGCACGTTTCAGGTTTGTGACGTTGGGATCGATTTTCTGTCGAGTAGTCTGTTACTGTGGTGGTCAAATAAGTATTTTTTGGTAACTGTTGTTGTTGTCATTTACGTTTGAAATAGACACACTGCTTGGAAAATAGAGCTCGTAGATAAGCCATTTTCGAATACGGGGAAGTGAAAAACAAGCCGCCTGACGTTTTAACGTCTTTCATTGCACAATCTGGCATCTTGTTCGACGAGTTAGAGTTAGAGAAACATTTGCCAATCGTCCAAAGTCAGGTAGACCTCGCGTAACGCTTGTTATACAAGAAGCCGTCTTACGTTGACGTCATTTGCGTTTCAGGTTTGAAACGTTGAAATCAACATCGCGTTTAGTATTCAATAATTGCAATACTTCAAAATAGAGTATTTTCATTGGCCCAAATCGTATCACGTGATCAAATCAATCGCACTTTATACCTCGGTAAAAGGCAGAACTATTTTCGACAAAAATAGAAACAAACAAGGTCAGGGATTTCCGATATTGGGAATTCACTTCCAAGAAATACCAAACTTGTTTTGTTACTATTTATAGTCATCACCTTTTGAATTTCGATTTCCTCGAATTCCTTTATACTTCCATGAATTTTCAATAAATAGATAAACAAATAGTGTCCTTATAACAATTATAATGTTCGTTTTAAACATGAAGATTTCGAAAAACTCACATTCATTAGCCGTAAATCCGAGATGTCGAATCGGCTTCGCCACATCAGCATGCATCGTGTCCATGTGGTAGGTTTATATTTCTTGTCTATTACAAAGCATCTATTCATAATTCTAACTGTTATCGACCCAGATATCATAATTTACAGAGTTTAAAGTAAGTATTTCCTCATAATAATTCCAAATAAATCCAACGAATGTTCGAATTTCCATTTCAAAAAACCCAAGCGACGAAATAAAATGTCCGCCATTACAACGACTCGAGCGATAAACTGTGTCAATGTATCCATACGCCTGTCAAAGAAAAGTAACTCCGCCCACAGTTCGTTTATTTGTTTTTATTTTCATCTCTTTATCCGTTTCGGATTTGAAAATAGACGTATTGCAATTATATGGGCTGAGTGTATTTTTCACTGCGTTTATTGGAGTATAAAGTGCAATTGCCTTAGCCCATGGCTTAAACATAACGCCCTACGGGCGTTATTTGCCATGGGCTAAGGCAATTGCACTTTATACTCCAATAAACGCAGTGAAAAATACACTCATCCCTATAATAATTGTGGTCACCAAATAAGCCGTTTTACGGTATCTTTTGTCGTCGCAAGTAAAGTTTGAACCACGTGCTACAGATTTTCAAATAAAAATTCTGATACCGCTCTATTTAAATGTGCCGTTTTTCTAAACTGTAACAATCTGATTATTTCTTTATCATCATTTTTCAACAACAGATAGTCAAATTTACAGATGGAAATTATTTTATAATTTCAAATCAGGTTTACTGAATAATCGGACATTTATTAGGACTGGGGCGTTTCTTTTGGACGTCAGTATAGGTTCACATAAAATTATTGTGCAAAATTCGAAAATTGACACTTTTTGATTTGGGCGTTTACGTATTTATTTACCGAAACGTTTCCCCCTTTGAGCTTTTTACATTCGCTTCTTTCAATTTGAAATGGCATATTTCGTTCTGATAAACTTTTATGTTCTCTACAATGCATGCTCATAATTTATTTGTCTCTTTAGACAAGTTGTACAGTGTAGTTGTGAGCTAGCTTTTTGCAGAAAAGCGAGGGTATAAGATATTTTGCTCAATATTTGTTTGGGAACAAAATCGTGATCAAAGTCTTTAAAATTATTCTTGAAGCACCCTTACCCATTTCCACACAATGACGTCTTAGAAACCCTACAAAATAAAGACTTTTGAAAACATTGTGGAAAATGAAGAACTTGCTTATGACAAGCAATTTCTTCATTTCCCACGATATTTTCTTCCTCAAATTATCAATAAATGTAAAATGACATTCAAATAGAGTTGTCGTCTGCAACATCTTTGAGGTTAGACCAGTCTAAAACTGTCGTTTTGTAATGGGTTAAACCTTCAACTTTCAAACAATCAATATATACAGAGAGGCAAAATTAAGTATACACCATAGTTCTTTCACGTTTTCGGAGAACCGATTAATAGATTTTGTACAATTTTTAAACGCCACCGAAGGTATTCGTCTATTGATGTAACCTTCTTAGCCTATCCGTCCATCTATCTTTTCTTTCGGTGCGACGTTTTTTCATAGTATACAGCGTCATCGAAAAAGGGGATTTAATCGCTAAATTAATGCAAGCATATGTGTTGACATATTCCCTACATTTATGAACGGATTTTGACAGAATTGTCACAGAAAAAGTCTAGTCACCTAGGACTACGCGTACATTGTTAGTGCTTTTCCATATTACGGTGCGTCATGGCAAAATGGGACTTGATGCAAACGGGTTATCTGACATATCTCCTTCTAAATTCATTGACGAATAATGGCAATATCTAATGCTTCGCTAAATCGGCATGTAGCAGGAGTATGGGTAGTCAAAGCAATTTCAGGTGAAATTCATCATAACTAATATTGGTTTTGGGGTAGAAATAAAAAATGCAAAATTTTGAGTCGATATGATGGAAATTAAGAGAGATATATAGAGACAAAAGGTGTATACTTTCTTTTGCCTCTCAGTATATTTTACGACTAAATAGCCTACCGCCATTTGCTATAGCACGGTGGGGATTGTGCATGCTGGGATGGGTAAATCTACGGACAAATTTGCCTCGCTTCAGCTAAGACATTTTGCAATAACTTCCTTATTTCTGCGCCAATTAAAAAACGGTTTTATGCTTGTACCCCGCCTTACTGAGCTCTTTCCCCCGATGTATGCTTTACACGAAACCCTTTTGTACTTTTTGCGAAAAGTGATCCCAACCGACCAGAAAAACGACAAAAAATCTGGTAGTTTTTCAGGTCAGTTGGGATCCATTTTTGGGAAAAATATGGGGAGTTTTCAAATAAGTAATACACCTGAGGAAAGCGCTCAGTAAGGCGGGGTACATGCAACAAACCGCTTGAAAATTGACACAATAATAAGAAAATTATTGCACAATTTCCTACCTGAAGCGTGGCTTATTTTGCCGTAGTCGTTATCATTCCGTTTTCTGGTCATTTGGGATCCATTTTTTTGAAAAATTAAAAGGATACCACAAATAATCCATGTATCCGAGGAAAGGGATTTTCAAGGCGGGGTACATGCAACAGACCTTTTGAAAGTCGACAAAGAAATTAAGGAGCTATTGCAAAATATTTGACAAGATTCGAGATTATTTTTCTCCGTATTCGTTATCCATCTCAGCATGCACAATCCCCACCGTGTATAGGTTATAAATTTATATTTGTGTCCAATGAAAAAAAGATACGCCTTATAAATTCTCACGGATTTGGGGACTTTTATCTTATTTTATTGTTTTTACCCTAAATAATTGATATAATATCCGCGATTTCGTTTGTATTATTAATAATTCTCATGCTAAAATAACACCCCCCAAACAAGACCGGTTTTGACGTCCCTGAAGAATGTTTGCTTAAAACCCCAAAATGGAAACGGCATTGCATTGATGTTATAGCAAGATACCTCGTAACTCCAGCTATATAATTAAGCTGGAGTTACGAGGTTTTTCAATAACACCGACTGTTTTCCTCTTTTCTCTCAAGGATTGAAAAGAAAACCAAAAATTATTAGGAATCCACTATGACGTACTAAATGGGTCAAAAGTCTATATAGGCCTAGAGCGTGCACGCATAAAATATACGCGTCGACGCATATATTTTCAACTGCTAGCGTAAATTTTTATGCGTCCACGCGTAAATATGCGCGTCGACGTATAAAATTAACGCGAGCAGTTGAAAAAATATGCGTCGACGCGTAAATTATACGCGAGCAGGAGTAAAAAATCTGAAACCGATGCTGGCAAATGGGAGAGGTGGTTAGAAACCTTTCCCTTTATACCATAAAACTGATTGATGAAACGAAGGAGCTGATGGGTTCACAGATAAAATACGCGTCGACGCGTGTATTTACGCGAGCAGTTGAAAATTTCGCGTCGACGCATGAATTTTCAACTGCTCGCGTAAATTTTATGCGTCGACGTGTAAATATATGCGTCGACGCATAAAATTTACGCGTGGACGCGTATATTTTATGCGTTCACGGTCTAAATAGACTTTTGACCCATTTGGTACGCCATAATCCACTTTATCAAGTAAAGAGTGGCGTCACGTTAGGACAATCTCATCGTGTGCAAGTCCTCTAATTGTACCGCAGTCCTCTAATGGTTGGTGTGCGTTCAAGCCTGGGTCCTTAGTTTGATCTGTTTTTTTAAAAGTGAAACAAGAATAAGACACACCAATGAATGGTTATGATCTGCTACGGTATAGTTTAGAAAACTAGTCAATTACTATCAATGCTATATTGTCACCGATATGTTTGGCCAGGGATCCAACCCGCAACCTCCTGCCGTCTTTTAAAGCGTAAATTTTATGTGTCGACGTATAAATATATGCGTCGACGCATAAAATTTACGCGTGGACGCGTATTTTTTATGCGTTCACGGTCTAAATAGACTTTTGACCCATTTGGTGTGCCATAATCCACTTTATCAAGTATACAGTGGCGTCACGTTAGGACAATCTCAACGTGTGCAAGTCCTCTAATTGTACCGCAGTCCTCTAATGGTTGGTGTGCGTTCAAGCCTGGGTCCTTAGTTTGATCTGTATGCAAGAGACGGCCTTTTTGAAACCTAACTTTTTTAAAAAGTGAAACAAGAAAAAGACACACCAATGAATGGTTATGATCTGCTACGGTATAGTTTAGAAAACTAGTCAATTACTATCAATGCAATATTGTCACCGATTTGTTTGGCCAGGGATCCAACCCGCAACTTCCTACCGTCTTTTAAAGCGTAAATTTTATGTGTCGACGTATAAATATATGCGTCGACGCATAAAATTTACGCGTGGACGCGTATTTTTTATGCGTTCACGGTCTAAATAGACTTTTGACCCATTTGGTACGCCATAATCCACTTTATAAAGTATACAGTGGCGTCACGTTAGGACAATCTCAACGTGTGCAAGTCCTCTAATTGTACCGCAGTCCTCTAATGGTTGGTGTGCGTTCAAGCCTGGGTCCTTAGTTTGATCTGTATGCAAGAGACGGCCTTTTTGAAACCTAACTTTTTTAAAAAGTGAAACAAGAAAAAGACACACCAATGAATGGTTATGATCTGCTACGGTATAGTTTAGAAAACTAGTCAATTACTATCAATGCAATATTGTCACCGATTTGTTTGGCCAGGGATCCAACCCGCAACTTCCTACCGTCTTTTAAAGCGTAAATTGTATACGTCGACGTGTAAATATATGCGTCGACGCATAAAATTTACGCGTGGACGTGTATATTTTATGCGTTCACGGTCTAAATAGACTTTTGACCCATTTGGTACGCCATAATCCACTTTATCAAGTATACAGTGGCGTCACGTTAGGACAATCTCAACGTGTGCAAGTCCTCTAATTGTACCGCAGTCCTCTAATGGTTGGTGTGCGTTCAAGCCTGGGTCCTTAGTTTGATCTGTATGCAAGAGACGGCTTTTTTGAAACCTAACTTTTTTAAAAAGTGAAACAAGAATAAGACACACCACTGAATGGTTATGATCTGCTACGGTATAGTTTAGAAAACTAGTCAATTACTATCAATGCTATATTGTCACCGATATGTTTGGCCAGGGATCCAACCCGCAACCTCCTGCCGTCTTTTAAAGCGTAAATTTTATGCGTCGACGTGTAAATATATGGGTCGACGCATAAAATTAACGCGTGGATGCGTATATTTTATGCGTTCACGGTCTAAATAGACTTTTGACCCATTTGGTGCGCCATAATCCACTTTATCAAGTATACAGTGGCGTCACGTTAGGACAATCTCAACGTGTGCAAGTCCTCTAATTGTACCGCAGTCCTCTAATGGTTGGTGTGCGTTCAAGCCTGGGTCCTTAGTTTGATCTGTATGCAAGAGACGGCTTTTTTGAAACCTAACTTTTTTTAAAAGTGAAACAAGAATAAGACACACCAATGAATGGTTATGATCTGCTACTGTATAGTTTAGAAAACTAGTCAATTACTATCAATGCTATATTGTCACCGATATGTTTGGCCAGGGATCCAACCCGCAACCTCCTGCCGTCTTTTAAAGCGTAAATTTTATGCGTCGACGTGTAAATATATGCGTCGACGCATAAAATTTACGCGTGGACGCGTATATTTTATGCGTTCACGGTCTAAATAGACTTTTGACCCATTTAGTGCGCCATAATCCACTTTATAAAGTATACAGTGGCGTCACGTTAGGACAATCTCAACGTGTGCAAGTCCTCTAATTGTACCGCAGTCCTCTAATGGTTGGTGTGCGTTCAAGCCTGGGTCCTTAGTTTGATCTGTATGCAAGAGACGGCTTTTTTGTTTTTTTAAAAGTGAAACAAGAATAAGACACACCAATGAATGGTTATGATCTGCTACGATATAGTTAAGAAAACTAGTCAATTACTATCAATGCTATATTGTCACCGATATGTTTGGCCAGGGATCCAACCCGCAACCTCCTGCCGTCTTTTAAAGCGTAAATTTTATGCGTCGACGTATAAATATATGCGTCGACGCATAAAATTTACGCGTGGACGCGTATATTTTATGCGTTCACGGTCTAAATAGACTTTTGACCCATTTGGTGTGCCATAATCCACTTTATCAAGTATACAGTGGCGTCACGTTAGGACAATCTCAACGTGTGCAAGTCCTCTAATTGTACCGCAGTCCTCTAATGGTGCGTTCAAGCCTTGGTCCTTAGTTTGATCTGTATGCAAGAGACGGCTTTTTTGTTTTTTTAAAAGTGAAACAAGAATAAGACACACCAATGAATGGTTATGATCTGCGACGATATAGTTAAGAAAACTAGTCAATTACTATCAATGCTATATTGTCACCGATATGTTTGGCCAGGGATCCAACCCGCAACCTCCTGCCGTCTTTTAAAGCGTAAATTTTATGCGTCGACGTATAAATATATGCGTCGACGCATAAAATTTACGCGTGGACGCGTATATTTTATGCGTTCACGGTCTAAATAGACTTTTGACCCATTTGGTGCGCCATAATCCACTTTATCAAGTATACAGTGGCGTCACGTTAGGACAATCTCAACGTGTGCAAGTCCTCTAATTGTACCGCAGTCCTCTAATGGTTGGTGTGCGTTCAAGCCTGGGTCCTTAGTTTGATCTGTATGCAAGAGACGCTTTTTTTGAAACCGAACTTTTTTTAAAAGTGAAACAAGAATAAGACACACCACTGAATGGTTATGATCTGCTACGGTATAGTTTAGAAAACTAGTCAATTACTATCAATGCTATATTGTCACCGATATGTTTGGCCAGGGATCCAACCCGCAACCTCCTGCCGTCTTTTAAAGTGTTTCAATTTGTTCAAGGCGTCATTTCACGCATTATGCAGTTTCAATAGCTCAGTGGGTAGCGACTTATAAGCAGCAATTTACAAGCAAGTGGTCCCAGTTTGCCACTGGTTCGAATTCCAACTCGGCTATCTTTCTTTTCGACGTTCGATGAAAGTCTGTGACCCGAATCATTCGTCTTTCACCAATGGACTTTGTTTGAAAAAGTAATTCTAATTTTGGAAGAAAATAAACGTTACTTGCGGTACCGGTGAAGAAATACCATGGCAGCATGGATAGGTGCACTTGGAAAGAACGTTGTTTCAGTCAAATCATGGCAGTCAGTGCACCTATCCACCAGTACCACACATAGCTTTCTTTCCAAGCCACTGACTGCTTTATCACATAAACTTTGTCCATTGGTGAAAAAGAATGAATCAGGTCACATTGACTTTTCGGAAAGTAAGTTGGCTGAGCCAGGTTTCGAGCCAGTGCCATATTGAGATCCCTTAAATTGCCAGCCTGACTACTGACTGAGCTATTGAGGCTTGACGAAATATTTGTGAGGACATGTACTGTAACAGAAAAGAGTTTGTGTGAACCTATGCATACAGTCAAGAGAAAAACAAAATATATGTATGTTCATTCATGTTACACTCCCAAGTTTGTGAGGACCTGTGCATACAGCCATGGGAAAAACAAAATATATGTATGTGAGGACCTGTGCCAGTCGTCAAGCACACTCTCAAGTCACGTGACAAAAGCAAAGTGTGCATGTTCTGTGCGTCCAGACTACTTTTTAACGTTTAAATGAGGACTCGATTATTTTTCAATTTTCTATAATAGTATATCAAAATCAGTTGAATACAATGAAAACATTTTGAGGACCCGTGTGCAAGTCCTCCAATTGTACCGCAGTCCTCTAATCGTTGGAGTGCATTCAAGCCTGGGTCCTCTAATTGATTGCCATACACACACACACACACACACACACACACACACACACACACACACACACACACACACACACACACACACACACACACACACACAGATATAAATATATATATATATGTGTGTGTGCCAAAGGGTCTTTATATAAAGTAATAGCCTATAATTTAATGAATGTATACATAAAATGGGATGGTGCTAAAGATGAAAAGAATGACAAACTATAGGCAAGGTAAACGGGTTTTTTTTTTTTTTATTTCTTTTATATTTTTAATTTTGTATTCATCTATTTATTTCATTTGTTTAATTTTCATTTTTTTAAAATTAAGTCAATGACCATAGTTCTTGGTCTTAACCCTTTCCTGTTTTGAAAAATTTTAGACTTGTCCAAATTCAAACGTTTGGCAGACAAAAATTTAAAGTGGATTTTACTTGAAAAATAAACATTCAGTAGGGTAGAAAACATTGTGAAAAAGGAAGAAATTGCTTGTTAGGAGCAATTTCTTCTTTTTCTTTAATGTTTCCTCCTATATAAAATCACAGGGACGAAAAAAAAAAAAAAAAAAAACACACACACAAAAAAAACACAAAAAACCCAAACAAACAGGGATTTAATAGGAAAATGTTAGATGAAAGCCCTTTTACTTGCCGAGCGTATATTGATTATCAGGTTGTCAAAGATTCGAGGAACCAGAAGATACGAGCAAGGTTAGATCTATTGAAAAGGAGATAAAATGTCAAGATCAAGATCACACAATCCACACACAAAATTCGAAGTAATTCGATTGAGAAGTAAAGATGTTACTAAGTGTCAAATGATTTTCCAAATGGCGGCAATTTTGGCTGCCATCTTGGAAGTGAGCTATCGAAGATATCCAAAATTCGAATTTATCTGGGAAAGCCTATTGATAAGAGATATCCACTCACAAATCCGTTGAGAAACAGAGATGTTACCAAGTGTCAAAGCACTAGACAGATGGACAGACAAACGGGACGAATACAAAAGGACTGCGCTTACTCATGATGGAGAGATTTATTTCTATACATTTGAATCAGTCAAAAATTTTGTTGTGTGATAATGGGTTAAACTAACCACAGATTATAACAAGTAATATCCGAGTTAAAACTCACTGAGTATACCCACACTTGCACTACCACAACTACAGTGAAAATGAAATTCTCCCTAAATGGAATATATTTAGTAAGCACCTTAGAACACCTAGCTGCACTTCCACACCAAGCATAGAAAATATACAAGTAAGTCAGGCAATAAAGAGGAAGTAGATACATGTAACATGCAGATCTAGATTTGATAAGCGCCTTGAACACCTCAAGTTGAGAATGCATATAAAGTTTAAAGCCAATACTTTTAATAGTTGCTGAGACAAACATGATGAAAATATCAACTAAACAAGGCAATGTCCGAGAATAAACAAACTCGTAGAACAGGAAATAGTTAACTTGAAGACCTAAAGTCGACAAGCACCTAGTAAGACCCCTAGCTGAAACCTCCACGCCAAGTTTCAAGCCAATGTTATGAATAGTTGCTGAGAAAAAAGCGACAATAATATTTAACTATACCATCAATGTCCGATTATAAACAAATTCGTAAAACAGGAAGTAATTAACTTGCGGACCTAAATTAGGTAAGCGCCATGTAGGACCCCTAGCTGAACCTCCACACCAAGTTTCAAGTCGATGCTATAAATAGTTGCCGAGAAAATGCGACGAAAATTTACAAGTATGCAAGTCAATGTCCGAAAATAAACAAAGTCGTAAAACAGTGAGTAAAACGCCATGTAGTACCCATAGGTGAACCCCACACCACGTTTCAAGTCGATGCTATGAATAGTTGCTGAGAAAAGTTCGGCGTAAATATGCCACCTTACAAGTCAATGTCCCAATATAACGAATCTTAAAATAGGAAGTAGTTATCTAGCGCACCTAAATTCAGTAAGCACCATGTAAGACCCCTAGCAGAACCTCCACACCGAGTTTCAAATCAATGCTATGAATATTTGCTGAGAGAAGTGCGACGAAAAATTATGGCTACAGACGGATGGACGGACAAGGGTACACGATTACAATCCATCTTCTTCGAAGCGGGGCTATGATAAGATTGGTCTTTTTTTTTTTGGGGGGGGGGGTCCACATATCATTCATTCCCTCTCACAAATATCCGTCCCTCTTTCATGCAACTGTCTGTGAGCCGAACATTCCATCGACGAGCGTGGATAATTGTGAAACGGGACTCGTCTAAAAACAGGACCGAGTACCGCTGTTGAAGTGACGCCTTGTCAAAATGAAGCTTGTAACACAGTGGTACACTGTCAAAACATGCTCAGTATATGGACGCATTGTTGTATAGGGCCAGAAGTACATGTATTTCTTAGACCATTGATATTCGTCAGTATAGGTGATCAAACACCACTCCGCATTTTAGCCTAGCCCCGCCGAAGCCTTGACCCGTTGTACCCTAGAGTAGTGCCGCTAAAATTTCATGTTTCTCCTTTTGGCGTGGTGTTTTCGAGTATTGGCGATAGCTAGAAGTCTTAACATTGTTCTGCGCAATGGTAGACCTCGCTGCACTGTATTCATGTATGCTAATGGATTTCTGTTGAGACTATTTGTTGTTTAGTGATGAGGTTCGAATTGCACCCCCCGCGTTAGGCCGTCCCGAAGGATATTTCGATGGTTGTTGAGTTCAGTGTATTTGTCGAAAAGTTTATCGCTAATAGTACCATTGTTCTAGCATGAATTTGAAATGAACGCTCTTTGAATCCCAACGAAACTTGTGAAAAGAGCTATACACTGCCAAAAACTGGCCCTTTCTAGTCTATTTTTAATAAGTAAACATGGGTAGCAGTTGGTTTAACACATTCCCACATAAAATGTTAGACTGATCCAAACTGGAAAAAACTGCAGACGACAATTTCAAATTGATAGATTTTTGGTATTTTTAGGATAGAAAACATCGTGGAAAAAGACGAATTTGCTTGATGCAAGCAATTTCTTTATTTTCCACTAGGTTTTCTAAAGTTTTTTTCTTGAGTGGCGTAAAAGGAGGGATGTTGTGGGAATGGGTTAATGCATTGCATGTCTCTCTCTGACGTAAAATATGTGGATTGAGTAATGGAGAGGGACTTAATAAACTTTCATCCTTGTCGCAATCGAACAAAAATACTATGAAATAAATTGAACAGAAACAGTTTTCATGTCTTGCCCTTTAAAAGACATTCATTTGTTTCATGTCCCTGAGATGTTAATGTCCAATAATTTTCCTTTTTCAAACAATACTATTTCCCCTACAATCAACTGTAACTTTAGATAGCTATTAAGAACGTGCCTGAATTGGCTTCGTCATTAATTGTACCTTAACCCATTCCCATACATGCTCCCAAGAAAAAAGTTTTGTAAAACATTGTGGAAAATGAATAAATTGCTTGTTCTTCATCGACCACAATGTTTCTATCCCAAAAGACGAAAAAAAAATCCATCAATTTAAAACTGCAGCTTCTTTCAATTTATAACAGTCTAAAATTTGGTTGTGTGGGAATGGGTTAAATATGATCTAACCTTACATTACACTCAATGAAACAAAGAGAGGGAAATAAAGAGAAACAAAGCGGATTAACTTCACATCTTTCTTTTAATTCCCACTCAAAAACAACAAATCCTCTATGCCTAATTAAAAGAAAACTAATTTTTTATTAAACAAGAGGACCATGATGGTCCTAAATCGCTCCCATGAGTATGGTGGTTCATGGCTTTATGATATAAACAAAATAGCAAAGCCCTCTGTCTAATTATTTTTGAGAAGATGTTTAAGGATTTCTCTTTTAATCCTAGGTAATTGATGATCCCACCATATAGCACTAATTTCCTAAATATGGTAATGCTTTGAAGTATAGACTTCAATACATACCATGTATAAGCTGTAAGCCTAATGGTTTAGGAGAAGAAGGTTTTCAAAGATATCATTATTTATTCCTAACTAAAATTAGGGATTGCACAGGAAAGGGCTATTTTTTTAAGGAATTTGGTAGAGGGTCAATGGCTGATGATATGTACCAAATATCAAAGCTCTAGGCTTTATGGTTTGGGAGAAGAAGATTTTCAAAGATTTCCTTCTTTATTCCTTTGTAAAATCAGGGATCACACAGAAAAGGGCTAATTTTCAGAATATAGTAATTCTTTGAAGTATTTTGGTAGAGGGTCAATAGATGATGATTTATATCAAATATCAAAGTTCTTGGCCAAATGATTTGGAAGAAGAAGATTTTTTAAGATTTCCTTCTTTTATTCTCTGTAAAATCAGGGATTGCCCAGAAGAGGGCCAATTTTCAGAATACTGTAATTCTTTGATGCATTTTGGTAGAGGGTCAATAGATGATGATTTGTACCAAATATCAAAGCTTTTGGTCTTATGGTTCGGGAAGAGAAGATTTTTAAAGATTTCCTTCTTTATTTCTTTATAAAATCAGGGAATGCCCAGAAAAGGGCTTATTTTCAGAATACGGTATATCTATGAAGTATTTTGGTAGAGGGTAGATAGATGATGATTTGTACCAAATATCATAGCTCTAGGCCTTATGGTTTGGGAAAAGAAGATTTTTAAAGATTTCCTTCTTTATTTCTATGTAAAATCAGGTATCCCAAAGAAAAGGGCTAATTTTCAGAATACAGTAATTCTTTGAAGTATTTTGGCAGAGGGTCAATAGTTGATGCTGTATACAAAATATCAAAGCTCTAGGCCTTATGGCTTGGGAGGAGAAGATTTTTAAAGATTTCCTTCTTTATTTCTATGTAAAATCAGGGATTGCCAAGAAGAGGGCTAATTTTTCGAATACTGTAATTCTTTTAAGTATTTTGGTAGAGGGTCAATAGATGGTGATTTGTACCAAATATCAAAGCTCTAGGCCTTATGGTTTGGGAAAGGAAATTTTTTAAAGATTTCCTTCTTTATTTCTATGTAAAATCAGGTATCACAAAGAAAAGGGCTAATTTTATCAGAAAACGGTATATCTTTGAAGTATTATGCCAGAGGGTCAATAGGTGAAAATACATACCAAATATCAAAGCCCTAGGCCTTATGGTTTGGGAGAAGAAGATTTTAAAAGATTTCCTTCTTTATTTCTATGTAAAATCAGGGATCGCCCAGAAAAGGGCTAATTTTCAGATTACAGTAAATCTTTGAAGTATTTTTGTAGTGGGTCAATAGATGATAATTTGTATCAAATATCTAAGCTCTAGTACTTACAGCTACGGAGGCAAAGATTTTTTAAGTTTTTTAAATCCGTTGCCATGGCAACCAGAGTTCTTCATGGATTTCAATTCTTTGAAGTATTTTGAAAGAGCATTACCTAAGGATCATTTCTGTGAAGTTTTGTAGAAATTCCATGGTTAGTTTAGGAGGAGAAGATTTTTTTGTAATTTTTGAACGGAAGGACGGACAGACGGACGGACAGGCGGACGGACGATGACCGATCACAATAGCTCCCCTAGAGCACTTCGTGCTCAGGTGAGCTAATAAAAAATAAATGTTTATACAAAGTGTCTCGGCGTTCCAAACGAATGTGGGGAATGTGTTTTGCCTTTAACCCACCCCTGTTTTGCAAAATATTTGACCTGTCCAAATTAAAAGGTTTTTGCAGACGAAAATTTAAATTGGATTTGAAAAATAACCATTTAGTAGGGAAGAATAGATTGTTGTTACAAGCAATTTCTTCTTTTTCTACAATGTTTTCTCAATTATGAAATTACAGGGACGTAAAAACCTTGGACTGAACAGGAAATGGTTAATTCTAGGTTACATAGTAGTGTGAAAACGCGTAGGATTTGGAATATAAATTTGATTCGTTTCTCGTGCAGTTCCTAATTTTTATGTCCCTCTAGCATTATACTTATGAAAATATTCTAGAAAAAGAAGAAATTGCTGTTGATAAACAATTTCTTCCTATGCCACAATATTTCCTAATATAGTATGGCTACTTTTGAATCGTATAAACTTTTCAATGCCGCCTGCTACGCATTTAAAGGGCTAGGTTCACGAAATCAGAACAGAAAAGGGTTGACCAAAATCTGATGTGCCACACCTTTATCAATTATTATGCATGCAAAAATAGAGATATCAAACAAGATATTTCAATAAAGGATTTAAAAAGGCTATGGCATCATGATGTATGTAAATTCAAATGAGTGTGAATGAATTTGACATCTAGAGATATCACTTTTAACGATAAATCAAGTTCTAAAATGAATATCAATGTAGGCTGAACAAAATATCATAACTCAATGCATATGTGTCAGAACCAAAGCTTGACATTCGGTTTGTTCAACAGTGGTGCAGTTCTGTTATACTGACAGAACATTTAGAAAAGTGCTTACTTGTTAGAACATAGACTTAGAGCTGACATTAACCATACTTTTTAACCAATTTATATTTTCCAAGCAAATTTTCAAAAGGACAACACCCAAGGAACATTCTTGCCAAATTGGGCAAAAAAAAGGCCCCAGTAATTTTGGAGATGTTGTTTAAAGGAATTTTAGACACAGAAGAAACGACAGGTAAAAGAAAAACACAATAGCTTACCTTGAGCATTTTGAATGAGTTTAAAACAAAACAAGAGGGCCGTTGGTCCTGGGGCGCTCACCTGAGATAAAGGCTCTTTTCCTTTCAACAGTCTAATTTCATGTTAAGGTTAGGATTATGAAACAAGTGGGCCACAGTTACATATAAAGACTATGAACCTGGGGATCCAAAAGTCTAAATTACAAATTACAAGGCTTAAGTGCTGATTTGAAAGAGGGAAAAAACTTTTTCCATGGGTTTTAATTTCATAAATAAGTTTGTGAACTGATGCTTCATGCCTATACACCCCCCCCCCCTGGATCCGCCCCTGGAGACCCGAGGATCATAATTTTAGCTATTTTGTAAGAGATCAATAAACTAATGCTTCATGCAAAATATCAAGGCTCTACGCCTTCTGGGTCAGGAGGAGAAGATTCTTAAAGATTATTTTGAAATTTCACCTTATTGCCATGGCAACAAGAGATTTAAACGGATTTCAATTCTTTTAGCTAATTTTAAGGGGGACCACCTAAGCAACATTTCTGCCAAATTTGGTTCAAATTGGCCCAGTGGTTTGGGAGGAGATGTCATTTAAAAAATCATTCTTTATTTCTATATAAACCCTATCCCCCTGGGGCTCCCCCCTGGGGACCCGAGGATCATGATTTTAGCTATTTTGAAAGAGGTCAATATACTGATGCTTCATGCAAAATATCAAGGCTCTACGCCTTCTGGGTCAGGAGGAGAAGATTTTTAAAGATTCTTTTTAAAATTTCACTTTTGTTGCCATGGCAACCAGAGTTTTTAACGGATTTCAATTCTTTTAGCTATTTTTGAAGGGGACCACCTAAGCAACATTTCTGCCAAATTTGGTTCAAATTTGCCCAGTGGTTTTGGAGGAGATGTCATTTAAAAAATCATTCTTTATTTCTATATAACCCCCATCCCCCTAGTGCTCCGCCCCTGGGGACCCGAGGATCATGATTTTAGCTTTTTTGAAAGAGGTCAATATACTGATGATTCATGCAAAATATCAAGGCTCTACGCCTTCTGGGTCAGGACGGGAAGATTTTTAAAGATTATTTTAAAATTTCACTTTTGTTGCCATGGCAACCAGAGTTTTTAACGGATTTCAATTCTTTTAGCTATTTTTGAAAGGGACCACCTAAGCAACATTTCTGCCAAATTTGGTTTAAATTGGCGCAGTGGTTTGGGAGGAGATGTCATTTAAAATATCGTTCTTTATTCTATATAAACCCCATCCCCCTGGGGCTCCCCCCCTGGGGACCCGAGGATCATGATTTTAGCTATTTTGAAAGAGGTCATTATACTGATGCTTCATGCAAAATATCAAGGCTCTACGCCTTCTGGGTCAGGAGGAGAAGATTTTTAAAGATTCTTTTTAAAATTTCACTTTTGTTGCCATGGCAACCAGAGTTTTTAACAGATTTCATTTCTTTTAGCTATTTTTGAAGGGGACAACCTAAGCAACATTTCTGCCAAATTTGGTTCAAATTGGCCCGGTGGTTTGGGAGGAGATGTGATTTAAAAAATCATTCTTTATTTCTATATAACCCCCATCCCCCTAGTGCTCCGCCCCTGGGGACCCAAGGATCATAATTTTAGCTATTTTGAAAGAGGTCAATATACTGATGATTCATGCAAATTATCAAGGCTCCACGCCATCGTGGTCAGGACGGGAAGATTTTTAAAGATTATTTTAAAATTTCACTTTTGTTGCCATGGCAACCAGAGTTTTTAACGGATTTCAATTCTTTTAGCTATTTTTAAAGGGGACCACCTAAGCAACATTTCTGCCAAATTTGGTTCAAATTGGCGCAGTGGTTTGGGAGGAGATGTCATTTAAAATATCGTTCTTTATTCTATATAAACCCCATCCCCCTGGGGCTCCCCCCTGGGGACCCGAGGATCATGATTTTAGCTATTTTGAAAGAGGTCAATATACTGATGCTTCATGCAAAATATCAAGACTCTACGCCTTCTGGGTCAGGACGGGAAGATTTTTAAAGATTATTTTAAAATTTCACTTTTGTTGCCATGGCAACCAGAGTTTTTAACGGATTTCAATTCTTTAAGCTATTTTTGAAGGGGACCACCTAAGCAACATTTCTGCCAAATTTGGTTCAAATTGGCGCAGTGGTTTGGGAGGAGATGTCATTTAAAATATCGTTCTTTATTCTATATAAACCCAATCCCCCTGGGGCTCCCCCCCTGGGGACCCGAGGATCATGATTTTAGCTTTTTTGAAAGAGGTCAATATACTGATGCTTCATGCAAAATATCAAGACTCTACGCCTTCTGGGTCAGGAGGGGAAGATTTTTAAAGATTATTTTAAAATTTCACTTTTGTTGACATGGCAACCAGAGTTTTTAACAGATTTCATTTCTTTTAGCTATTTTTGAAGGGGACCACCTAAGCAACATTTCTGCCAAATTTGGTTCAAATTGGCGCAGTGGTTTGGGAGGAGATGTCATTTAAAATATCGTTCTTTATTTCTATATAAACCCCATCCCCCTGGGGCGCTGCCCCTGGGGACCTGAGGATCATGATTTTAGCTATTTTGAAAGAGGTCAATATACTGATGCTTCATGCAAAATATCAAGGCTCTACGCCTCCTGGGTCAGGAGGAGAAGATTTTAAGATTCTTTTTAAAATTTCACTTTTGTTGCCATGGCAACCAGAGTTTTTAACGGATTTCATTTCTTTTAGCTATTTTTGAAGGGGACCACCTAAGCAACATTTCTGCCAAATTTGGTTCAAATTGGCCCGGTGGTTTGGGAGGAGATGTTGTTTAAAGAAATTGTTGACGGACGACACACGACGCACGACGGACGGACGCCAGACAAAAGGGGATCACAATAGCTCACTTGAGTACTACGTGCTCAGGTGAGCTAAAAACACATCAAACTTAACCTTTTCCTATTCAATCCCTGGTATTTATGTCCCTGTGATTTTTTATACTTTCTCCTTTTCCCACAATATCTACCCTATAGGTTGGTTATTTTTTAAAATTGAACTCACTTATAGTTGAAGATTGGAACTTCTTTCAATTTGATCAAGTCTAAAATTTTGAAAATCAGGAAAGAGTTAAATGCATAAAATAGTAGTAAACAAGAAAAGACAGAATTACTACACTACCAACATAACTAATGGATTTCAAATAAAGTATCTCTGTGTAAAAATTTAATACAATAAAATCATTTCTAAAACAATAACAGAGTAAAAATCTTAAGATTATCTGCAAGATAATCCTCTTGAAATGGAGTACTGGTAATGCATATCTTTTTAATGATAACATGAGATTTGTTTGTGAAACAATCAGGCCCCCTACCATTCCACTGATACAGGAAGAGGTATAGTTGATTACTGTTTTGAACTTCTATTTTGTAGATTTCTGGAGATGTAAAGACAAGTATCAAAAAGTTGAAGTGTGACATTGACCTTCAGTGGATTGATCTGAAAAACACCAGGGATCATGTGCACCCCTAGATGATTGTCTGTGCTCAATATGACAGAGGTAGATCAATTCTTTGTCATGTAATAAACCTGACAAGGTTTGGTAACTTTTACCATTTACAAGAGCCATGTCGGACATGGCCACCCCCTGCCTTAAAAGCTTGATAGTAAACTGAAGCTAGTTAGATTTAGGCTTCTTGTTCACTGCATTTCTTCTCAATGAGTTAGATAATAGCTATTATACTTTCAGAGATATGCTCAGGACAAAATCTAAGTCTTTAAAACAACAAAGGGCAGTAACTCCGGTGGATAATAACAGATATCAAGGTATGATCTGACCTGATCTTTTTGCAAGTGATCTAAAAATTAGTTAGGCTTATCTACATCATGAGATAATTGTTTGAGCTAAAGTTTGTGATCCTAGCTCTGTTTGGTCTACCAATAGTCAATACAACAGGGTTGAAGGTCACCCTGTAGCCTTGTCTTTGCCCTTATCAGGATTGATCTGAAATTCATTATGAATCATCTACACCATACACAAAACTTTAACCAAAGCATTACACTGACACAAAGTGAAAAAAATACTGTTTTATTCCAATAGTTGAGCTTTAGTATAGTAGGAGTCTTTTAAACTTGCTCTATTTAAGCGTTTTTCCAAATTTTGGACCGCTTCGGCAGGCAAATTTTGACCTCAGAGGTATAACTTTAGCAATCTTGGTAAGCTACCATATGGTCATGCTGTATACAAAAAATGAATTCCTTTGGCTTTGTAGTTTCTGGAAAAATAATTTTCAAAGATTGACTAAAATTTCCTATTTGCAAATGCTTTGGCAACCAAAGTTTTCCATGGAATTGAATTCTTTTAACAACTTTTGTAGAACTTTACTCATCAAACATTCCTGCCAAGTTTCAGCTTGATCAGCTTACTGGTTTTGGAGGAGAAGACTTTTATAAAAATCATGGATGGATGGACAGATGGATGGATAATGGGCAATGACTGATCACAATAGCTCACCTCAAACTTTGTGCTTAACCCTACATTTCACATCAACCGATTATATACAACTTTTGATTATTTTAAATGTATAACATCATCATTCACAGTTATAAAAAAATCCCACATTTTATCAAAATAAAAATTCATAAATAACAGCTATGAAATCTATTTTACCAATAAATGTATTATCTTGTGAATCTTGAGTCCTATAGTCACAATATACACCAGCACATAAATGCTTTTTAAGGACGCAGTTACAGAGGTGAAAGGGTTAGAACTCATGGATACTCCTGGGAGAACAACTAGCCAAGACAAGAAATTTTGCATTAAGCCACTTTTTCCTGTGACACAGCCTAAAATGGCCAATCATCGACAATATGCAAAAGATCAGGAGACTAGGAACATTCTGTGAGTTCATTCATATTGGTCCATAAAAGTAGCAGAAGATGAGTAAACGGTATTTCAAACACAAATATCTAGTATGATAGAATGACCATTCTTGTTCAGATTTCATGCTAAAAGTTGACACTTCCAATTAGTTCAGTCTGCGAATTCCACACAGTCTGAGTATTGCACTTTTACGTTCCTTTTTATGCAAGATTGGCTGCCTGTATACAATGTCATGTTAACCCATTACCATAGGACCTAATTTCAGACTGATGCAGACGACAATTCATAGTTCATGAAATTTTAAAACCTTTGTCTTTTGGGATAGAAATCATTGTGGATAATGAATAAATTGTTTGTTACAAGCAATTTCTACATTTTCAACTATGATTTCTCAAGCTTTTTTCTTGAGAGAAGTCAAAACTGTGAGAAAAGGAGAAAATGCTTATCAGAATTTCTTCCTTTCCAATATGAAAATTTTTTTTTGGAAATATCAGATTGCATTTTAAACCATTCCCACACAACAAAGCTTTTTGAAGCCCCTCAAGAAAAACAATAGGAAAAACATTCTTCAAAATGAAATAATTGCTTGCATCCAGCAATTTCTTCATATAACACACTGTTTTCTAGTCAGAAGTTTGAGGTAATCTAAAATTTCATACACTTTAAATTGTTTTCTGGAACTCTTTTCAATTTAGACCAGTTGGAAATTTTGCCATTAGGTAATGGGTTACAGGAAAGAAATAGAAATCAAAAGTTAGAATTTTCCCACATGTTGTTTGAAAGTTCCAATTGCTTGTTGTATTGCAGGTGTATCTTTATCATTTGGTTCTTTATAGACAAACAGTTCAAAATGTTTGATAATTTCATCGAGTATCACAGATTTAGGGAGATCATGTTGTAAACTGAGCATTTTATCAGCACACAAGGCAAAGTTTTTATGATAGTAGGATGGGATGTCTTCTACTGGTAACTTCTCTATTGCTGATTTATATAGCTGAAAAATATAGAACAAGCATATATAGTATTATTATAGTTTGAGCATACACTTTACACGATGACAATGAAAGTTTTATAAACCCACTTCCACATAATCCAGCCTCTGAATGCCCTAAAATAAAAAAAAAATGGTAAAAATATTGTGGAAAATGTAGAAATTGCTTATAACAAGCAATTTCTTCATTAACCTCTTTTCCACCCCAACCCCTGAAAGGTAAAGATTTTCAAAGTTTTATCAACTAAAAATTGTCCAAAATCTTTGACATAATAATAAGCAAACTACAAGCATTTTTTTTCTCAATTTATCCTTTAATATAATTACCAAACAAATCGGAAAAGTGTCCAAACCAACAACAAGAGGGCCATTGGTCCTGGTGCACTCACCTGAGACAAAGGCTCTTTTTTTTCTTTCAAGAGTTAAATTTAATCATGATACAAGTAGGTATAACAATACTTTATACATATATAGGCTTTGTACCTGGGTATCCAATAGTCCAAATTTTAGCAATTGCTATTTAGCTATTGTGAAAAGGAACCACTTTAGGAACATTTCTGCCATATTTGGTTCAAATATGCTCAATGGTTTAGGAGGAGATGTTGTTTAAAAATCCTGTTTTTATTTTCAAGGAAAAAAAACCCCGACCCATCCCCTGGGAAAACGCCCCTGGGTGATGATTTTAACTATTTTGAAAGAGTTCAATATACTGATGTTTCATACAAAATATCAAGTCTATAAGCTTTATGGGTCAGAAGGGGAAGAATTTTATTTTTTTTTAAATTTCACTTTTGTTGCCATGGCAATCAGTTTTCAACAAATTTTCAACCTATTGATAAAGGGAGACACCTAAGGAACAGTTCTGCCAAATTTGGATTGAATTGGCTAGATGGTTTGGGAGGAGATGTCATTTAAAAATCATTCTTTGTGGGTTTTTTTTAAAGAAACACACCCACCAAAGGGGCCCACCCCTGGGGACCCAAGGGTAATGATATTAGCTATTTTGAAATAGGTCAATTTACTGATGTATCATGCAGAATAATAAGGCCATGGGCCTTCTGGGCCAGAAGAAGAAGATTCTTTACAGTTTTAACCTATTTGTAAAAGGGGGCACATTTCTGCAATATTTGGATCAAATCGGCACGATGCTTGGGAGAAAATGTCATTTAAAAATCCGTCTTTATTTCTGTATAGAACCCCCCCTGGGCTTGCCCTTTGGGACCAGAAGGTAACTATTTCAGCTTTTTTGAAGGAGGTCAATATACTGATTTTTTTAGCCAAATTCTATTCAAATTGGCACAGTGGTTTGAGAGGAGACGTTATTTAAAGAAATAGTTGATCGACAACAGATGAATGACAGAGGGTGCTTCAACCATATGTCAAGCAATGTGGGAGTCCAAAATAAAATAAACACTCTAATTTAACTTTTTAATAGGTCTTTCGGTTTTTGCTTTACAGCATCAATTCAGGCTGTAAAATGCTGCTTTAATACACTTTCTGACACTCACAAACTGACATACAACGTGGAAGCATTAAACAGAATGCTGATAGACCAAAGACTATTAGTTACATCAATTTTCCAAAATGAAACCCTAACCATGTGACCTTCATCTTGCCACAACACATACATGAATTTATTTTACATGTTTTAGAAGTTCAGTTGGGATTTATGTACTCTACCTTATATGCTTTTGTCATAATTTTCACTTTAATATTAGGATTTTGTTCTTTTTCTGCTCTATAGTACAAGGCTAGAGGAATGTTGACCCTGAAAAAATAACACAACAAATTAAATCAGTAGAGATATGAGCCTCATAACAAAATTTGGCCCCCCCTCTGTAGCCTAATTATTTCATATTCTTTGGGAAACTTAAAATAAATTTGATGATAGAGTCGATCTCGCTAGAGTGACTACTTTTATAAATTGACCACATTCATTGAGCAACCATAATCAAAATCCCCTTTCAAAATCAAAAGCTCTTAAGAAGTGAAGACATTTTGCAATGAAGAAAAATCAACACTTAATCCTAGGTTGTTTGGACTCCTTAAAATTGATTCTAATGAGTCCCAACAACACAGGATTATATTCTGTAATAATATATGTATTCAATCAAATCAACCCATCATACATTTGATGAGATACTAAACTACCGTTCTCTTAACCCAGAGAGCAAAATTTTAGACTGTCCAAATAGAAAGGAGTTGCAGAAGACAATTTAAAGGTTATTAAATTTTTAATTTTTTTCTACTTTTGGCATAGAAAACATTGTGGATAATGAAGAGATTGCTTGTAACAAGCAATTTCTTCATTTTCCACAATGTTTTCTAAAGCTGTTTTTCTTGGGGGCAACTAAAAGCGTCACTTTGTGGGAAAGGGTTAAGCGACAACTTTTTTGAGTGGTTGCTTAATACATGATTACCTCTCTTTGTGAAGTTTGAACCCCCTTTACAGAAATCCTGGATCCATTGTCAGTAATACTAGAGATATTACTGAATGTCAGAGTTTTCAGACGACAACCATGGCGTAGACTTAGATGAGGATCTAGCAATAACAATACCTTGGGTTTTCTCCCAATGCAGTCATGCTAAAAACGATGAAAATAGGTGTAACAATTATTTCATAATTATCCATCAAGATATCTCTCTTCACCAAAGGAAAAAGAATTTTGACATTTCATCAACTAAAAATCGTCATCTGCAGCTACTTTGAAATTTGACAATAATGAATTACACTGTGTAAGTAATTTTCAACAATAGCCATGGCAGAAAAAATATTTCGTGATGTTAGTGAATGAAAATTAAAATTGTCATCAATGCTATTTTGGCCTGTGTTTGATGCTTCCAACAATTTCACATGTGTGAGAGGAAAAGATATGGAGCAGACTAGAAAGTAACATAGTGCATGTAAAATATTCACTCATTTTCTAATGACTGATTGATTAAATAGGGTTTAACACCACTTTTAACAGTATTTCAGTCATATCGCAACAACTAGAGCTCCTAAACATGGATTTCTGATGTTTCTCACACCAGTACTACCACTACATCCTTTCTGAGCCTCCAGCTGCTAATCCCACTTAGGTTTATAATTATCCACCCAATGGCTGGCAACAAATGTTTTAATTCCTTTTTTAACTCAATCCCACTTTTTTACGCCCCTCAAGGGAAAGGTTTGGGAAATATTGTGTAAAATGAAGATATTGC
Source organism: Fragum fragum (assembly GCA_946902895.1). NCBI lineage: Eukaryota > Metazoa > Mollusca > Bivalvia > Cardiida > Cardiidae > Fragum > Fragum fragum. Next base: position 11,868,799 of record OX336366.1, read on the forward strand.
TTGTAACAAGCAATTTCTTTATTTTTCATAATGCCTTTAACCCTGAGAGACGAGAGGCTTATCTTGTTTTATATTTTTAACAAATCCATATAACTAAAGCAAGAATCTTCTGAATCAACCTAAGAATGTTAATAAAGATAACCTACTTTGCATTCCACATTTCACCAGCAGCTACCCTTTCCCATGTAGTTGGATCTTGTCTGAAATACATATATAAAATAATTAAACTGCTGAAGATGTCTGTAACAAATACCACCAAGGCAACTGTGCTCTCCCCCTAACTGACCAATCGCTTGCCCCACACGCTAACTCCTTTGGCCATGCCGATTGACTCCAAAAGGATGTCCTGCTTTGATTTTAAATAGAGTTATTTTTGCAAATGGCCGGCAGCAGGGCTCTGGAAATTATAGAAATTTCAATCAGTCCGGGACAATGCCCCCCCCCCCCCGCCGACATGAACAAATACCCCCACCTTTTTTCACTTTTTCCATATGTTAAAGGGTTCAACAAGTGGAAGATAGATGAAAACAACTGAGAGATCCTACTTTCATTTTGTTCTTGAAAAAATCGGCTGTGTCTAAATTGCAATTCTGGCAATGTACAGCAGTCCACCAAATTCCAATATATTGTAAAATTAGATAGACAAATAAATTACATTATTGAAATTTCCTGGTTTTACAGAATATTTCCGTGACTTGTCATGATAAACTTTTTTCATTTTCATGAGCCAGTTATCCAAAGTTCTGTTAATTTAACACAGTCATGTCGATTTTCTATCAACACGAGCGTCTGTTGATGGAAAAACACAACTGACGACACAAAAATGACGGGTCAGTCCATTCTACCCCATGGGATCGCAGAGTCGTGACGAACATCAAAAAGACCGACGAGACAAACTCGAGTGGGTCGCCCACATGTTGCACTATTTTCCAAGAGTAGAATTTGTGCAATAATCTCAGTCATTTATATATTGTAGTCAATTTCCGATTTATTATTCGGACGTTTTCCACCCCTGAAGTAAGATTTAATTTGATTGAAGGAACTAGCGCTATTATTAAGCTGTCGATCTTGTTTATATTCAAATTATCTGTATTCTGCGTATTTCCAATTATTGTTTGAATACTATCGGCTACTTTTCATACCGTGAACGAAAAACTATAAAACATATATGAACGACGTGACTTTTTTATACAAATTTCAAACCCAGTTTCACGCGCTTACTTGTGATAAATTAATTTCATAAAAGCGTTGAGCTGAGCTATTCCGACTTTGTACCAACGTCAACTTAAGCCTGTTCATGTCCTGATTTATATACGCATCCTGTGTTATAGTAAAAGAAATTAGTTTCACGAGTAACAGCAATTTTAATCGACGAAGTATTAGATGTCCATTTTGGTAAGACTTCGAATGTGTTTAAGTCAAACTGATACTCTAATGCAAATAGTTTACAAAACACTATACCTGAAGTTCGGTCAAGCGTGAAACTGCAAATTAGGTCCACATGTGGATGGGCATTTGAATGGCCGGGGAGTAAACAAATTATCGATTTTTGGCACTTTTGTTTATCCTCTTAATCTGCAGGTAACGTGTGAAATCCTTGAATTATTTCATACCACTACACCCTTTCCTAGCCCCTACCTGCTATCCCACTTAGGATTAGGATTATCTGTCCATTGGTGAGAGACAAATGTCAGAAAGGATACGTGCCACCGTCAGGGATCGAACCCATGACACCCTAATATTAAAAGTCTGATGCGCTACCGATTGTGCTATGACAGCGGTACAGATAGTGGATCAAAAGTAAAGTCTATTGCTTAACTCTAGGGGTGTCCAGAAGGGTAGAAAACATTGTGTGAACTAGAACTGTCGCCTGTAAAGGCTGCAAAAGCCCCCCACTGCTGCCTCTTTTTAATTGAGGCCAAATTGTAGCCATTGAAATGTTGGCCCTTCATGATTTATCAAGTGGACAATTTTTTTTACAAATTTTAAGTCAATGAGGGAAATGACCGTGTAAAAAAATAGGCATTTTGTTCAACATTGAAGATGGAAATAATGGATTTCGTGCAACATCAAACATGGCGTTTATGTTCTGGAATAAACATGTGAACCGCTTTTATTTTTTTAATCTGTCAACCTGTTCAGGAGTTATGATTTATTCTCTATATATTGTATATATGAAATACATCAAAGGGGCATAACTCTTGATATAGTTAATCATAATGGAAAATGCAGCTGCAGACTCCATTAAAGTTTCAGCAAAATTGGTGAAGAACTGTAGAAGAAGAAGAGGTCGCAATCTTTATACTCTTTATATTCTACCCGTATATAGGATAATAATTCAAAGGGAAATTACTCCTGAAATAGTTAATTAATAGATTTTGCCACATACCAAATATCAAAGCTGTAGGCCTTTCTGTTTTGGAGAAGAAGATTTCTAAAATTTTCACTTATATGCTCCTATGTAAAACTTCAATTACTCGTGATCCCCAGAGACGGGCAAATTTTGACCCTGGGGCCATAATTTGAACAATCTTGATAGAGATCCACCAGATGATGCTACATACGAAATCTGATAGCTGTAAGCCTTATGGTTTTGAGAAGAAGATTTTTTGAGTTGCCTATGTGAAACTTGTGACCCCTGGGGATAGGCAAATTTTGACCCTGGGGCCATGATTTGATCAATCTTGGTAAAGGTCCATAGAATGGTGCTACATATTAAATATTAAAGCTGCGGGTACTTATGTTTCGGAGAAAAAGATGTTTAAAAGTTTTCACTATATGAGCCTATGTTCAACCTTGTGACCCGGGGGAAGGGCCAATTTTGACCCAGGAGGCCTAATTTGAACATTCTTTGTAGTGGTCCACTAGATGATTACACATACCAAATATCAAAGCTCTTGGCCTTTCTGTTTCATAAAAAAAAAATATAAATGTTTTTACTATCTACACCTATGTAAAAATTGTGCCTCCTTGGGATAGGTCAATTTTGACCCTGGGGCCATAATTTGAACAATCTTGATAGAGGTCCACTAGATGATGCTACATACCAAATATCAAAGCTGTATCCCTTATGATTTCAGAGATGAAGATTTTTAAAGATTTTCTGAAATTCGCACTTTTGTTTCATGGCAACCAGAATTCTGCATGGAATTAAATTCTTTGAACAACTTTGGAAGAGCTTGACCAAAGGAATATTCCTGCTAAGTTTGATCATCATCTCTCCAGTAGTTTTAGCTACACTATTTTATATATTCTATTAAGGATAATAATTCAAAGGGGCATAACTCCTGAAACAGTTGATTTATCATTATGGAAATTGCAGGTGCACAAGTTCCCATTGAAAGGAAGCTTTCAGTAAAGTTTCAGCATAATTGGTCTGGAAATGTGGGAGCAGATGAGGACACAAAATTATGTCCACCAACGGACGGACAGACAGAAGGACAACCTGATTCCAGTATACCCCCCCATAACTTCGTCGTTGGGGGTATAATTAGCGAAATTGCTTATTACAACCAATTTATTCATTTTACACAAAGTTTTCCCAATTTCTTATCTTGAGGGGGCATCCAGAAGTGTTATTTTGTGGGAATTGATTAAGATTTACCTTCCTTAAAAGTAAAAGTTACTCTTTTGTTAGTAGGAACACATTCCAACTTTCAAACAAAAGCATTCAGTAAAATAGGAAATATTACAAAACATCATTGATTTTGATTGAAGACAAAAACAATGCAGATGACAACAAGGCCACGGCAATACCTTTTGATTTTCTTGAAAAACACCTGAGCTAAAAATGCCTTCGAAGTAGTGACTTTTTCATGGATCCTACAAAAGTCGCTTTTTATAATATGAGCCTGTGTGTGACATTTCCAACAATTTCACATGTGTGTGACTCGCACACATTGAGCACCCTGGACAGCCATTCGGGGCATTCAGAATATTCGCTAATTGTTTAAAGAAGGTTTTGGTCAGTATCTATCTACAGAGCGCAGAGTGATGACTTTTATCAGACTGTGTGGATGCACAGGCTGATCTGAGTCTTTACTTGGCGCACATGTGCAATAGTTGGAAATGTCACGCACACGCTCATATCAGAAATCATTAAAGTTTTATAGTAATAATACATGGAAAATGTACTTACAATTCAAATTTGTGACTCCATCCATCAGAGATATTTTGGGCAAGGTCTATATATGGGTAATAATCCTTTTCAAGGTGTACAGGGGATTTCAACACCAATGAGCATGGACCAAAAGGAAGTAGTTCAAATCCCTGCTGCAGTATATACTCATGCGTTTTCATGCTGATGCAGGATATTATTGGCCTATAATATAATACATATAAGATATAACTACATGTGAACTTTGTTGTAGCTGCTACACGCTCATTGCAGTAACATTGAAGGACTTGGAGCATTTTTAACACATTCCCAGAGGACAAAATTTTAGACTGGTCCAAATTTAAAGGAGGTACAGACAAAAATTTAAAGTTTGTGAATTTGTAGATTTTATCAACTTTTAACTGTCATGAAAACATGAAGAAATTACTTGTTACAAGCGATTTCTTCAATTTCCACAAATTTTTTCTAATTGATTTTCTTGAGGGGCACCAAAAAGTGTCATTGTGAGGGAATGGTTAAAGAACATCATAATCTAAAATTAGCCTATCAATAGTTTGAACCTGATAAAAGTCAACTGGGCCTTTCCAAACTGTTCCCTTACAATGCTTTTTGATGCCTCCCAAGAAAAAAGAAATTGCTTGTCACAATTATCCAGAATGTTTCCTGCTCCTAAAGACAAAGATTTCTATAGTTTTATCAACTAAAATTGTTGTCTGCAGCTTCTTTAAATTTGGACCAGTCCAAAATTTTGTTGTCTGCTAATGGGTTAAATACACTTATTTCATTGATCAATTTTATTGAATTAATCCATTCCCAAACAATGAAACTTTTGGAAGTCCCCAAGGAAAACAATTTGGAAAACAATGTGAAAGGAACAAGCAATTTCTTCATTTTCCACAATGTTTTCTACCCAGAAAGATGAGAAAAACTTAAATTTCATAAACTTTGAATTTTCATCTGTAACTCCATTCAAATTCGACCAGTCTAAAATTTTGTCATCTGGTAATTGGTTAACTTCCAATCTTATAGTAAATGTAAAGCCTATTTGATGATTGGTCATTCCCTTTAATATGGCGTATTGGTGTAATTATTTATCTACTATAATTCTCTTCATTTAACCCTTCCCCATTTTCTAGAAATTTAGACTGATCCAAATTGAAAAAGGTTGCGGATGGAAATGAAAATAGGATGCAATTTGAAATGAAAACATCCTATTTGGTGGAAAATATTGAGGGTTTCAAGCATTTTTTCTTTTCCACAATGTATTCTCAAGTGTAAAATCACAGTGACATAAAATTTCAGGAAAGGGTTAATAGAGACAGTCATTGGCAAAGAAATTTCATATGAAATTATTCCTTAAAACTATTTTCATCCAACCAATCAAAATGCCTTTTCACAGAGGCAGACTCATATAGAACCAGTGTGATATCAGGATAACATTTTTTTTCCAATTTTGTCTCATATTATGATAACATGTATGAGGGATGGTAATTCGCAAGTCTGTTCAACTTGTCAACATTCATTCCTATCAATCAGAAAATTGTTGAAATTCTTAATTAACAAATTGGATGACGTACATTAGAACATGTTTATGTCAAAATTTATAGCTGGCTCATCTCATTACTTTGTTAACCCATTACAAAATGACAAAATTTTGGAGTAGTCCAAATTTAAAAAAATGCAGAGAGCATTATAAAATTGGTGAAATCTTATAATTCTTTGTCAATTTAGATAGAAAACAGTGCGGGAAATGAAGAAATTGCTTGTTACAAGCAATTTCTTCATTTTCCGCACTGTTTTCCGAACTCTCTTTCCTTGAAGGGCGTCAAAAAGCATAACTGTGTAGGAATAGATTCAGACAAGTTTTGTTGTACCAACAAACAATTTTTCACTGACGATAAACATGATTGAGCCTAATCAAGTTTTCTGTTTTTCATACAATAAATTTAAATACAAGATATGGTTAGATCAACTAGCAATTTTTTAATCATAAAACTAAACATATAACTATAAAAAATCTTAAAGACATTAACCCTTTCCCAATCAACCCTAACCACGGCCATAGCACAGTTGGTAGAGTGTCAGACTCTACATCATGAGGTCCAGGGTTTGATTCCCCGGCCGCTGCAAATATCTTTTCCTATGTTTGTCTCCCACCAATAGGTAGATAATTGTAAGCCTATGTGGGAGGAGCAGCTGGAGGCTTGGAAAGGATGTAAAGATTGTACTGGTGTGAGAAATACTAGGAATCCATGGTAAGGTGCTCCAGCTGCCATAATATGACTGCTAAAAGGTGTTGAACCCCATTCAACCAGCCTACCAATCAATCTTGCATTTAATGACCTTCAAAAAAAGAGTTTGAGTTCTTTTGAATTCCATCAACTTGGAAATTTTATATGCAATATCTTTCAATTTAGACTTATCTTAAAGATTTTTGAGTGCTCATGGGTTTAATTGTTATCGACTTGAATTATGAGGAAGCAAAAGGTTTGAACTAAAAGTAAAATAAAGCTCCCCTCATCTTTCATAAAAACCAAGTCAATCTTAACCCTTGTCATGAACCTGTAATATTCAGGTTTTGCATGAGATGTAGACCAAGATCAGCCTGCACATAAGTGCAATCTGATCTTGGTCTACACCAACTGCTTGTACTTTTCCTGCCAGAGTTGTTTATGAAATTGATTTCTTAAAGAAATACTTGTTTTTTAACAAGTTCTATCCGTCTTTTCAGCCCTTTTATTTTACAGCAATTCAGTGAGGTTATTAATACAGCATGAAAAGGGTTAAATTACCTGTACCACACACTCATCATGCAGGGAATTGTACAGAAAAATGTTGATACCACAGATGTCAATCCATTCCCACACAATCCCAATTTTTTACATCCCTCAAGAGAAAAGGCTAAGAAAAAAATTGATGAAGATTCAATTTCAACAATATTTACTACCCCAAAAGACAAATTTCAGCGACTCAAAATTATTATCAGAAACCTCTTAATTTGGTTGAGTCTAACATTTTGTTTTGAATTAGCCCATTACCACACAAGGATGCTTTTGGATGCCTCTCAAGAATCAAAGGCCTGAACGGCTCAAATGCAGTTAGCACTGTATATCAACAATTTGTATGATAGTTGAAGTTATTCTCCTGTTTTCCTTATTATGAGATCACATTTGAAGACTTCTATCTTCCCCCCCCCCCAGACAGAATCCCAACAATGTTTTCTCGCCCATAACTGACTTGATAAATAGCGTAATTGTCAAATTCGGGCAAAATATACGAACGATAGTTTATGGAGCATCACCCTCCGATATTTCAAAAGATAACAACTGTAGTTACGAGATTTTAGCAGAAACCAACAATTCAGGGTGCGGAGAATCATTAAATTCTACCATTACCTTCCCGGTCTATGGGAATTGAATGATCCGTAAATTCCTACAGGTCTACAAAATATGGTTTCCTTTTCAGTCCGCGCCAATATTTAACCCATTCCCACACAATAAAAATTTAGACTGGTCCAAATTGATAGGAGTTGCAGACGATATTTTAAAGTTTATGAAATTTTAGATTTTTTCAACTTTCTGGGTAGAAAACAATGTATAAAATGAAGAAATTGCATTTGACAAGCAATTTCTGCATTTTACACAATGTTTTCTCAGTTGTTTTACTTGAGGCGCATCCAAAAGCATCACCTTATGGAAATGGGCTAAAAGCTAGAATTTTCACATGTTTTATTATTTTTGATAGTTGTCAGAATTAATCTAATTAAATATAGCTTTACACCGACGTAAATATTTCCACCCTTAGACAAAAGGGATAAAATCTAAGTATCCCGCATAGTGAAATCTCCTTGGAGACTGACGAGTTGTTAATTGACGCGTTGAGAAAATGTTATGTGGATCAACCTTCAAACCTCTTTTACAACAAATTTTACGGGAATTTATGTTTAACAGATGCATGTGTACAAAACTGGATTAAACTTTGTAGCGGGAAACTTTTAAAATGTAAGAATGAAGGTTAAATAATCCAAAAAAAATCCGAGACGGCAGAATGTCTAGTTTCACTTTCGACTATGTCTAAGATGGACGAATCATTGAACACTGGGGCCCACCATACCCATTTTTTATTAAATGAAATCCGCAATGATGGTAAATTAAATTATATTAACTTTTGACAAAACATCAAACCCAGAGGATTCCCTCTATCGAGTGGCCTGGAAAGATGGTATAAATAAAAGTACCTGTAGAGGTTGTGACTTTTATCACTGCGCACATTCAGTGATTTGGGCTTTTTGGGGCCATTCTTTATGAATGGGCTTACATTTCAGATAGTATACTACAAGAAATTATGATTCAATTCACCAGCATGGATATTTTTTTCAGGTCGTTGTCAGATTCCTAGAACCAAAGAGCGAATTCGGCTGATTCCTAGATTATAGTCAGTATCCTGACTGCAATAAGAACAACTAGGAAAACATTGTGTAAAATGATGAAATCTCCGTGACAGGCCAGATACTTAAAAAAATCTTAAATCATAAACTTTTAAAATGTTGCCTGCAACTCCTTTCTTAATTTGGGCCCAGTCCAAACTTCTGCAGTCTGGTAATAGGTAAATGGGTTAAACTAAACTTTGGAGAAACAGATTATGATAATCTTATCAACCATGCAGAAATGGAAATTAAATCTCACATGATTACAACAAGAACCATGAGAGACTGATTATGCACCCTGAACAAGTATGTCACAAAATATACTAGTCAAATTGACTGTGCTTTTCCTATTCTGCTTTCATTTTCATTATTATAATCATGATATCATTCTCTCTCTCTCTCTTTCTCATTATAATACTGATGCATGTACATTTTGTACATCTGTGAACAATGTGTTCTATCTCAGATTGAGAATATAGAAGGCTCAACAAAATTTCAAGTGAAAGTAGTTCAATCAACAAATATCATGAGTACAAATTTGATGATTTAAGTGCCAATAGATCTTTTCTTCAAAGTAATTAGTTTGTATAATTTTCTGTACTACATAAAATGCATTATCGAAAATTTAGGCAAGAAGAAGCTCTCTTTTGACCCTTAGAAAATTATTGTAACCTATTACCAGGCTGCAAAATTCTAGACTGGCCCAAATTAAAAGGATTTGCAGACAACAATTTCATTTAATGAAATTGTAGATTTTTTCATCTTTCTGGATAGAAAACAGTGTTAAATGAAGAAATTGCTTGTTGAAGCAATTTCTTCATCTTACACAATGTTTCCTTAATTGTTTTTCATGAGGGGCGTCCAAAGGCTTTACTGTATGGGAATGGGTTAAGGGGGTCGAAATGACCCCTTTTGGGTGAATTGAATATGTATACATTTAATTTTCGAGGATCAAAACCCTGGTTTACAAGTGAAGCACGAAACCTTTTTAATCAAATGTTCATTTGGTTCCTTTTCTGTCTTACTTGATGGATTTGAGTATAACACAATTTTTACAGGAAGCATTCTAATTAAAATGCAATCATCTTTTGAATTTTTTGAAGATAATGTGATGAAATACTGTATGCTTTATAGTGACAACAAGAAAAGTTAAAGAATGGACAGATGAATTGTCCTATGATTGGAAAGGAAACAAGCCAGTCCAGCTAACAGCAATGGAAAACACCTGGCAATTAAGTAGCTTGGAGTTATGGCTCTTTTGGCTCTTTTTCACTCAAATTCTTCTTATTCCATGAAAAAAGTTAGAAATCAATACCTAACTAATAAAACTTTTCCAAGTTATATCCTGGATAAAATTTGAGAAAGATTTGAAGAAAAGTTATAAGGTAATGAGATAAATATCTGATAATGAACAATGGTGAATGCCCTTTATTTCAATGGTATTAACCCATTACCAGACAATTTTTTTAGACTGGTCCAAATTGAAAGGATATGCAGACCACAATTCAAAGTTTATGATTTTTTCTATTTTTTCAACTTTTTGAGTAGAAAACATTGTGGAATATGAAGAATTGCTTTGCAACAAGCAATTTCCTCATTTCCACTTTGTTTTTAAACAGTTTTTTTCTTAAGGGGAGTCAAAAGGTGTCACTGTGTGGGAATAGGGTAAAGAGTAAGTGGTCTTCCTACATGTGCAAAAACCATCTTGTGACTATTGGATGGATGGAATAACAAACAGGCAGACAACCTGGAGCTTGTATGCTAGCAGTTTGGGGGAGCAATCAAAAATAAAATAGTGCTGAATAAAATAATGTGGGTCTTGAGTGCTGTATACTTACCTATGGAAATTAGCATTTAGGAATGTTTTGAAACTAAATATAGTTTTCCCATCCGTTGTTAGATAGTCAAACTTGTAAAAATTGTACCCAGGGAATATGACTTTTCGGTAAGCATTTCTCCACATGGGTACAGCCCATGCATGTGTCATTATCTACAAAACATGTGACATACCAGTCTGACATATGTCTCCCAGAACTCAGATTTTCTCCACTTGTCCCTGACAGGAAAGACATGATTTTCTACTTGGCCAGAATTAGGAACTTGTCCACAAAAATGTGAAGAGATAAGTTTCGAGAATAACGTTGTTTTTGAAGAAAATGCTGGAACTAAACAATTTCTTCATTAATCAAAATATTTTCTACCCTTCAATAGAAATGATTATGATAATTTTCAAGCACATAACAAGTTATCGTTAAGATCTATCTTGTACCACTCCAAGATTTGCCCTAATTTTTTACTTATTCCCTGATTAATGGCCTTGAAACATGTACTTATCTACAAGTGGAAAAGCCCATATCTGACAAGTCATACATTGGAATTCAATATCCCCTAGTAGTTTGTAGTCAAAGAAACCATCCCATTTAAAAAGATGATTCCACTTGCTGTTTATGCCAGTTTTATAATTTTATAAACAAATCCAATTTCAAAACATTACCTCAACAAAATTATAGACTTGTCAAAAATTCACAGACAACAATTTCTAGTCGATTAAATTCTAAGGTTCTTTGTCTTTTTGGGTCAAAATCATTGTGGATAATAATGAAATTGCTTGTCACAAGCATCTTTTTCATTTTCCACAATGTTTTTCAAAGCCTTTCCCTTTGGGCCATCAAAAAGTGGTATTGTGTTAGTATGGGTTAAACCCTTGCAGTCCTTTTATTATGTATTGAAGCTTGCATCATTTGGCCAATATTCCCAAGATCCTTTAATGACCCACTTGTAGTTAGTTGATACTACGAAATAATACTTGATTTTCTAACTGAGCACTCAAAACTTACCTGTGAAAATTGGCATTAAGGAATGTTTTAAAACTAAAAATTGTTTCCCCCTCAGTGGTTTTATAATCATATTTGTAAAAGTTGGCCCCAGGAAAGATAACTTTGGAATAACCCTTTCTCCACATTGGAACAGCCCAGGAATAGGTCATTATCTACAAAATATTTGATCAGTCAACTCAGACCAAGCTTTCAAACTATTTACCTTATACTTGCTCTCTTTTTGTATAAAAATTTTGTCATTTAACTAATTACTAGACAACTTAACTTTAGACAGGTCCAAATTCATAGAAGTTGCAGATGATAATTTCAAGTAACATAGAATTTAAAATGTCTCTGTCATTCAGGGTAGAAAATTATGTGGCAAAGCAAAATTTCTTTGAACTAGCAATTTCTTCTGTTTCTACATTATATTCCAAAGCTTTTTTTCTAAGGTAAAAAGGATGATTAAGTGGGAATGGGTTAATATGTTAACTGCCATTTGGGTTATAAGCAGTTATTTCCCCTGAAAGGAAAATCCTGTCAGAAAAATCAATTTCAAGTAAATGTGATATGACAAATAAAACAAGTGGACCATGATGGTCCTAGATCGCTCACCTAAACTGTTTGCTGTAAAAGAAAATGCAATTAGAGACAAATAACCATAATCAGTTTCATAAAGATTGAGGCAAATCTGTGACTTCTATGTTGTACACAAAGAAATTGTCATTATGGCCCCTTTTCCTGTGTTATCCTAAAGAACCTTCCCATAATCTATAAGGTTCATTTTTATGACCTAACAAGTATCCTGACCAAGTTACATGACGATTGAGCCAAAATGATGACCTCTAGAGCATTAACAAAGAAATTGTCATTAAGGCCCCTTTTCCTGTGTTTTCAAAAAGTACCTTCCTATAATCAAAAAGATTCATCCTTGTGACTAAACAATTATTCTGGCCAATTTTCATGAAAATTGAGCAAAAATTGTGGTCTCAAGAGTGTAAACAAAGAAATAGTCATTAAGGCCCCTTCTCCTGTGTTTTCCAAAAGAACCTTTCAATAATCGATAGGGTTCATCCTTATGACCTTACAATTATTCTGACCATGTTTCATGAAGATTGAACCTAAATTGTGGCCTCTAGAGTGTAAACAAAGAAATTGTCATTAAGGCCCCTTTTCCTTTGTTTTCCAAATAGAATCCTCCAATAACCGATAGGGTTCATCCTCATGATCAAACAATTATTCTGACCAAGTTTCATGAAGATTAAGCCAAAATTGTGGCCTCTAGACTGTAAACAAATAAATTGTCATTAAGGCCCCTTTTCCTGTGTTTTCAGAAAGAACTTTCCCATAATCAATAGGCTTCATCCTCATGCCCTAATAATTATTCTGGCCTAGTTGCATGAAGATTGAGCCTAAATTGTGGCCTCTAGACTGTAAACAAAGAAATTGTCATTAAGGCCCCTTTTCCTGTGTTTTCCAATAGAATCTTCCAATAACCGATAGGGTTTATGCTCTTGATCAAACAATTATTCTGACCAAGTTTCATGAAGGTTAAGCCAAAATTTTGGCCTCTAGAGTGTAAACACTTCAATTGTTGATGCCGCACGCCGCACAATGGACAACAGACATTAAACGATCACAAAAGCTTACCATTAGCACTTTGTGCTCAGGTGAGCTTAAAAGCTCCTAACCTTTTTGAAGTCATAAAATTCATTGTTTTCCAAAAGATTTAAAAACTTAAACAACAACAGGCACTAAAAAATTTTCGTTAAAATTTATCAAACAGGATGATTGTTGAAAATCTAAAGGATTTGAAATATAGGTTCCTCTGAAATAGTTCATGATAGGAAAATGGCTGTATTTCAGGCTTATTAACCCTTGTTATGCTGAATAAAATAAAATCTTATTCCGAATGTATTTGAATTAAATGAATGAAAGCACTGGGAACACTTAGAGCTAGTATTTTTTTAAACCAGTTTTATAGACAACTTTGGCTTGAAAAAGACAAATGTGTAGTGTAGACACTAAGATCAGACAACACGAAAGTGCAGGCTGATCTTTGTCTATTCCTCCTGCCAAAACAGGCCAACTAATGTTTTAGTATGACAAGATTTAATGATTTCTATTGCTATCATCTTCTACTGCTGGTAGTTTTTTTTTTATTTCCTACCTATGAGACTACAGCTTCTAGATATTACAAAAGGTATATACATTCAAAAAGGAATATGTAGATCTAGTTCTATGCAAAATTATTCTAATTCTTCTCCTATATGTGCTTTTATTCAAGAATTACATTAATAACTCGAAATTACTAAATAAAATTTTTTTGTTAGATCTAAATTGGATAAAGTTATGTTATGTAAAATCAAACTAGGGTAATACTGAACAAGATGTGTTTGTGAAACACTATGCCCCCGAAACGGGAATTCTTTAGAAACGGGTAAAGGGTTAAAATTTTGACCTTGACCTTGATGAAATGACCTTCCCCAGTTGCGTCTTGTTGAGACCTATCTACATACCAAATATTAGCATTAAAACTAAATCAGGGTTGAAGTTATAGGAAAATGTTTAGTTGGCAGGTTAAGTTTTCCAGACAGACAGACAGACGGACAGAGAGACAGACGGACACCGGTTAAACAATATGCCTCCAATCTTATCGATGCGGGGGCATAAAAATAGCCTCTATGTTCCTGAAAGGCCAGATGTAGTAATCCACAAACAAAGAAGATAAGATGCTGTTTTGTGTTTTGTTTTCTCTTAAAACACATTCATTTCATAATCTGTATCTTCAATTGACCAATCAAAGAAAAAAAAAGATGAACCTAAAACTTAAAAATAAGAAGAGAACTGACTTACTTCTACATCTAGCACAGAAAGGTCAGGTCTTAGCTTATCACATAAATACTGGTACCTATAAAATAAAATTCATTCTATTTTTTCTTCTTAACCCTTGTTGTGCTGTATAAATTACCTTATTGAATTGCTGTCAAATCAAAGGACTGAAAGCACTGATAGAACATGTTGCTCAAAAATCAATATTTCTTTTAGAAATCAACCTCATAAACAACTCGAGAAGGAAAAGTATGAGCAGGAGGTGTAGACTAAGATCAGCCTGCACAAACGTGCAGTCTGATCTTAGTCTACACCTCCTGCCAAAACCGGAATATTCGAGGTTCAGCATGACAAGAGTTAATTTCAAAGGAATCTGCAACTTGATTGACTGATTGCTGGCCACGTCCACTGACCTCTTACAAAGCATTTCAACTGAGACTTCAAATGGCTGGGTCAGTGTGAAACAGTTGTAACTGCATATATATTTATAGGCAGTTACAACTGTTTCATCCTGACCCATTTAAATGATGTTAGTTTGTAAATTATATGGTATATTGATTTTTTTATTGACAGCTATGATCTTGTCAATTACCTTTGACCATTAACACAAGAGCGCTGAATGTGGAAGCCAACCACCGCCTGTTCTAGTGCTTCATAGTGGGTAAAACTTCGGAGTAAAAGAGGGGACATATTTCATCTAAAAATGCATTTAGAATTATCCTTCTTGGTGGTATGAACCGACCTTTTGGTAGAAAAAATATATTCCAAGTTTCAAATGAATGTAACACTGACAGAGACCATAAATCATTTTTTCTTTAGAATACAGCCAAGCTAAATATGATATGTCAAAGATGACATAGGAAAGAAAACAACTTGCAAATAATTAGAATTGGAAACAAATGCCTTTCTACCAAGGTGCAATCAAAAGAAGCAACAATTTCTAACAATAACTCATTTTCTGTCCTTTGACTAAAGAATCACTTGGAAAAGAACTGTTCTTTAATACAATAAAGTATTTCACTGAACAAGTATGCAAGTATTGACACAGTTGTTGGAAAGATTTCTTTCTGAACAATATAGTTAATTAATCTTCAGTTGGCTTGAGCTTCTATTTCTAACTTTAAGCAAACGAGATTGTTTTTGTACACCATGCTGTTTGACTCCAGCAATAGCTTATTTTCTGGAACATGACATTCACTTTGACCTTGACATAAGTCACTCCATAAATAGTTAACACAAGGTACATATGTTGATATGAACATTGTTGCAATAACCCTTGTCATGCTGAACCTGAGTATTTCTATTTAAGCAGGAGTTGTGGATAAAGATTAGCCTGCACATTAGTGCAGTCTTAACTTTGTCTACACCACCTGGTTGTGCCTTTAAGTCAGGGTTGTTTATGAAATTTGATTTTCAAAGTAAATATAAACCTAGAAATAGTACTTTCAGTGCTTTCAGCCCTTTGAATATTATGCAGTTTTGAAAAAAGAATTCATTCATCATGACATGGGTTAAATATTATCAGAGTTACAGGAAAATGGACATATGACTTTTGACCCTTTATTTTGACAGAAGTGACCTCTATCCTACAAAGGCAAATTGTAGCTTAAACAGTTTTGGAGTTATAGGAAATGTCTTCTCATTAGATAAATTTTCTTCAGACAGATGGATGGACAGATAGGATGATACTTGAAAAACAATATTCCCTAGATCTTTTGATGGAAGGGTAATAAAAATACAACATTTAAGCTGCAATCATTCCGGCTTATGGAGTTTCCTTACCTGAGTAAATTAGATGATAAATCTCCAACTTGTAATAACAATGTATTATTGGGCATATTATACATGAGTCTGTGGCCAAACTCCTCAATTATTCTGTTATTTCTTTGATTGCAATATTGTTGATTTCTTCCCTGATATAAATAGAACAAATCATACTTAATAAATAAACTTAACAGCAAAGGATCACAAATTATGGTGTGACTTGGCAAATGACCAATTGCAGCTGGCAGTCTAAAATCAATAGACAAATCAAACCATTCATTTAGACAAGAAATGGACCTTAAACACAGACATTGGTTGACATTTATGTGAAGCATTTGTTGGTTTGAAGACTCAAATGTAAAACTGCAAATGTCAATCTAAAATCTATAGACAAATCAAACCATTCATTTTGACTAGAAATGGACCTTAAACACAACCATTGGTTGACATTTATGTGAAACATTTTAGTTGGTTTGAAGACTCAAATGTAAATTTAGCTTGAATAAACTGTAGTAAAGACATTTTGATCTCAATGAATCCAAACAATTAACTTTTTTATTAAATTTTACTGGCTATAAATTTTGCAAAATAATGCTGTTTAAACCCATTCCCACACAAGCCCTCCTTTTTACGCCCCTCAAGGAAAAAGCTTTGGAAAACATTTTGGAAAATGAAGAAATTGCTTGTATCAAGCAATTTTTTCATTATCCACAATGTTTTCAAACCAAAATGACTAAAATATTTAAAATTCAACCAACTTGAAATTGTAGTCTGCAAATTCTTTCAATTTGGACCAGTCTAAAATTTTGTAGTGTGGGAATGGTTGAAACTCCTGTCATAGTTAAGTGGGTATGGCAAGTGATCCATTAATTTCACCTCTTATACTTAAATCAAAATTACCAAGACAGAAATCAACATCCTAACAAATTTGGATCATTTCTCAGTTGGACCAAAGCCTCCTTAATATACATGTAGCTATAATAATCTCGAGTTACATGGTTTTGGTTACCAAAGGAGGACATGACACAAGACCATATTATACAATTATAATGTTTAAATTTTCAAATCCATACTGATAATAAAGCTAGATCATACAGTGGTTGAACCAAAACCTCATAAATACAGCTTGAATAATCTTGAGTTATAAGGTTGTGGTACTTAAAGGACAATATGACACAAGACATCAATATTTGATATTTATTGGAAACAATTATATCTGTGGATTTCCTTATTGTTTCTAGATAACAAATATATTTACAAGTTCAATCAAGAATTTCATAACAAGAGCTATGATTGTGAAAGACATATGTCTTTGCCAATCAATGTCTTCTTTATATGAGTTGATATTACTTTTATCTATTAAATATGAGCGTTCTGATTGGTCAAAAAAAATATTCATACCTCCATGATCAAAATTTTGAGCACACAGCTATTTTGTCTTCTTCCATACAAATTTGTAAAATATTTCATTTTTCACTCGATGTTACTAAATCATAAGAATTGAATAGAATTTTTTTTGTTTTCAAGGAGGTAAGAACCGAAAAACCTAATCACAATTATGTATGAATCCCCTTGGCGTATTCATACAGTGTGATTAGTTTTTTCATCTCTCAAATGAATTTGAAAGATATATTTAACTGATGGATCACTAGCAACACCCACTAAAACACAAGTTCCAGTGGGGTAATAAAAAACATTTTTACATGTAAAATATGTGGTCAGGGGTATGAAATAAAAGGTAAATTATTGGCTTTAAATGTGATGCTTCAGTCGCAATTCATTTTTTTTATTTGCAGTGCTGATCCTTTTAAGACTAGTAAAAGGATAAATGATCGATTATTATCACAGTCCTAAATTCTGTGCATGAGATTATAATTATTTTTTTGTACTCAATTGAGAATTTAACTCATCCCTTGATTTGAGATTAAAGAGGTACTTCTGCTTTACTCTTTTTGAAGGTCAATGAGAGAAAAGATTTGAACTGCTAAATTTTTACCTACTTTACATAATGTATTGTCAATTGATTGATTGAATGGGGTTTAATGCCGCTTTTGACAGTATTTCAGTCATATCTCGGCGGCTGGAGCACCTAACAATGGATTCCTGGTATTTCTCACATAAGTACTACAAATACATCCTTTCCTAGCCTCCAGCTGCTATCCCACTTAGGTTTACAATTTTCCACCCATTGGTGAGAGACAAGTGTCGGAAAGAATATGTGCTACCACCGGGGATCAAACCCATGACACCTATGATTGAAGATTAGGAGTCTGACGTGCTACCGACTGCATTGTCAAAGTTGAAATGGAAGATAATTTGAAGTTTGGCGGAATTCTTAATTTCGTGTAAGAAAGTTTTGAAATTTTAAGCCCTGATATCTACCTTCAAACTTCTTGTGAAAAGGCAAATGTCTCTCTGGGTATATCCTAATGAGTATCCTAAACATGTCCTTAACCCATTAGCAGACAACAAATTTTAGACTGATCAAAATTCAAAGATATTGAAGATGACAATTTATAGTAGGAGTTTTAATTATCTTTGTCTTTTGAGGTAGAAAACATTGTGGAAAATTAAGAAATTGCTTGTAACAAGCAATTTCTTTATTTTCCACAATGTTTTCAAAAGCGTTTTTGACTTGGAGTATCACAGAGAGTTATTTTTGGGGAATAGGTTAAAGTAAGGTTTTCCATATTTGATAAAGTAAATGAATGTTATTACATGGCCCATAATACTCACTATTTGAAATGCCAACACAAACAGTGCCACTGACAAGCTGCATATATTTAGGTTCATTGATCCAAGCTTGTTCTCTAAAATGCTGAAAAGTATATATCAAAGCAATATGCAAGCCTTTGGGCAAAAAAAGAACCAACATGAAACTTTGTGAAACAAATATTTATCAAGGAAACCAATCCAGCAGAGGTCATTTGACAGATTGTTGGACAAGCTCTCCGAGCTCCAACAGAAAGCTTCACATAAAAGGTGTTATTTTGCCCAATTTATGGCCAATAACCTTGTAACTAAAAAGCAAAATTGTTGGATGTAGTGATGTTATGAACATGGTGTTCATCCTCCTGACCCAACAATCATATAAAAAGTTGCATCTAGATTGAATTAAAATAATGGCGTCTACAGTGTAAACAAAGATAATTTTGTAAATGGCTCTTTTCCTGTATTTACTGTCAAAATGTTCCATTTTCTCAATAGGGGTCATCCTTAAGACCTAACAAACAGTCGTATCAAATTTTTAATCAAATTGAGTCAAATTTGTGGCCCAAAAAGTGTAATAAATAAAATTGTCATTAAGACCCTATGCTAATATTTCCAATTGAACCTTTTGTTTTAACCCTTCCAGTACAATCCCTTGTTTTTATGTCCCTGTGATTTATACTTGAGAAAATATTTTCGGAAAAAAAGAAATAACCAATTCCCACACAATCCCTCCTTTTTATGCCCCTCAAGAAAAAAGCTTTGGAAGGCATTGTGGAAAATGAAGAAATTGTTTGTATCAAACAATTTCTTAAATATCCACAGTGTTTTCTGTCCAAAAAGATGAAAATTTTAGAACTCAATGACTTTGAAAATTTCATCTGCAACTTCTTTCAATTTGAACCAGTCTAAAATGTTGTTGTTGTGGCAATGGGTTAACAACCATTCTAAGCAGATTTCAACCAGATTAGACCAAAAGTGTGGTGCCTAGATTATAAACAAAACAAGATGTGTTTGTGAAACACCTTGCCCCAGAAACAGGAATTCTTTAGAAACGGGTGATTTTTGTTGTTTTTATTTTTCTTTGTTTTAGGGAAAAGGGTTAAAATTTTGACCTTGACCTTGATGAAATGACCTTCCCCAGTTGCACCTTGTTGAGACCTATCTACATACCAAATATTAGCATTGTAACTTAATCAGGGTTGAAGTTATAGGAAAATGTTTAGTTGTTAGGTTAAGTTTCGCAGACAGACAGACAGACAAACAGACGGACAGACAAACAGACTGATGGACACCAGTAAAACAGTATGCCCCCATCTATCAATGCTGGGGCATAATCAAAATGTCATTATAGCCCTTTTCCTGTATTCACAATGGAATCTTCCCATTTTCAAAGTTTGCATCCTAATTTCCTAACAATAATTTTGACCAAAATTCATTATTACTGATGATAATGGATTTAATGTATCTTACACAAGCTCACAATGAGTATGTTGTGCTAAAGAGGCTAAAATATTTACAATAATGGTAGCAATGTGGTGATGTCATCAACCCATTCCTACTCAACAAAACTTTAGACCTGTCCAAATCAAAAGAAGCTGCAGATGCCAATTGATGGATTTTTTTCTTTTTTCGTCTTTTTGGATTAAAAACATTCTGGATAATGAAGAAATTGCTTGATACAGGCAAGTTTTGAATTTTCCACAATGTTTTCCAAAACTTTTTGCTTAATAGCTATGTCAGTATGTCAATTTTGCATAAGTTAGAAATATTACTTCTGCATGAAGAGTAAGGTTTAACCCTTTTCTGTAGAAACCCTGGATTTTATGTAACTATGATTTTATACTTTAAAAATCAATGGGGAACTAGATGGTTGTCCAGAGACAGCTGCTGTCGAGCCTGAAAAGTTTTGTAGGTATCATGCTCCAGATAAGCACAATTTTAGTGTTTGACCTTTAGCTTTGACCCTGAACTTGATGCTGTCCAAAAAATTCTTTCAATTCATCTATCTACTCATGATAGAGAACAATTGTGCCATTTTTTTTTAAATCCATCCATAATTGTAGGAGAAATGCTCTGGACAAGCACAATTTCAGTATTTGAGCTTGAGCAGTGACCTTGAACTTGAAGCTATCCAAAAAAAATTTCAAATAGCACATCTACTCATGATGGGAAATAATTGTATCAAATTATTTTGAAATCCATCCGTAATTGTAGGAGAAATGCTCCAGACAAGCACAATTTTAGTGTATGACCTTGAGCTGTGACCTTGAACTTGAAGTTATCCAAAAATTTCTTTCAAATGACACATTTACTCATAATGGAGAATAATTGTTCCAAGTTATTTTGAAATTCATCCATGAATGTAGGAGTTAAAACAATCTTGTATGACTTACCTAAGAACAAAACTGAAACCAGCTGCAGCTAGCAACACTAAAATAACATCACATTGCATCCAAAACCTTTCAACCTACAAAAGATGTACTGCATGTTTACTAACCACTAAATATAATTTCAAATTGAAGACTTAAATTGTGGCTACATCAGATTATCATAACAAATACAAAATGTAAGCATCAAGTTTTGAAGAATTTCATGTTTGCCCTTTCACCAGAAAAGCATGCCTTTTAAAATTGATGGACAAAAAATGTCTCTATTGCAGCCATTAATAATGTCATTAATATAGGGTTAATTCACGTTTTTGAGGGCGTTAACATTTGCAGAGACCCGAAAAATGGTTTAACGACCGAGTGCGAAGCACGAGGTCGTTAAACCATTTTGAGGGTCTCTGCAAATGTTAACGCCCTCAAAAACGTGAATTAATGCTATTATTGCATTATGCACAGATTTTATCTACCTATATATATGAAAATATGCCTAAATATTAAGTTTAAACATATATATGGGTCGATGATTGAATCGACCTTTTCTTCTAAAGACCAGGATTTTACCGGTTTTGACCGGATTATAAGAGGGCTATTTTTAGCAGATCCTATTTATGCATCTCCGGGGCCAAACATTAATTTGACGTCTCGCTTAGATCGATTTTCATGGATTTTCACAGTGAATTATTCAAAGTATCTGATTAAAATAAACATCATGGAGTTTAAACGACTTGTATGCGAAGGCAAGGAGCCATTTATTTCGAAATTAATACTGTTTGGCAACAGAATCGACGTTTTTGCTTCCGCAGTATGAATGGAG
Source organism: Fragum fragum (assembly GCA_946902895.1). Classification (NCBI taxonomy): domain Eukaryota; kingdom Metazoa; phylum Mollusca; class Bivalvia; order Cardiida; family Cardiidae; genus Fragum; species Fragum fragum. The sequence continues at coordinate 11,890,667 of OX336366.1, forward strand.
TGGGTGGGGTGTTCAATCCATTGGTTTACTAAAATCTCGATAGTTCTGAGATTTTCAGTTAGACTTTCCGCATTATATACTCTTATCATCAGTGAATAAACCCCAAACAAGTACGTTCTAGGATGGCGAAAGAGAAACTGTAACAGGAATGGTTACCAGGACTCAGGATTCAACATGATTATCATGAACAGATTTGGTTCAGTGGAAAAACACTGAACTACAGTGTCAGGGATCATAGGTCCAATTTCCCACTTCTTCAGTAGCTTGGTTCAAACTTGATTGGGGAATGCTGGAATGTCCACATGATGGTAGTTGTTGAGTGAGATGACAAACTAAACAGAGCCAACATCAACATCATTGCAAGATCATTGCAGTAAGTATTATCTGGATTTCTTTCTTTCTTTTTTTTTTTTTTGATCATGCAAACATTTACTTACCACATTACTAGATTTCTAGATAGATAGAGCAACAAACAATTTAACTTTTGGTTCTTCAATTTTAAATCTATAGAAATTACAAATATTAACAATCTATATTATTGAAAATCAAATTAATGAAAGACATTTGCTTTGTTGATGATAAGCATGGTTCAAATATTAAAATCAAACCACTGAAAATAAGGAAAATCATGTCTTTTAAGTTCTTTATATGTTGAATAACTTATTTAATTTTATGTACAGGAATTGAGAGAAAAAAAAAACAACAATTGACAATTCATCTGAAAATAAAGTACATTTAAAATCAAATAACAATTAAGTTCTATTTGAATGCTGAATTGTTTTAACTAGTCTAAGGATTTCTTAATCTATTTCCTAGTTTATAAGAGGAAATAATCCCTATGAAAAGGATGAAATTAAACAGGCCTAAACAAATATTACCATTTTGACATTGTTTTGTGAAAAAAGTTGCAATATAGAGTAAGAAATATTTGATAGAAGTTTGCAAAGTGGGTATTAAGGGTTTTTTTGTCTTTTTTTTTCAGCTATATCGTGACACATTTTGACAGCACTGAGAAAGATGGGGATTTATTGTCCAGAATAAAAATGAAAGTGACAGTTTCCTCCAGTGATGTTAAAAGTATTATTTGCCATTGATGGGAAGGAAAACGTCTCATTTATAAGATGTGTTCCTGGCATAATTTGACCCTGGTGCTTGAGTGCATTTTTTCTTGGGGCTAGTTGGTGTGATTTTCTGCTCATCTTTTGAACATGAAATAGCAGAGCCCAACACCCCTGAACATGCCCTTTTCTGGGCGGAAGTTTGACCACTAATGTAATGTTTCAGGGACTCTTCTCTTTTATGCTTGGTTAATTTGCAAATGTGCTGGACATCAACTCCTCCTTGATACATCACAGTTATTGCTGTAGCTCTGACTGAGTGGTTAGTGTAAATCTGTGATAGGGATGTAGCTTTTGAAATAGAAGACATGATTGAACCTAATTTATTTTTCCCTAGCACAGTTTCCCCAAACCATTGTCCAGAATTTCTCCAGTTTTTCAATGGTTTTTGGAAAAGTGCTTCATTTGAGGGATACAATTTCATTAAAAGAAATTTATATACTTGAACGATATTGAGGCTTGAACTCCCTAATGTTATGCTATATGCTCTCACATCAGAATAATCCCAAGCCTTGCTGGATGAGCCGCCTTTCCAGTTTTTTGATGCTTGGGGATTATTCTCTGTGAGATATTCAATTCCACAATCATCTTTTTTTATACAGAGTGAACTTTTTGTTAGCTCTCTGAATCCTTCTCTGCCCCTCCTAGCAAAGAAGTAGCAGAGAAGGAACCAGAAAGTATGGATTAAAATTTCTGGGTCTGTTTCATACTTTGAAAAATAACTAATTTTTTCAAATCGCCTTCTTCGATTGCTGGATGGTGAGATGTTCTACCTGTTCCAACTCACTTTTTGCACATTGTTTCTAATGTGATGTTTGCTCTCTTAAAATGGTTTCCATCAATAATATTAAATGCTCTGCTGAGCGGTGGGGAAGTAATGGCCCTATTAATGCCGGCTCTTATGCTCCTTAGTGTTCCAGGCGAAAACATCTTTTGGTCAACTTGTCTGACTTCAGCATAGAACTGTCTTAATAAGCTACCCAATTCTTCTTCATGTATAGTAGCCAAGTCCACCTGTATCCCTTTTTTCTGCTGCCATTCTACAAAAATGGAGTAATTGACTAATTCTATAAATTTGCTAGAGAAATGTTTTTTTTTTCTGGATAATATTTTTTTCTCAATCAAAAATAAGTGTTCTGATTGGCAAAAAATAAATTATTCATTTCTACTACATGAATAAAATTTTGCAGAAAGTCTTATGTAGTGTGATATTAAAATACTGTGTATCTTTACCTTTTTGCCTGATCTTATTTTGATAATTAGAAATTGGAATAAGATTTTTCTTTCAATTTATGGAAATATGACTTAAAGATCTAAATAAGATATACTGTATGAATCTGTTTTTCTTAATCCTGCTGTTCATTTCCATTCTGTTTTATAAATCCATAAATTCAAAAAAATATTCTCTCTTATCCAGAATGGTTTTGAAATCAACAAGCTGTTATTTGTAAAATTGAGGGGAAAATGAATCCAAGCATATTATTTAAAACTCTTTACCTCTTTTCTGTTTTACAGAATTTCAGACCTTCCCAATTCAATTAATTTATAGATCAAAATGTAAAGTGGATTTAATTTGAAAAATAGCCATTCAGTAGGGTAGAAAAAAGTGTGGACTAATAAGAAATTGCTTGTCACAAGCAATTTCTTCCTTTTTCAGACTCTTTTCTCAATCATAAAATCAAGGGCCGGTAAAAAAGGATTATACAGGAAAGTGTTAAAAAAGAAGAAACCACTGATAAAAAAAATTTTTTTTTTTACTCCAATAGAAACTTTATTCATTCCAACATGAACAAAATTAAAGATATTTTATGCAGTGGGATATTAAATATTTTTAATCTTTTGTCCATGTCATAAAATTGCAAAATATTGGGAAGATTATCTTTTTAATTGACAGAAATATGACATAAAAATCTGAATCACACATATTGTAGCAATCCATTTTTCTTAATTCTACTTTTTGATTCATTTTTATTTCATACATCCATAAATTGAGAGAAAATCTCTTACTTAGAATGATGTTGCAAATGTACTTGAAATTAATGAAAATAGACAATTTTTGTCTATATTTATATTGAATGACTATATATATAAGGGTCGGGCAACACTATTGTAAGTGCCTATAAATGTATAGGCACCTACAATAGTGATACACTGACCCATAGATATGATATTATATGACTTGAGACTTTATAGAACTATAGTTAATTTTCAACTGATTATGCATAAGTTAACAAAATGCATTTAGTACAGTATTGATGGATACATATAAAAATTGATTATAAGTTAAAAATTCATATTTTGATAGACAATTTTGATGTATCAAAGGTTGCTAATCATACCTTTAAATTTCTTCAGGGCCCATTTTGTTGCTCTGTTTGTTGCTTCTGGTTTAACACTTTCATCAAGTTCATCTAATTGTGCAGCAGAAAGTTCTAAAGTACTAACACTATCAATATGGCTAGGTTCTTCCATCTTGAAGGCCACTGTAATATAGCATATAGGTCGTTATACTGTTTTTCATGTTTTCCACAATCTAGTCAGATGCTGCAAATCTGGATTTTTTTATGTATACATGTATAGTGTCTCTGCTACTGTTAACTCTTGTCATGCGGAACCATGAGTATTCTTGCTATTACAGGAGTTAAAGAAGGTATAGACAAAAATCAGTCTGCGTATTATATATACAGTCTGATCTTAGTCTATACCACCTGATTCTTCTTGAAAATTATTTTTATTCAATATACAAAGTGATTCTGATATATATTATGCCAACTGATTTCAGCACTTTGATTGGATTTCAAATTTGCCTATATTTTTTTTAGCTTGACAATGGTTAACTCCCTCAAAAAATGACAGAAAATATTCCTTGTTATTTATAATGCCAGGTAATGGTTTTAATTAGTTTTGGAACCGAGATGCTAACTATAGTTTTGTTTATTTTGTTGTTTGGTTGTTGTTTGGTTGTTGTTGTTGTTGTGGTAGTTGTACATGTGTGTGTACATAATAAATATATGTCTCATTATTTACCTGTCTCAGGGTCTTTTACAGGCTCCTCTTGTCCCCAATAATCATCAAATAGGGAAAGCAGCATATCTTCTGGTATTTCGTTCAAATCTATGATTGTGCTACTGCTGTCATCTGCAATTGAAAAATAAAGAAAATGCTTACTGAAGCCTAAAGAACGATTTTGCTAAAAAGAATTAAATTAATTAGTTCAATTCCGTTTTTAGGTATATAGAACAACAAGTGAATTTAGTATAGGGGTAACCGTGGGAATAAAGTACTAGGTCAACTTTACTACAAAACTATGCGTGGGAATTAGGTCATGTTTACTACGTAGAATCAATGAAAGGGGGGGGGGGTACGGATTAAAACAGTACGTTCACGCTCATTAGAACTTAATGAACACTTCACATAGATTCATAGAAAATCTAGGTTTTTGAAATAATTCTCAGATTAACTTTTTGTTATTAAATTATTACCAAAAGTCGATTGTTTGTCAGTCTCTCGAACCCTTTCCTCCGCCGGGCTGGTGCGTTGGATTTGATGACGGAAAACGTCCTGCATAGATCCATCTGTTAGGGATCGAATTTGATATTTGTCCACTGGCCAATCTTTTAAAATATTCACAATTGTGAAAATGCCCTTCTTTGGTTCTTTCACAAGCCTACATCGTTCGCCAACTTTTGGCCAAAAAGCTAGGTGAATGGAAGGATCAGCGTCCATTGTTTATCTTACGGCCCGGATCGAGGATAAGTCAGTATTAAAAGCCGGGCGTTAACGGCGCGTGATTTTACTGATTAATACACGTTTTCTACTGTTAACGACCGGGTTTTGTCCGTTAACGCATGCCTATAACGACCCGAAAACGAACTTTTCATGCAATAATATCAAATAAGGCTATTGGGTGGTATCATTGCCCCTTCTTTCAGCCTTCCTTCCATAGCATTTCTTTTTGTAACCAAGAAAATTATTTTGATCAAATCAATGTGACTTTTATGATCATAGGCACTTTCTGTGAAGCAAGTTGTAAATTAAAGAATCACAGAATAAAACAAGAGCCATCAGAGATGGATTATGCTCCCCAAATAAGGCTTTGTCACAAAACTGTATGTCACCATTGGGAAAAAAATTCTTATTGAATGCAACTATAGTTGAGAGTTCAGTTCTCAAGAAATTTCGAACTTTGACAAACATTGAAGGAATCTGTTTGGCTTCACAGGCCTAGTAAAATTCAATATCATATGGTAAAGGGTTAAATATTTTACCTTGACCATCGAAGTTATCAATGAGAAATGTCTACATACAAAAAATGAAGACTCTTACTTGAGTAGTCTTACAGAAACAATAGACCAATTTATTTTAGAGTAGGAAACATAAAAAATGTAAAGCTACATGGCATTAAGCCCCCTTTTATCATGGTAAGGTTCATTGAATAAAAAATTGAAATAAACATTACCTAGGGCACTAAATAAACAACATTTATGTAAAGTAAAAAGGAATTTTGGCAATTGGTAAAGGAGGTATATTTGAAAATTAATGACCTTTTGACCTTGACCTTGACCAATGACCTTGATTTTGCTATCTGCTGAAATATCTTGTCACAACATTTGAAATATGAAGGCTGTGTCACTTACCATTTTAAAACCATGGACAATGTTTAAGTTAAATTTTTAAAAATTAATACCTTCAAAAATGATCTTAGCCAATGACCTTCAAATTAGTACCAACACAAAGTTCATGACATAAGCAATGCCCATGTAAAATATGAAGGCTATATCACTTACCATTGTATACTAATATGGGCGATGAGCTTGAGAAATGACCTTAACCTTGACAGATGACCTTGAACTTAGTACCAACAGAAAGGTCATGTCATAGCAATGCACATGTGAAATATGAATACTATATTATCATTTGCTATTGTCAACTTATGGACAATGATAAAGTTAAGATTTTTGAAATTTTGACCTAAAGAAATGACCTTGAAAGATGACCTTGAACTTAGTACCAACAGAAAGGTCATGTCATAAGCACTGCACATGTGAAATATGAAGGCTATATCACTTACCATTGTTAACTTATGCACAATGTTAAAGCTTAACTTTTTGAAATTTTGACCTTGAGAAAGGACCTTGACCTTAAAGGATGACCTTGACCTTTGTACCAACAGAAAGGTTTTGTCATAAAAAATGCACATGTGATATATTAAGGCTTTATCTCTTATCAATCAAAAGTTATGGCCAATGTTAGTTTGTTGCAGAGAAATGGAAAATCTTATGTAAAACTAACAAACATTAAGCCCCCTCTTTCCATGATGCATCTTACTTTTGCAAATTTCAAATAGTATATGTCAAGGGCATCTGATTTGCTACTCAAATATGAAATTTCATTAAATTCTGACCATTATACTAGGAAGAATTTGAGACAAACTATATTTTACCCTAAGTCCCTTTTTTCAGAGACGAGGCCTCAAATCTAAAACCCAGGAAAATACAGTGACACTATATCAAAGGGACTTCACATGGTAAGTTTCATTTGCTTTGGTCCAACTGTTACGGAGAAATCGCTCTGGACGGATTGATGTAATGACAGATGAAGCAGTAGCTATATGCTCTTCCTTCAGTTAGCATAAATTTATTCATATTTCAATGAACAAAATTTTGAGCACTCAACCATTTTGTATGCACAAAAAAGTTCCATACAAAAAAAGTAACAAAGTTTGTAAAGTTTTTAGCTTTTTTTGCTCAATGCTATTAAATTATAGGAAATGAAGATATCATTTTTTTGCTTTCATGGAGGTATGAACCGAAAAACCTAATCACACTTATGTATGAATCCGCTTCGGTCATTCAAACAGTGTGATTATTTTTTTTGTTTTTTTTCGGGGGGGGGGGGTCATACCTCCATGAAAACAAAAAAATACTCTCTTCATCTCTTAAAAACCCCTTAGTGGGAGAGAATTGTCTGAAAGGATATTAACCATGACCAGGGATCTCGTGAATGAGAGCCTGACAAGATAGCAACTGCTCTATGACTGAGGTTAGTTCTGACTAGAAATGGGGCATGGTATTGAGTTGTTTGAAGAAATACATAGCATTAACAAGAGCACTGCCCACGGTGCAACGCTCGGCTGCAGGTGCTGGATAATGAAAAAATGTTAAGTCGAAATCTTCAATTACAAAAGAGATATGACCAAGGTTAAAGTTTGTCACGCCAACGCTAACGCCAAAGCACACAATGCCAAGGTGACGACATTACCTCGGGTTTTGTACGAAAACAGCCGAGCAAAAATGACTGTATCCAGTGGGATCATCAAGTAAAATACTCTCAACAGGTATCCTTACCACTCCAATAAACAATTCATTTCTCATGTCCAAGTTGGCTCGCCATGAGAAAAACATCAAATATAGCAAGGCCATCCCAAAACTCACTAGCAAACTCTTTTTATCTTCTATTCTAAATCTGAAACATCAAAAAAGTCATGCAAAACTGTTTTTAACCTTTCCTAGGGTTCATCCTCTTGACTTGACTAACATTCTGACCAAGTCTTACACAGATTGGCCACAGTTGTGGCCTTAAAAGAGTAAAAGTTTGTCATCAAGGCCACTTTTCCTGTATTTTCTGACAGAATGTTCCCATTTTCAATAGGGTTCATCATTGACATCACTTCTTGACTAGATACACTTCAATTGTCAATACTGCATGATGCTTATCAAAAAGATCAAAATGAGCATGGCGTGCTCAGGTAAACGTACAAACTGACAGACAGGCATAAAGATTGACAGACAGAAAGATTGATGGATGGACAGACAGACCGATGGACATGGTGACCCTAGTATACTCCTCTTACTGTGTTTGTGGGGAAAATAATTAGATGACTGTCCAGACAAATTTGACAGTGCCAGATGACCCATCAGACGGATGACCCGTCTTACTATGAACCAATTCCCACTTATTTATGCTCTTAGATACCCCTAAGAAAAAAAGCTTTGGTAATCATTGGGGAAAATGAAGAAATTGCTTTTTACGAGCAATTTCTTCATTATCCACTTTGTTTTCTACCCCAAAGGTAAAACAAGAGCACCACCTACAGGTGCCTACGCTCAGCTGTTGGGTGGTGGATAGTGGATAAAATGCATCTAGAGTTATCCCCCTTGATAGTATAGTTTGCTCTTTTGATAGTGAAGAAGAGTACCAAGTAAATGCCTTCAGTAGAACCAGTAATATCATAAAATGTCAAAGTTTTCGCACCATGACAATAACAACAACAACAATGACTCAAAGGCTATCGCTATACCTAAGGTTGTCACTGAAAACAGCTGAGCTAAAAAATTTATCATCTGCAACTCCTTTCAATTTGGACCAGTCCAAAATTTTGCCATTTGGTAATGGGTTAAGAGAGATTATTGGCTCAGCTCACTCTATCTGCATTGGTATATGCGGTCGCAGGGGAATCAAACTCATGACATTGCATGATTGACAATTTAGAGTCTGATCACTACAAACTTCGCCATGACCAGACAAGAAAAATTTTGACTTGCCAAACTTGTAAGAAGTTGCAGAAGACAATTCATATTTGGTTGGATTTTGAAAATCTTTGTCTTTGGGGAAGAAATCTTTGTGGACAGTGGAGAAATTGCTTGTAACAAACAATTCATTCATTTTCCACTACAATTTTCAAAGCTTCTTTCTTGAGAGCTTCAAAAAGTGTCATTGAGTGGCAATGGATTAATGATCCAAGGACCAGAAATAAGGGCCCCAGGTCTTATCCATACTTACCTACACCAAGCAACATATATCCCAACAATACACAGTCCAAGTCCAAGGATTGTAAATTCACTTCTTATATGAATAAAGTATTTACTGAAATGAAATGAGAAAAGCATATTGTACCCGATTTACTGGCCAGTGAAAAAGACATGAGACTTATGAATTTTGAAAGTAAAGTTGATTAATTGATTGAATGGTTTTTAACGCCATTTTCAACAGTATTTCAGTCATATTATTGCGGCTGGAGCACCTAACAATGGATTCCTGGTACAGTTGAACCTGCCATTTGCAGCCAGCAAAGGGACAGATCAAAACTTGCCACATACAACAGTTGGCAGACACAGATAATTTTTTCTACAACCCGTTGAAAAAGAGACAAGTGTTTTAACCCTTTCCTGTTTAATCCTTGGTTTTTACGTCCCTTAGATTTTATAATTGAGAAAACATTTTGGAAAAAGAAGAAAACGATTGTAACAAGCAATGTCTTCTTTTTCCAAAATATTTTCTACCCTATTTATTATTATTTTCAAATTGAATCCACATTCAATTTTTTCGTTTGCAAAACCTTTGAATTTGGACAAGTCTAAATTTTGAAAGACAGGAAAGGGTTAATTAAAAGAAAGTAAATAAACCAAAATCTATGTATTTTGAACAAAGTATTTTCCATTTATTTTTCAATTTGCCCAAACCCGAACTCAAAAGCGACGACCGACCAGGATCAAGAAACTGAAGAAAATTGACAAGGTTGTCTAGTGTTAAACACTTGAGGTGCAGCAGTATATTACAATCGGTGTGCAATAATTTGTAGCAAAGTAAAACATCAAACGACTTATGATCAAGGCAGACATTATATAAAATTCATTTTCTTCAATAGTTTGCCGAAAAATATATTTTAGATATTCTATCACGCCCCTATGTTTCGTAGATACTGGTAAATAATGTCTATGACCTGCCTCATGAAGGCAGAGTAGAAAGAATATTCAAACCAGCCCCGCACCCATTCCCACAAAAAAGGTTTGGAAAACATTGCGGAAAATGAAGACATACCAATTTCTTCATTTTCCATATAAAAAAGACCCTAAAAGTCATAGATTATTCATTAGGTTTTCATTAAATAAAATTTCTCTGTATATCTGTTGCCATTACATGGTGGAAGCATAAAAATTAGGTAAGCTGCACTTACATTATTTAAGTCACCAACCCAACAAAAATGCTAGACATGAATGTTAAAGTTCAAAGATTACTTCCGGTTGAAATGAATGATTTGATTGGTAAATTGATTTTTTCTATTGACAGCTGTAATTTGCCAAATAACTCAAATCAAGAATTGCTTAGATAAACAAGTTTTGTGAAACTTGTGAGAATAAGAGAAATTGCTCTGAATAACCAAGTTGTTAATTCTCACAATGTTTTCTAACCTATAAGATACTTTTATTCAATTTTACTTTGGCAAGTCTATATTTTTTATGGTCTAGTGAGCTATTAAAGGCCCTACTTACTTAAGATTAAAGACGATACCTTGCTCTGAACCCTCTGGATTCTGAAATTAAGCAATCAAGAACTGAGAATGCTAACTAATTTTGCTGTCTGGCAAGGGTCAGGACTTTTCATTTCAGGTAGATTGTCTGACCATCTAATTTTTCATTAAGACATTACCTGACAATCCTGCACTGTAAAAAACGGAATAAAAGTAACTATGGAAAACATTATCTGGACAGGAAAAATAGCTTATAACAAGCAATATCTCCTTTATCAAATTGCTTTCTACCTTAGATAATACTTTTTTTCTTGAAAGTGACAGTGAAAAAGTCCCATGTTGGACGCCCATCTGAACCTCCACATCAAGTTTCTAGTCAATGCTATAAATGGTTGCTGAGAAGAAGTCATCGAAAAATATTGTTTATAGATGAATGGATGGATGGACAGAAGAATGGAGGTTTAGAACAATGGACAGAGGTAAAACCAGACTGAGTATGCCCCTCTCTGCCTCAAAGCAGGGACATAATTATACTAAAACTTCAAATAGTTTTGGACTATACTCTTGTCATACTGGACCCAGAGTATTCCTGCTTGGCAGGAGGTATAAAGATCTGCCTGCACATACATGTGCTAGCTGATCTTAGTCTACCTCACTTGTTTTTCCCTGTCAAGCTAGCATTGTTCATGATTGTTCAAAACAATTTGTTTGTTTGAATCGGGTTTTACGCCGCTTTGAACAATCTTTCAGTTATATCGCGCGGCTGGAGCACCTTACAATAGAATCCTGGTATTTCTCACATCAGTACTACAATTACATCCTTTCCTAGCCTCCAGCTGCTAACCCACATAGGTCTACGATTATCGACCCATTGGTGGGAGACAAAAAGTCAGAAAGGATGAGTGCCGCCATCGGGGATCGAACCCAGGACCTCTAGATTGACAGTCTGACGCCCTACTAACTGCGCTATGACGCCTGCTGTTCATAACAAACATCTACCCACTGTAAGAACTTTCATTGCTTTCAGTCCTTTAATCTCAATGCAATTCCTAAAAAGAATTTCATTCAGCATGACAAGGGTAAATATTATCTATAAATTCTACAGAAAAGTGTGACATATAAAATTCAGACATATATCCATAACACATTGAATTGATTTATGATTAACTTTATAATTGCAAATCACTTTCAAGATTAACCCTTTCCTGATTTGCAAAATTTTAGACCTGTCTAACTTCAAAGGTGTTGCAGAAAAAAATTTCAATCTGCATTTAATTTGAAAAAAAAAACAACATTCTGTAGGGTAGAAAATATTGTGGAAAAAGAAGAAATTGCTTGTTACAAGGTATCTCTTCTATTTGTATAAATTTTTCTGAATTATTTTGCAAAATTCTAGACCCATCAAACTTCAAAGGTGTTGCAAATGATAATTCAATTTGGATTTATTTTGAAAAATAATGATTCAGTAGGGTAGAAAATATTGTGGGCAAAGAAGAAATTTCTTGTCAGAAGCAATTTCTTCTTTTTCTACAATATTTTCTCATTAATAATTCAAAGGGGTGTAAAAATCAGGGATTGAACATTACACATCAACAAAATCTGCAACTGGTCCAAATTGAAAGTGGTTGCAGAACACATTTTTCATTTGATAAAATTTAGAAAATCTTGATCTTCAAATATAGCAAGAAATTACTTACAAAAAGTGGGATTGTGTGGGAATGAGTAAACAAAAGTCTAAACCTTTACCACAAAAAGCCTTGTTTTTGAAAACCGTAACAAGCAATTTCATTTTCCACAGTTTATCATGAATTTCTTTAAAAAAGGTTTTAACTTTTGTTTACCCATGCCCAAACAATCCTGCTTTTTTACACCCCTTCAGGACAAAAAACATTTGAAAACATTGAGGAAAATGAAGAAATTGCTTGTAGCTAACTATTTCTTCATCATCCCCAATGTTTTGAACCCCAAACTCTCATTAAGTCAAAATTGTCATCTGCAACTTCTTTGAATTTGCAATGGTCTAAAATTTTTGAAAATAAACAATTACTAACCCTTTCCCTTACAATCACTTGTTTTCACGACCCATAGGTTTTGTATTGGGGAAAACATTGCAGGGAAAGAAGAAATTGCTTGTTACAAGCAATTTCTTCTTTCTCTGCAATGTTTTCTAAGCTTTAGAGTGGTTATTTTTCAATTCAAATGCAATTTGATTTTCTGTCTGCAGCCTCTTTCAAATTGGAGCAGTCTAAAATTTTGTTGTATGGGAAAGTGCTAATAACAAAATGAGGTCTGCAAGGAAATGGATTTTCTTGGGAAAGGATTGCCTCATAGCACCCGTCAATCACATTATGATTAGACCAATCAAATCATACATTTAGACCAAAAAGTCAACTGTAAAGCATGAAATTGGTTGATTTATACATGAAGAATTTTTGTTGGATTTGCAACTTAAATATCTAGCGACATCTTGACTAAGTTGTAGGTATGACAAACGAACCATTTGATTTTAAGTCATAAACCAGCCATTAATTTTTGTTACAAGTTGCTGCCCATAAATTTGAAAAAAAAAGGGAAGTTTAATATTCTGATGGAGCTTAGTTGGGGTTGCCAGCAATCTGACAAATAAGCTGTGGTTAAAAACAAAATCAATTCAATACCTTAGCAAGATCAAAGGTGCCGTATTCTTGCCGTAAAAAATGTTTTATAAACCCTTCAATCGTTGTCTGGTCTCCCCATGTCCATCTGCCTGGTCTAATTGTGGCAGATATTGGGAGGTATATATATGGAACCATTCCACACAGAAAACACAGTCCTATCCTGAACAAGGTGGACAGTTGTAGCATCTGAAATGAAAGCAATATATGTTTCTAAAAGATAAAAGGTTCAACTTATAAATCATTTAACCCTGTCCAGGTGATCCTAGAATATCCATTCCACGGACAGGCACTCTAATTCACTACTTTATGATACAAGAGCAGTCAGTGGACAGCAAGGCATGGCTATTATAAGTGCTGAACAGTAACAGAAATTCAATGCTAACTCACTGCAAGCATGCTCAACATTACAAGCTGCATTGGGGTAAGATAGCAACAATATTAACTTGAAAAGAAAGTAATTGTTTTATACAAGGCATTTCTCCTTTATCCACAATGTGTTCTTATAAACATTTGCAGCTGACTCTCTTTATCTTGAAATTAGAAATCTCGAATTTCTGGATATGTCATGGTGATATTCAAGTTCCAACTTCAGTCCTTCTAAAATCCTCAATTCCTGTTATGTTGAGTTTTTATCGGAATCGAATTTTAATGTCGATATTTACCTGTAAAGCAGACATTATGACTAACAAAAGTCTGTTTTGGCAAGAAATTATTATCCTGATTAACCAACACTTATTGGATTTAACTGCTTGTCAATGCTTGTCTGAGGAGTGAAAACGTAATAGTAGAGCATGGCACTGTCAAAGTATAGGTATTACATTCTAATAACACACCAATGAACAAGATGTGTTTGTGAAAAACAATACCCTGGCAACAGGACTAAACGTTTGACCTTGGTATGTGACCTTGACCTTATCACATTACCTTGACCTTGACATGAGGAGATTATTATCGAGATGTATCATCATGTCAAATATGAGCATTGTATCTTGAATAGGCTGGTAGTAATTGGCAATGTTAAGTTTTTTGGTTAAGTTTTGTGCAGATAGACATGACAGACGAACAACTGTAAAATAATATATCCCCGATCTTTTGATGCAGGGGCATTAAAATATATGCCATAAATTTTTTATAATTCTTTTGTTTTCCCGCTGATGTGATGCATACTTTATCCAAGCCCCAACTCTCAGTTCAATGGCTGATATTTTTACCTTGAACTTCAGTTACCTCGAGCTTTATGAAACGGCCCTCAAAAATCAAGAAAATGAGTGTCAATTGTATATACATTTAACTCATTACCACACGGCAAAATTTTAGACTGATCAAAAGAAGTTTCAGACCACAATTTTAAGCTTATGAAATTTTGTATTTTTGCTACCTTTGGGGTAGAAAACAGTGGATAATGAAGAAATTGCATGTAACAAGCAATTTCTTCATTTTCCACAATGTTTTCCCCAAGCTTTTTTCCGTGGGGGGTCTAAAAGTGTCATTGAGTGGGAATGGGTTAAGCCTTATTTGAGAAATAAAAATTGTGAGTTTAGAAATACCTGACGACTTCTAAGCTCTAACAGCACCCAAGCACCTACTACTAGCACATATACAACCATTGTGTGTTGGTTACATAACGCTAAGCCACAGTAAAATGCACCAAAATAGGCAATCTGAAATCAAACAGTTCATAGTCAGATATAAGATTTTGTACTAATTCGGTTACGAACTATAAATCGAGAGCAAGGCTTGGTTGTTGGTGCTGGACACAACACATTACCAGAAAACGACACATTACCAGAGAACAATATTTTAGACTGGTCCAAATTGAACGAATTTGAAGAAGACAACTTTTAGTTAATAATCTTTATTCATCTGGGTAGAAAACATGTAGGAAAAGAAGAAATTGCTTGTTACAAACAATTTCTTCATTTTCAACAATGTTTCCCAAAACAGAATTCTTTCTGGTGTAAAAAAGGTGGATTGAGTGGGAATTGGCTGAGATGTAAAAGCATGAACAAGTATCTTGAAAGATCATGAAAGTCAAAGTCAGACAAAAATTTCAGTAGATTTAGCCTAGATAAAAATTTGACCTTTGACCTACTGCTGTGGACTTGACCTTCATTCTGCTCAGAGCTCTTATCAATATGTTCAAATAAGTAGATATATTATCAAAATAGACAAATAGTTCAACCACATAGAAAAGGTAAAATTTTGACTTTTGACCCTAAGGTGTGACCTTTGCAGTTGAAGTGGTTACTAAGGACCCTAACCACAATGTAATGCTTTCATTAAGATTTACATGAGCATGAAATATTAAAAAAAAAAATAAACCACAGTTTCAAGAGAACTTTACCTGTTGCCCTCAAAAAGGACCTTGACCTTGGCAGTACAAGCTTGATTCAAGCTCAGTGCACTTGGTCTCATCAAGATGTACAGACCCAAGATTCAAGAGATATAGGAAAGGTCACAATTTGACTTTATACCCTCTGATGTGACATTAACCTTTGAGGTTAGCACTTTAGATTAAGACCATTAGTTATAGAGATAAAGGCAAGTTAAAACTTTATGATGTCATCTCTAACTACATCTATGCTTACAGCAACTGACCAATTGCCACTGTCAATCAAGGAATAAACCAACCAATCAAATGATTTATTCAGCCCAGACCTGAGCTTACCAACTCCGCCATTGGCTGCCATTTTTGTTAACTTTTACCAATGGTTTGGTGACTTAAACATTATAACTACAGCTTATTTAAGTCACAAATCAACAGTTTTACTTTTGTTACATGCTACTTTTCATGTATTTTGCAAAATAACGCCGTTAAAAATCGAAGTGGAACTTCCTGTCTGAGTTAATGGGCCGGGCCTAGGGAGTCATTCGGCGAGGCCAGCAATTGGTTAACTGGTGGATGGCCGGCAAACTCTCCTCCAACAGGAAGTTCAACTTAGATATCAAACAGCATTATTTTGCAATTCTTTTATAAGTTTATGGTCATTAAGATGTTACAAAAGTTTCAAATGGTAGTTTGGCAACCTAAACATTGTAACTACAGCTTGAATAAGCTGTCGTTACAACATTCAAGTCTTAAATCAAACAAAACACTTAACGTAAATGTAGACCAATGTAGGAATTCAAAGTTCACTACCAGTGTAAATGTTTGTTTGATTGTCCAATTGATTATCTTTACTGACAGCCCCAGTCCGTCAACTATGACTTGGTGATAGCAATACTGAGAATTAAATGACATGAACCTATAAGAACAATTACATAAATAAGATACACTTTAGCACTTTGTCAAATTGAAGTTCCATGTTTCAATTTCAATAAAGAAAACCTTCCCCAAAATCTATAGAAGGGAGAGAAAATACTAATTCTGCGATTTTTTTTTATCATGTCTCCATTATTTCGACTTGATTTGAGACTGTTTGCAGCATTTCAAACAATTTCTTATGTGTATGAAGCCAACAAAATGAGCAAACTGGACAGCCAAAAGGACATTACAGACTATTTACTTATTTTTGAGTCATTAGCTATCTACAATGCATAGTGGAGGCTCTTATCAAACTGTGTTGGTGCACAGGCTGTTTGTTTATAGGGGGTTTAATGCCCCTTATAACAATTTCTCAGTTATATGGCGGGGCATGAGCACCTTATAATGAATTCCTGGTAGGTCTCACACCAGTGCCACCTTTACATCCTTTCCTAGCATCCAGCTGCTATCCCACTTCGGTTTACAATTATCCACCCATTGGTGAGAGACAGGATATGTGCCGCCACCGGGTATCAAACCCGTAACACCTCATGATTGAAGATTTGGATTCTAGTCTGATCTGCTACTAACTGGGCTATGACGTTGGTGTGCACAGGCTGATCTGAGCCTTTATTTGGTATTTGTGAAATAGAAATGTCAACCACAGGCTCATTTTTTTTTTGTTGCCAACCATTGGCATAAAACCTTCAAATTAAAGGTAGTAACAGTCATAGTGATTTAATAGAATTTGAAAGAGTTTTCAATAAAACCACTACCTTTTCTTTGTGTTGTTCCTCAGAGTCTTGAAACACAACCATGAGATACAATAAAGATGTAATAAAAAAGTTGTTGAGACCAAATACTTCTGCATTCGAGGACCAGGTCCATGTAAGTTTACAGAATGCCCATGATGACGTTCCAAAAAGTGCACAGCCTACACTTTTGGTATATCTGAAATGAAGATAGTTGTTGCTCATTGTATGTATCATCCCATGTTATGATGCACCAAAAATGTTGTAAACGTTGGGAATTGGTTGTAATAAGCAAATTTTCCTTCTATCACAATGTCTTAACCCTTTCCTGTTCAATCCCTGTTTTTCACGACCCTATGATTTTATGTTTGAGAAAATATTGTAGAAAAAGAAGAAATTGCTTGTAACAAGCAATTTCTACTTTTTCCACAATATTTTCTACCCTACTAATTTTTTTTTTTTTTTTTTTAATTAAATCTACTTTAAAGTTTCATCTGCAAATCCTTTGAATTCGTACAGGTCTAAACTTTTGCAAGACAGGAAAGTGTTATCATTTGCCACCCTATATGGCACATTCTTTCCAAATCAAAAATACTTCGAAGTGACGTCTTCTACAACATGCCCTTTCAATTTGGATCAGTCTTAAATTTTGTTGCCGTGTAGTAGGTTAACCCATTTTATTCATACATGTCTGCAAAGCTTTAATAGCCCAATTATTACATCAAGCAATTATATATATATTTTTTTTTTTTTTTTTTTTTATGGGGGGGGGGTATGGAGGTCTGTATTGCCATTTGTAGTTTACCCCATTTACCCTTTCCTGGATAAACCCGGGATTTTACGTCACTGTGATTTTAAACTTGAGAAAACATTTTGGAAAAAGGAGAAATTGCTTATAATAAGCAATTTCTCCTTTGCCCACAGTGTTTTCTACAACATAGGATGGTTTTATTTGGAATTGCATCCAGTTTTCAATGTCGTCTGCATCCTCTTTCAATTTGGACCAGTCTAAAATTTCAAAAACCAGGAAAGGGTTAATAAGTATATTAAGATGAACCATGCTAATATAAGTGTTTTCTGTTTAGGTCACTTCCACACAATTCTGACTTTTTGTGACTTTAAAAATTAAGGAAAGCATTGTTGAAAAAGTATACAATTGCTAGAAGAAAACAATTTCTCAATTTCTTGCCATGTTTCTACGCTACATTGCTCTTATTCCTCAGTTTTCACTCACTCTGAATTGTTGTCAGCAAACTCTTTATATTTGGACCAGTCTATATTTTTTCCTCTAACTACCTTTAGTACCAATCTTGAGCTCTAAAAAACATACCTCTATGTCCAGATGCAATAGGAGAATTCGATACTATGACTCAAGACACTTTGTTAGTCACATGCCAGAAGGGATCGACAATAACTGTCCTGAGATTCCATGGGTCATAAAAAATTGGAAGAAACAATTTCTTCATTTCCTACAATATTTTGCAACAAGTGGGGCTTAAAAGGGCATGATTGTGTGGGAATATATAAATGTATATTAACCCATTACCACTCAGAGACGCTTTTAGACGCCCACAAGATAAAAAGCTTTGGAAAACATTATGGAAAATGAAGAAATTGCCAGTCTAAAGTTTTGCCATCTAGTAATGGGTTTAGGAAGAATTCTGATTATCTGGAAGAAACACTGATGTAATACGTAGGGATACCTGTGGGATCCAATTGAAGCAAAGTTAGTGTCGATCCTTAACCAGGTGTATCTTCAACCAAGGAGCCATGATAGTACTGGACTCAAAAGCCTTAGACATCCAATAGAATTATGTCGAATTTGAAAATTAACAAAAAAAAAAATCAAAATTGCGAGTACTAACATTCCACAAGCAATTTCTTCTTTTTCCACAATATTTTCTACCCTACTGAATGGTTATTTTTTAAATTAAATCCACTATAAAATTTCGTCTGCAAAACCTTTGAATTTGGACAGGTCTAAAAATATTTAAAACAGGAAAGGGTTAAACGAATAAATATTAATAAATTTGACAAGAATGATGGACAGCAAAAGCAAAGTGTCAACCCATTCCCAAACAATGACACTTTTTAATGCCCCTCAAGAAAAACCACAGGGAAACATTTTGTAAAATGAAAAAATTGCTTGCAACAAGCAATTTCTTCATTTTTCTCCTTTCCTAACCAGAAATTTAGACAAATTTAAAATTTCTCAATCTTTTAATTGTCGCCAACAGTTCCTTTTAATTTGGAACAGTCCAAAGTTTTGTTGTCTAGTAAAGGGTTAAGTATTCAATTCGAACAAGTACCTATATATTGTGAGAGTAAAAAAGAAAGCTGCAAATGAAGCAAAGAACGCATTGAGTAAATTTGTCCTCCAAGCCACATTTCCAAATGGAATTAGATTCATGTGTATCCAGGCTAACATTGTGAATAAAGGATAACCAGGTGGATGTGCTACCTAAAACATAAAACAAAACACAGTTTATTGTAACTTATCGACCAATTGCCAGATTGCTTGTTATAGCTACTTACCTCAATACGCTTCAATATCAAAAGGCGGTATTTTACAAAATTTGTGGCCTGTTAAAAGTATCAAAAAAGTAAAATGATTGCTTGTTGACCTAAACCTTCTAACTACAGGTTTGATAAGCTATAATTAAAGTCACCAAACCATAAAATTGCTTCACATTGCTTCACTTCCGGTCTACATGAATGATTAAATTGGTCAATTAATTCATTGACTGACAGCAATTTGTCAATTCCCATAAAATCCAAAGGTTTGTTAAAGGTTGAGAAAAAAAAATAAATACTTGTAATAAACAATTTCTTCATTTTCCACAGAGCTTTCTACCCCAAAGGTCTAAGATTGTCAAATGCAACTTCTTACAATTTGGACCAGTCAAAATTTTGTCATTTGATAGCGCAGTCGGTATTGCATCAGTCTCCTAGTCTTCAATCATGGGATGTCATGGGTTCGATCCCCGGCAGCGGCACACATTCTTTCTGACATTTGTCTCTCACCAATGGGTGGATAATCATAAACCTATTTCAGTCCTATCGCAGTGGCTGGAGCACCTAACAACGGATTTCAGGTATTTCTAACACCAGTAGTACCACTACATCCTTTCCTAGCCTCCAGCTGCTATCCCACTTAGGTTTACAATCATCCACCCTTTGATGCGAGACAAATGTCGGAAAGGATATGTGCTGCCGCTGGGGATTAAAACCCATGACATCCATGATTGAAGATTGGGAGTCTGATGCTCTACAGAATGCGCTGTGATGGCTGCCCTTTTTCCCTGAAAGTTACATATTATACTAGTCAAGAGCAGATAACTCTTGACACAAAAAAAAGCAAATAAAGGTAGCTTGAAATTTTTTCTACAACTCTACAATATGTTATTTCACAACATATGTTGAAAAGAAAAAAATTCACTGGGTGGAAAAATGTCCCTGTGATACACTAGTGATCTTTAAAGGATCAAAATAATTTTCATCTCATGCACAACAAGACATAAGAGATTCATTGTATAAGTTTCGGTTCATTCCAATTAAAACTCTCGGGGGAGTTGCACAATCAAAAACTTGGTAACGGATAGAGAAATGCCATTGATCAGGGCCATAACATGATACCAACCTTCTGACATGGTACAGAAATGTAAGTGATAATGGGACATATGCTAATATCACAACAAGAGGGCCGTTGGCCCTGGGGCGCTCACCTGAGATAAAGGCTCTTATTCTTTCAACAGTCTAATTTCATGTTAAGGTTAGGATTATGAAACAAGTGGGCCATAATTACATATAAAGACTATGAACCTGGGGATCCAAAAGTCTAAATTACAAATTCCAAGGCTTTAGTGCTGATTTGAAAGAAGGAAAAAACTTTTTTCATGGGTTATAATTTCAGAAATAAGAAAGAAGTCTGTGAACTAATGCTTCATGTCTAAACCCCCCCACTTGGGGCTCCGCCCCTGGAGACCCGAGGATCATGAGTTTAGCTATTTTGAAAGAGGTCAATATACTGATGCTTCATGAAAAATATTAAGGCACTTTGCCTTCTGGGTCAGGAGGAGAAGATTCTTAAAGATTATTTTGAAATTTCACTTTTGTTGCCATGGCAACCAGAGTTTTAAACAGATTTCAATTCTTTTAGCTAATTTTAAGGGGGACCACCTAAAGAATATTTCTGCCAAATTTGGTTCAAATCGGCCCAATGGTTTGGGAGGAGATGTCATTTAAAAAATCATTTTTTATTTCAATATAAACCCCACCCCCCCTGGGGCTCTGCCCCTGGGGACCCGAGGATCATGATTTTATTCTGAAAGAGGTCAATAAACTGATGCTTCATGCAAAATATCAAGGCTCTACGCCATCTGGGTCAGGAGGAGAAGATTTTTAAAGATTATTTTAATATTTCACTTTTGTTGCCATTGCAACCAGAGTTTTTAATGGATTTCAATTCTTTTAGCTATTTTTGAAGGGGACCACCTACGGAACATTTCTGCCAAATTTGGTTCAAATTGGCCCAGTGGTTTGGGAGGAGATGTTGTTTAAAGAAATTGTTGACGGACGACGCACAACGCACGACGGCAGGATGCCGGACGAAAGCGGATCACAATAGCTCACTTGAGCACTATGTGCTCAGGTGAGCTAATAAAGGGTTAGTTGATAATAAGAGTAATATACAAGGCAAGAGGACAAAGCATTCAAAAGCATATTATTTCAGCAGCCATTACCTGAAGGCAAAATTGTTTAACCATTTACCACTCAAGTAAATTTTAGACTGGTCAAAATTGAAAGAAGTTGCAGACTAAAATTTCAAGCTGACAAAATTTTAAAAATCTTTGTACTTTGGAGCAGAAAACATTGTGGGTAATAAAGAAATTGCTTGTCACAAGCAATATCTTTATTTTCCTCAAAGTTTTTCAAACCCTTTGACTTGAGGGACGTCAAATAACGTCATTGTGTGGGAATGGGTTACATTGATAGATATTGCAAACAATAATTCAAGTGTGTTAAAAATGGCAATTTATTGCCAAATAGGATAGGAAATATTGTGAAAATAGAAGCAATTGGTTGTTCAAAGCTTTTCTTTCTTTATTCAATATGATTTCCAAAGCTATTTTCCCTCAGCTTCTCAAAATTTTGTACTGTTAGATAATGAGTTGCTGGAAGTGGCAACATAACCCTTGTCATGCTGAACCCAGAATATTCTTGCTTTGCCAGGAGGTATAGACAAAGATAAGCCTGCACAAATGAGCAATCTGATCTTAGTCTACACCACCTGCCTGATCCTTTTAAGCCAGGGGTTATTTATATGATAAATTTTCAAAATAAAATTTGGTCAACAATAAGTTTTCCCCAGTGCTTTCAGCACTTTGATTTTAATGCAATTGTTATGAGGATTTAATATAGGGCATGACTTAATCCATTTCCACATAATAAAACTTTAGACAAGCCCAAATTGAAAGAAGTTGCAGACGACAATTTTAAGTTGATTAGATCTTTCAAATATCTATCTTTTCGGGTAAATGCAATTTCTTCATTTTCCACAATGTTTTCCAAAGCTTTCATACTTTGGGGCGTTTAAAAGTGTCACACTGCGGGAATGGGTTAAGCAATAATGACTGATTACTTACACCTAATTCGTGAGCAGCAGCAATTAGCTCCCCTGGAGAGAAATAGAAATTAACCGATTACAAGATGGCAAAATTTTAGACTATCCAAAATAAAAGAAGTTGCAGATGACAAACTAAATTTGATAAAACTTCAGACTTTTTTGGGTAGAAAACATTGAGGAAAATGAAGAAATTGCTTGTTGCAAGCCATTTTTATTAACTTATAATTTTACAAAGTGTTTTCCAAATTGTTTTTTGAGGGGCATCAAAAAAGCTCATTGTGTGGGAATAGGTTAAACGTGATTTTCCATTTCTTAATCAAAATTTCAGATTTACTGTTTTTCAGTGATGCTCTTGGCATCAATATAATCAGAACAAAGTCAATCCTTTCCGGTACAATCGCTTGTTTTTACGTCCCTGTGATTTTGTAATTGAGAAAACATTGTGGGAAAAGAAGAAATTGTTTGGACCAGCAATTTCTTCTTTTTCTACAATATTTTCTACCCTACTAAACGGTCATTTTTCAAATAAAATTGACTTTGAATTTTCATCTGCAAAGCTTTTGAATTAAGAAAGGTCTAAAATTTTGCAAAACAGAAAAGGGTTAAGCAATTTAGAGAAAGTTGTTTTTACTTTTTTCATAAAAATCTTACATGCTCAAAACTCAGTTTCAATGGAGAAAATTTAGAAATTAAATTTTGTGACTACATATATTTTGCAAAGTTCAGGAGAGTAAATGCAATACTATCAGAGAAGTCTAAAGTTAAGACCATTGTGAAATTGTCAGAGAATGATTAAAGGTATTCTATCCCTAATTAGAAATTTTGAAATTTGTCCAAGTTGTCATGTTTCCTCGGCTGATGTTGTAGTTTTTTGGTTTCACAGAACATTACCCTTTTTGGCGTTGCTGTAATGAATTCATTTGTCATCATATTCCACTAGCAGTACGAAAGGCTATGAAACTTTATGATATTACTTGAAAAATCCCAATATTCCTAATGTTTCAGGAGGGGGGGGGGGGGCAACTTAACCCTTGTCATGCTGTATAAATTACCTTACTTAATTGCTGTCAATTCAAAGGGCTGAAAGCACTGATTGTTAAAAAAACAATATTTTTTTAGAAATCAACTTCATGAACAACTCTGGCAGGAAAAGTACAAGCAGGAGGTATAGACTAAGATCAGCCTGCACATAAGTGCAGTCTGATCTTAGTCTACACCTCCTGCCAAAACCTGAATATTCCGGGTTCAGCATTACAAGGGTTACTAGTGAAACTGAATGAATGAGACACAACAAAAGGAATAAGGTTTGAACAACAAGCACATATTGAAAGAAACTGATATAATACAACTTGGACCACTTAAACATTTCAAATTATTGTTTAACCCTTGTCATGCTGAACCAGGAATATTCCTGTTTGGGCAAGAAGTATAGACATAGATCAGGCTGCACATATGTGTGATCTTAGTCTACACCACCTGCTTGCCCCTTTCAATATTAACCAGTGTTCAATCTAGCTTTGTGTCATAGGGGGCCCAATGGGCCCATGGCTCTTGGTCAAGGGGGTCATGAGATACAAATACATAGACAAACTATTGAATTACAAGGTTTTAAATGTAAAAAACCATAACAATTTGATAATAAATATATTGTATTCAACAAAATTAATCTACTAGAAAAAGTTAAGACATTATTTCCATGACTTCATTCAGAGAAGTCTTATTGAATAAGTGATTGAATTGTGCCATTTGGGCCTAGTCTTCATTTAGAAGGGGGTCATTTTGGATTTTAGAGGGCCATTTTAGCCATGGCCCCCTCTAGATTGAACACTGTATTAACCCATTCCAACTCAAGAAAATTTTAGACTGGTCCAAATTAGAAGAAGCTTCAGACGACAATTTAAAGTTGATGGAATTTTAATTATTTTCAAACTTTTTCATTAGAAAACATTGTGGAAAATGAAGAAATTGCTTGATACAAGCAATTTCTCCATTTTCCTCAATGTTTTCCAAAGCTTTTTTCTTGAGGGACATAAATAGGAGGGATTGTGTGGGAATGGGTTAAAAAAAGATCATTTTATACCAGCTACTTTACAGTGAATGTATATTTTTTTTCTTAATGAATGCATCATGCCAAAATATTGAATGAGAGTGATTTAACTTAATGATAATTAAACCCTTTCCTGCTCAATATCTGAATTTTATGTCTCTGTGATTTTATACTTGAGAAAACATTGAAGAAAAAGAAGAAATTTCTTGCAATTTCTTCTTTTTCCACAATATTTTCTACCCTACAGAAAGGTTATTTTTCAAATTAAATGCACTTTGAATTTTCGTCTGCAGAACCTTTGAATTTGGACAGGTCTAAATTTTTGCAAAACAGGAAAGGGTTAATTGGTTCCCTGTGGAATAATGACTGACACATTTTCCATTTTATTTACCTGAATCACCTCCAGCTATTGATGGGTACATGGTATAAATGTAGACAGAACCAACAAACACACTGAACCCTGCGATAATGGTCTTGTCTAGGCTAGACATCTCTTCAGAGCTGGAAAATAATTTCTTTTATTATATACCTATAAAAGATATGGATTAAAACCTGGCTATCAAATACAACTCCACAGAAAAAAAATCAATATTCGGTGTGTACTAAAAAATCGTATTCGTCGAGTACTGTTAAACACGGACTCCCTTTTTGTGTATTGACGTTCGGGTTTTTTTGTTTTTTTTCAGAAAGTTGGTTATTTCTTTATCATTTCTTAATGTCATGCCCAAAAAGGTATATAATAAAAGGAATATTACAGCAGTGTGTTTTTCTATTTATTGTTATCGTGTTCTTCGGTCTCATCCAATAAAAAATACCTACGCATGTTTCTTGAACACGATAACAACGCATAGAAAAAGACACTGTGGTAATGTTCCCTATGTATTCAATTACTTCTCTTTACTCATTTCAACTTTTTCTCTAAATACAAGCAGGGCTGAATATATTATGCATTTAGAAATTATTTATACAAGTATTGCTTCTTGGGCCATTATTTAGCCTCTGTCCTGGGAATTCCTCAAATGGTTTAAAATGAGACTGTTTTCAGCAAGGGGTTTACTCATTACTAAGCAACAAAAATTTAGACTGGTACAAATTGAAAGGCAGTTGCAGATGACATTTCAAAGTGTACAAATTCAAAATGATACTCATGATTTGTGAGATTTCATAAGGAGAATAGAAATGCATGATTCCCATTCCCACATCAAAGATTTTTAGACTTGTCCAAATTGAATAAAGTTGCAGACTACAATTTTTGTTTGATGAAATTTTAAAATTCTTAGTCTTTTGCGCAAGAAAACATTGTAGATAATAATAAATTGCTTGTTACAAGTAATTTTTCATTTTCTACAATGTTTTTTCTTGTCTATTCTCTTGTAGTGTGTAAAAAGGTGTCATTGTGTGGGATTGTGTTAAGGCTATTATTTTAGCACTATTTCATTTATGCTGTGGTAGCTAACTTTTGTCTCTCACGCCAGTGCAACAACCATCTTCAACACGGGTAATAAGCTGTTTTTTTCATCTAGGCATAGTTATTTTCATTAACCCAACAATGAAAGAAAATTTTGCATGAAGCAGGTCAATGATTTTTGTAATATTGAAAAAAAAGATAGTCAAACCAGAGACTGAACTGAACAAAGTGCAGGCACCTAAAATTTAGCAGTGCATATTACTAGTTAACCCATTCCAACACAACAAAATTCTAGACTGGCCAAAATTGAAAGAAGCTGCAGATGACAATTTCAAGTTGATTGAATTTTGATTATTTTCATATTTTTAGATAGAAAACATTATGGATCATGAAGAAATTGCTTGTCACAAGCAATTTCTACATTATCCACAATGTTTTCTGAAGCTTGTTTCTTTAGACGCGTAAAAAGGAGGGATTGTGTTGGAAAGGGTTAAGCTAACAGGTTTTCTTTTTGAGATTGGTTTAACACTTTCCTGTTCAATCCCTGGTTTTTATGTCCCTGTGTTTTTTATACTTGAGAAAATATTGTGGAAAAAGAAGAAATTGCTTGGGACAAGCAATTTCTTCTTTTCCCACAATATTTTCTACCCTACTGAATGATTATTTTTCAAATAAAGTAGACTTTAAATTGTCTTCTGCAAAACTTTTGAATTTGGACAAGTCTAAAATTTTGTAAAACAGGGTTAACCTACTTCCACACACTATCAACATTTTATGACTTTCAAGAAAATAGCTTGGGAAAGAAGTATGGAAAATGAAAAAAAAAAGAGAAAACATTTGAAACAAGCAATTTCTTAATTATCATCTTCATTCTTCAAGTTCAAAGGCTTAGATGTATCTTTCAAATTTACAATTTCCACATATTTAGTGTGAGGCATTTTTCAAATTATTTGAGCATGTCTTAATGTCCGACTCCAAGGTCCAGGACACCTTGTAACACATTGCCATAAAAATGACGCTTTTAAACACCCCTCAATATAAAAGCTTTGGAAAACATTGTTGTTGTTATGCACAATGTTTTTACCACCAGGAAAGATTTTAAAGGTTTCATTAACTTAAAATTATTGTCTGCAACTTCTTTGAATTTAGACTGATCTAAAATTTTGCTGTATGGGAATGGGTTAAGCCCACACATGTCAAAATGTTGTCTGAATACTTACCAATTTTTTTATTAATCTGTACCTAAACAGCAATGCTTATATTTGGTAAGCAAGCACTTCACAGTTGTAAGCCTCTTAGGTCAAGGTCATTATGCTTGGTCAAGGTCTGTTACAACCCATTTTGTAATAAAAAGCCATTTTACAAAATGGGCTGTACAATCAATGTCATATTTCTGAAAATTTGCTTTTTGGGGGAGGAAAAGGGAGATAACCAATTTCAACAAGAGCCATGTTGGAAATGGCCATCCCCGGCCTAAAAAGCTTTATAGTAAACAAAAGCCAGTTAGATTTAGGCAATGCATTTCTTATCAATGAGTTCGATAATAGCTATTATAATTTCAGAGATATGCTCAAGACAAATCTAAGTCTTTAAACCAACAAAGGGCAATAACTCTCAAATTATGCAAGCAAGAGTTGTGGTTCTTGTGCACTGCACTTCTCCACAACGAGTTCTATCCACCTATGAAGTTTCAAGTTAATAGCTATTATACTTTCAGAGATATGCCCCAGACAAAATCTTAGTCTTTAAAACAACAAAGGGCAATAACTCCAAAATTATGCAACTTCTCCTCAATGACATCTATCCACCTATGAAGTTTCAAGTTAATAGCTATTATATTTTCAGAGATATGCCCTGGACAAAATCTAAGTCTTTAAAACAACAAAGAGCAATAACTCCAAAATTATGAAAGCAAGAGTTATGGTTCTTGTGCACTGCACTTCTCCTCAATGACATCTATCCACCTATGAAGTTTCAAGTCAATAGCTTTTATACTTTCAGAGATATGCTCCGGACAAAATCTTAGTCTTTAAAACAACAAAGGGCAATAACTCCAAAATTATGCAAGCAAGAGTTGTGGATCTTATGCACTGCACTTCTCCTCAATGAGATCTATTGACCTCTGAAGTTTCAAGTTGATAGCAATTTTACTTTCAGAGATATGCTCCGGACAAGTTTAGTGACGGAATGACAGAAAAACGGAAGGACGGAATGATGAATGGAGACCATTACTATATCCCCTTGGCCGAAACGGCGGGGGATAAAAAATGGGAAAATAAGCAAGGTGACCTATAATTTCACATTATCATTTTTATTTTTTTTTAGGAAATACATGATCTATATTTAAAGAGAAATAAAACAAGAGGCCCATGAGGGCCTGAGACGCTCTACTGGTTATCAAATTTTCCATTAAAGAAATCTGATATTTAAGGAAGTTAATTGCTCAAAGAAGAATGCATAAAGAAAAAGAAAGGGCTTTATCCCCTTTATCATTTTAAGCAACAATCCTCAAGGCCCCTTTGACAATAATCGTGGACTTTATCACATAAACAGCATTGTTTTGAATGAAAATCAATAAGGCCCCTTTTCCTGTGTTTTCTGATGGATCAATTTCAATCCAAAAGGAACTTTCCTTACAACCCGACAATTGTCCTGTGAAATTTAAAAGACAATTTGATAATGATTGTGATCTTCATACACAAGAATGTTTTGAATGATAATCTGTAAGGCCCCTTTTCCTGTGTTTTGAATCCCACAATTATTCCATGCATCTTTGAAGAGAATCCAATTAAATTAAATTGTTGACTTTATTGTATTAACAAAGATATTAAATTCAAGTTCTCATAAGTCCCTTTTCCAGTGATATTTTACTGTTGGTTTAATCATTCTGTGAAAGTTAAAAAGTGAATCCGATGAAATATTGGGAATTCATTATGTTTACTAGAATATTTAAAAAATCATATGGCCCCTTTTTACATGATACTTGATGGATTGTACCCAGTTCTGAAAAGAACCATTTAAGTATTTGTACTATCATTCTGTGAAATTTTGAAGTGAATCCGGTGAAATCAAGGGACATCATTGTGTTAACCAGAATATTTAAGAGAGTTTTTCATAAGGCCCCTTTTTATGTGACACTTGCCATAGTCAGATCCACTATCAAAATCAACAATTGGAATGATGGTACAATCAATCTGTTTAATCTGTGGAATTTATTGTGTTAATGAGTTTATAGTGAAATCTTCAGAGGGCCCCTTTTCTCATGATACTTTACAGAATAAACCAAATTTCAAGTAACAATTCTAATGAAGGTACAATCATTCTTTAAAAGTTAAAGAGAATCAATGAAAACAGTGGATTGAATTGTTTCAAGAATTTTTGTAACAAAATTTTCATAAGGCCCCTTTTTCCGTGAAACTTAACAAATCAGACCCAATGTACAAAGGAACAACCCTAATGATAGTTTGAAGAAAATGATAAAGACTGAGGACTTTATTGTAATAATGATGTTTTGTAATAAAATTTTCATAAGGTCCCTTTTCTTGTGTCACTTAACCAATCAGACCTAATTTGCAAAGGAACAATCCAAATGATGGTACAATCATTCTATTAAAGATTAAAGAGATTCTGATAAAGACTCAGGGCATTGTTGTGTTTATGAGGATTTGGTAATAATTTTTCATACAGCCCCTTTTCCTATGATACAAGACAGATCAGGCCTAATTTGAAAAGAAACAATCCTTATGATGGTACAAACATTCTGTGAAAGTTTGAACAGAATCTGATGAAAACTGCAGACTTTATCTTGGTGTAAAATTTTTAAAATAAAATTTTCATAAGGCTCCTTTTCCTATGATACTTGAAGGATCAGGTCTCATGTCAGCATCAACAATCGTGATTATTGTACAATGATTCTGTGAAGGTTTGAATAAAATCCAATGAAAGCTCTGGACTTGGTTACAAGGATTATAGATAAAATTCTCAAAAGGCCCCTTTTCCCATGATACTAGACAGGTCACGCCTAATTTGAAAAGAAAGAATCCTCATGATGGAATAATCATACTGTGAAAGTTTTAACAGAATCTGATGTAAACTGTTGACTTTATTGCGGTACAATGATTTTAAAATTAAATTTCATAATGCTCCTTTTCCTGTGATACTTGACGGATCAGGTCTAATGCAAACATCAACAATCATTATTATTGTACAATTATTCTGTGAATGTTTGAAGAAAATCCGAAGAAAGCTCTGGACTTGGTAACAAGATTTTATGAATGAAATTTTCATAAGGCCCCTTTTCCTGTGTTTCTTGACAGTTCAAACCCTGTTATGAAAAGAATGATAGTT
The DNA here is from genome assembly GCA_946902895.1 of Fragum fragum. Taxonomy (NCBI): domain Eukaryota; kingdom Metazoa; phylum Mollusca; class Bivalvia; order Cardiida; family Cardiidae; genus Fragum; species Fragum fragum. The sequence continues at coordinate 11,921,116 of OX336366.1, forward strand.
ATGACCTTCCAATCATTCTGTGAAAGTTTCAACAAAATCTGATCAAAGCTGTGGGCTTCATTGTGTTAACAGGGTATTATTAATTGAATTTTCATATAGCCCCTTTTCTCATGTTACTTGATGGATCTGAACCAATTCCAAAGGGAACTCTTCTTACAAAAGAATAATTATTCTGTTTGAGTATAAAGACAACCGCATCTCATCTGTGGACTTACAAGCATTAATTAAGATTTTTTAAATTGAATTTTCCTAAGGCCACTTTTCCTATGTTTCTCAATGGATCAGACCCAATTTGAAAGGAACAATTCTTATGATGGTACAATCATTATGTGAAAGTTCTAATACAATCTGATGTAAACTGTAGACTCAAGAGTGTTAACGAGGATTTTTTAATTAAATTTTCATAAAGCCCCTTTTCCCGTGTTTCTTGACAGATCAGACCCATTTTCGAAAGGAACGATCCTTATGATTGTACAATCATTCAGTGAAAGTTTGAAGAGAATCCAATGAAAACTGTGGACTCTATTGCATAAACCAGGATTTTTAATTGAATTTTTAAATGAATTTTCATAAGGCTCCTTTTCCCATGTTTCTTGTCAATCAGGTGAAATCTAGGGCAATTATGTGTTAACAAAGATTTTTTTATTAAATTTTCATAGGGCCCCTTTTCCCATGAAACTTGATGGATCAAACCTACTTCCGAAAGGAACAATCCATTTAATGTAATAATCATTCTGGGAATGTTTGAAGAGAATTTGTTGAAAACTATTGACTCTATTGTGTTTAAAAGGACTTTTTCAATCCAGTTTATATCGGGCCCCTTTTTCCCGTGGTCCTTGACTGATCATACCTAATTTTGAAAGGAACAAATCTAATGATGGTACAATCATTCTGTGAAAGTTTGAAGTCGATCAGATGAAAACTGTGGACTCTAGAGTGTTAACAAAGATCTTTGAATTAAATTCTAATAAGGCCCCTTTTTCCGTGTTTCTTGACGGATCATACCCATTTTCGAAAGGAACAATCCTTATGTTGGTACAATCATTCTGTGAAAGTTGCAGGGAATCTGATGAAAACCGTCAACTCCAGAGTGTTAAAGAGGATTTCTTAAAAGATTTTTCGGTTAAATTTTCATAAGGCCCCTTTTCCCTTGTTTCCTGATGGATCTGACCAATTTCCCAAAGGAACAATCCTTGTGATGGTACAATCATTCTGTGAAAGTTTTAATACAATCTGATGTAAACTGTAGACTCAAGAGTGTTAACGAGGATTTTTTAATTAAATTTTCATAAAGCCCCTTTTCCTGTGTTTCTTGACAGATCAGACCCGTTTTCTAAAGTAACGATCCTTATGATTGTACAATCATTCAGTGAAAGTTTGAAGAGAATCCAATGAAAACTGTGGACTCTATTGCATAAACCAGGATTTTTAATTGAATTTTTAGATGAATTTTCATAAGGCCCCTTTTCCCATGTTTCTTGACGGATCATACCAAATTTCGAAAGGATCGATCCTTATGTTGGTTCAATCATTCTGTGAAATTTTAATTGAATCTGATGAAAACTGTTGACTTTATCACGAAAACGAGGATTTTTTAATTAAATTTTCATAAGGCCCCTTTTCCCGTGTTTCTAGACGGATCATACCCATCATCCAAAGGAACAATCCTTATGATGGTACAATCATTCTGAGAAAGTTTGAAGAGAATCTGATGAGAACTGTGGACTCTATCGCGTAAACAAGGAAAAGTTTAATGGAATTTTAATAAAATTTTCATAAGGCCCCTTTTCACATGTTTCTTGACAAATCATACCAAATTTCGAAAGGAACGATCCTTATGTTGGTACAATCATTCTGTGAAAGTTTAAATACAATCTGATGTAAACTGTGGACTCTAGAGTATTAATGAGGATTTTTTAATTAAATTTTCAAAAGGCCCCTTTTCCCGTGTTTCTTGACGGATCATACCCATTTTCAAAAAGACCATCCTTATGATGGTACAATCATTCTGAGATAGTTTGAAGAGAATCCGATGAAAACTGTTGACTCTATCGCATAAACGAGGATTTTTAATTGAATTTTTAATCAAATTTTCATAAGGCCCCTTTTCCTGTGTTTCCTGGATCATACCCATTTTCGAAAGGAACGATCCTTATGATGGTACAATCATTCTGTGAAAGTTTGAAGAGAATCCGATGAAAACTGTTGACTTTATTGCGTAAACGAGGATTTTTTAATCAAGTTTTAATTAGGCCCCTTTTCCCGTGTTCCTTGACGGATCTGACCCAATTTCGAAAGAAATGATCCTTATGATGGTACAATCATTCTGTGAAAGTTTGAAGAGAATCTGATGAAAACTGTGGACTCTATCGCGTAAACAAGGAAAAGTTTAACGGACAGACGACGGACGGACGCATGCACGGATGCCGGACGGGAAAAAGCTATCGCTATAGCTCTAGTGGCCTTCGGCCAGTAGAGCTAAAAATAAATCTCCCTTACCGGTATTTTTCTACATTTAATCATTGAATTTTCAAAACTATCACCTTTATTTAACCAATTGACAAAAGATGAAAATTAGGAATTGCTTGTAACCATTACCCAAAAGGTTTTCTACCCTAAAAGGTGAAGACTGCAACTTCTCTAAATTTGTAACAGCCTAAATTTTTGTTGCCTAGTAATAATGGTTTTTATCTGACAAATTACCATCATATGAGGTAGAAAGTATCTCAAGAAAAGTTTTTAGAATATGCTTGTTACAAGAAATTTCATCATCCATGATGTTTTCTTTTATACATCAAGTGGTCATAAAACTAATTTGGCATATACCTAAAAAATTTAGCCTGTTTTGAAATATTGTCTGCAACTTCTTTCAGTCTGGACCCGTTTACAATTTTATAATGTGGAAATTGTTAACCCGTTCCCACACAATGACACTTTTTGATGTTCCTCAAATAAAGCACTCAGGAAAACATTTTGTAGAATCAAGAAATTGCTTGCAACAAGAAAGTTAAAATATAAATTTTATGAACTTTAAATTATCCTCTGACAAGACTAAAGTGTTGCTGTCTGGTAATGAGTTGATAGCAACTTTATAACAACAAGGTACAGATTATCTTCCTTTGATCAATAATTCATCACTTGACGATCAGTAGATCATTAAGATTTCTTCCTTGAAACAAAATACAAACTATTGGAAAAGACACATGTTACAAATGAGAGCAAGCTGTTCAACCACAATGATTGTTATCTACCCGTCACCCCTTACGCCTATCACACAACCAAATTTAATATTTCCATCAACACATTCTCACATAACCCCTTCTTTTAACCCTTTCCTGTTCAAACCCTGGATTTACGTCCCTGTGATTCTATATTTGAGAAAATATTGTGGGAAAAGAAGAAATTGCTTGTAACAAGCAATTTCTTCTTTCCCCACAATATTTTCTATCCTGTAGGTTAGTTACTTTTCAAATTGCAGTCACTTTAAGTTGTCGTCTGCAACTTCTTTCAAATTGGACAGGACTAAAATTTTGAAAAGCAGGAAAGGGTTAAGCCCCTCAAGAAAAAAAAAAACTTTAGAAAACATTGTGGACATAAATGAACTTGCTTGTTTCAAGCAATTTCTTCCATGTCAACAATGTTTTCTACCCAAACAACTAAGAATTTTAGAATTTCATCAACCTAAAATTGTTATCTGTATCTATTTTAAATTTGGACTAGTCTAAAAGTTTGTCATGTGGGAATAGGTTAAACAAAGTTAAGCTCCTTTAGTTCAGATAGTAATGTGTGAAACCCAAACAGCGCTTGTCAATGTACAAGTGCTATCCGCCAAAGGGCTGTAACAAAAAATGGACTTTTTAATTAAAGGGCCATAACTCTGTCAAAAATCAATGGACCATAATCAAATAGGATAGGCACATGTCTGACTTATACCAAGTCTTTCTGTGAAATTTGAATCAAATTCGTCCAATTTTTGCTGAGAAATTGAGCGGACACAATTTTTCACCCAAGGGCCATAACTCCATCAAAAATTAATGTAACCCAAATAGAATATGCACATCTCTGCTTGATACTGATAATATCAGTGAAGTTTTAATCAAATCGTCCAATGGTTGGCGAGAAATTGAGCAGACACCAAAAAGCTACAGACAGACAGACAGACAAGCTGACTTCTATATACCCTCAAAACATAGTTTGGGGGGGTATAATGAAGCTATGGGTAGATGAACAAGCCACCAGGATATACGTGAAATACCATCTTAAATGACATTAAACCCAGTACAATTGCAGGGACTTGTCTAGAAAAGTATATTATAGACTATTTACAATATCGTATAAATCTGCCATCTTAAGTGGCATTAAACCCAGTACAACCACAGGGACTTGTCGCAACTGAACTTCTTTATACTAGATGTAAATATAGACTATTTTCATTTTTTGTATAAAGAATTCCAACTGTGACAAGCCCCTGTGCATAAATAAATAAATTGATTCAGTGAAAATACAGGTGAAAATAAAGAAGAAAACAGCGATTTCTTCATTTCCAGAAAAATTTCTTATGCCGATTTTCTCAAGGTGTTTTGAATTATTATGAGGTTAATGAGTTATATTTCTCAATTTTCATCTAGGACTCAAACATTGGACCTCTTCTTTACAGGATATCGGTTCTTCAAATTGTGCTGCTAGGCCATATTACTAAATCATCAGTGAAACAAAACAACATGTTAGACTGGTACCTATTGAAAGCAGCTGCATTGAAAACATATTGAGAAAAGGAAGCTGCAGACCGCAATTTCAAGGTGATGGAATTTTTTTGTCTTTTTGGATATAAAAACATTGTGGATAATGAAGAAATTGCTTGATACAAGCAAATTTCTTCATTTTCCACAAAGTTTTCCAAAGATTTTTTCTTGAGGGGCGTAAAAAGGAGGGATTAAGTGGGATTGGGTTAAACAGATCACTTACCAAAGGTATTTCTAAATGGGCAAAATTATTTCCCTGAACAAGGGTTCTACTTTCCCTATACAGACTCAAGTCACACAGAACGAAAGCTGTTATTTGACCTTATGTAGGAAGTTGGAACAGAAATAAAACATCTTTCATGCAAACTTTATGGAAAAATCAGGATTGTTCAAGAATGGTTTAACCCTTTCCTGTACAAACACATGATTTAATATTGCTGTGATGTTGTAGCTGAAAAAACATTGTGAAAAAGAAGAAATTGCTTGTAACAAGCAATTTCTCCTTTTTCCACAATATTTTCTACCACTTTGATGATTTAATTTGCAGTTGCATCACATTCTTATGTGGTCTGCAACCACTTTCAATATGGACCAATCTAGAGGGTGTTAAAATAACAGGTATTATGGTCTAAAATTATGTTGTATATTATTTATTCTATTCTAAAGTATCTTTCTGTCATCAAACTTACTTTGTAATTCACCATTAATCAATACATTGCCTACTAGCAAATACTAAATATGACCTACTTAAATAATGCTATTTTATGTATGTTTTTTACTCATCCCTATAGAAACTCATTTGTAAAATCCATATGAACTTAATTATGAATAAAATGATATACATCAGATTTAGAACTATAGTTTTATCATATAACACATACCACGTTATCCGGCATTTTTATACTTCTAAGAAATAGAGGTATGGATAACAATGTGAGAAAAAAGAAATTGCTTGATTGATTTAATACAGTTAATAACAGCACTTTTAACAGTACATGTATTTCAGTCAAATCACAGCAGTCGGAGCACTTAACCATGGATTCCTGGTATTTCTCACACCATTACTACCACTGCATCCTTTTTGAGCCTCCAGCTGCTCATCCAACTTAGGTTATCTCTTCGTGGAGTAATGCTGTCCACAGACAGCTCTCCGACCTATTGGTTAAATCACATTATTAAGGATTTGATAACCAAAACTCTACATATCTGTGCTAAAATATCAATAAAAATACCCTCAAGAGAACTATTCCATGATTAAATCAGTTCTTGGTCAACTGTCCTATTCAGATTGCCGTATTTATTGTTTTTCAAGGGCATTTTAGACATTGAGATTTTCGACATTTTGCAGCTGAAAACAGACAATTTCAAGACAACATCACCAGCACATATTTTTAGTTAGCATTTTATAATCTGCATGTTGTTGACATCACAGGCATCTACATCTACCGGTACATCCCATTTTCATAGCTCTAGCTGCTAATAGGCCTTTAATTGAAACAGATTCAGCCCATGAGTATTTCATACCTTTTAAGTGATCTAAGACTGAAAGAGTTACGTGTGCAAACAATGGAAAACACAAGCTTTGTCCACAGGACACAGATGCCCCCACCGGAGGCTTTGATAATAACAAAGGGCAATAACTCCAAAATTATACAAGCAAGAGTTGTGGTTCTTGTGCACTGCACTTCTCCTCAATGACGTCTATCCACCTATGAAGTTTCAAGTTAATAGCTATTATACTTTCAGATAATATGCCCCGGACAATTTCGGGACAGACGGAAGTACGGACGGACAAAGGCAAATCTTTATCCCCACCCCCACCCCCACATTAAGTGGTGGGGGCATAAAAACATTTAATTTTTCACATTGTGGAATTTAATGTTACTATGGCCTATTGTATGAAAAAGAAGACTGTTTTTTGAAAAATGAACAGTCCAGATAAGTTAAACAAATAGAAACATTGTGAGAAAAGAAGAAAAATGCTTTAAAGTGCCCCTTCTCCCTCTCCCACAATGCTTTAACTACAGCCCAGGATATTACCACTAGGCAACCCAAGTGTCGCAAACAGCTTCATTTAAGGCTGTATTTACGACATTCAGATTGTTAAAAAAATATATATATATGTTTATATATTATATTAAAATAAAATTTTAGAATTAAGACCAAATGGAAACACTGTTCCAAGACGGTGCATCCAGGAAGTCTCCTTCAAAAGGCGTTTCCAGTTATTTGTAACTTTATCTATTGGCATAAATGTAAAATTTTTGATTGAATGATCCGGTAAGTTGAAATGTTCCGAGACTGTAGTATTCATTTCTGGAAAATGTTTTATGTCAAATTTATGTTTATTCATTCTCTGACTGCATTTTTGTTGAGTCTGTCCCACATACTGGACTTGACACTTATTACACGTAATAAGATAAATTACATTTGAAGAAGTGCATGAAAAATTATCCTTTACACTGTAATTATCCGAAGTAGTAGAGCTAGAAAAAGAATTCGACTCCGTTATAGTAGAACAGTGGGTACAACGTGGCCTGTTACATTTTGAAACGGAACCAGTAGTGACTGCAGTACTGTTCAGTTTGGAATGAATCAACATATCATGTAAATTAGGGGGTCTTTTGTAGGCGACAATCGGCTTGCATTTAAACAATTGCCTGACACTTTCACTTTTGGAGTATTTTAAGAGATTCCAATATTGGTGAATAATTTTACCAATATTAGGTAGGGAAGGGTTATAAGTGCATATAAAAGGAATAACATTCTTGCACCTAGAAGAAGATGAGGGTTTTAGGGCATCATGCATACTCATAGCTGTTACTTTTTTGACAGCCTGTTCAATTGTTGACCGAGGGTAATTCCTTGCTAAAAAGTACTCAGAGAGCCTTTGAATGTCATTTTCAAAGGTAACATTGTTAGACGTGATTCGTCTATACCGTTTAGCTTGGCTATAAGGAATACCCTGTTTACAGGATAAAGGGTGACAGGAAGAAAATTCAACATATTGATGACAATTAGTGCTTTTTTCATGAACACTTGTTTCAAGTTGTCCGTTTTCATTTATATATATACTAACATCCAGAAAAGTAGCTTTCTTATTAGAATAACTATATGTGAATTTAATGCTTTCATGAACATTGTTGATTTTTGAAATGAAAGCATTTAAATCTGCTTCACTATGAGTCCATATCATGAATATATCATCAAGAAAACGTAACCAAATTAATGGAATTTTATCAAGGGACTCAAGAAAATCTTTCTCAAGTTTACCCATGAACAAAGAGGCATAACATGGGGCCATTTTTGTCCCCATAGCAGTTCCCATAATCTGAACATAATCTTCATTGTTAAATTGAAAATTGTTTTTAGTCAATACAATATTGATTAGCTTCAAGATAAATGACCTAGCCTCATTAGACATACCATTCTCGGACATAAAATGATCACAAGCTTTGATGCCGTCACCGTGAGGAATATTACTGTACAGCGATTTTACATCTAAAGTGACTAATAGAGCATTTTGGGGAATGTCACTCATATCATGAATTTTAGAAATAAAATCCGAAGTATCTTTTACATACGAAGGTAAAGATTCCATGTATGGTTTCAACAAACTATCAACGTAGGCTGAAATATTTTCTGTAATAGAGTTACAACCTGAGACAATAGGCCTACCAGGATAACCAAGAGGCAGTTCAGAATCCCTTTCTTTGTGTATTTTTGGTAAGACATAAAACACTGGGTTTCTGACATTTTCAGGTGGACTTATATTTTCTCTGACTGACTCAGAAATATTTATGTTATCAAGCACTTCAGTAATATCTTTTCTGAATTGTTCTTGGGGATTCTTATCAAGTTTGGTATAAAATTTAGTATCATTAAGTTGTCTCTCAACTTCGGATATGTAATCCTCACGATTCATTACAACAACAGTAGATCCCTTATCAGCCTTTTTGATAATTATAGTATCATCATTGCGCAATTGTTTAAGAGCATATATCTCTTCTAGCGATAAATTTGGGAAGAATTTATAGTTTTTTTCATTTTGTAAAATTTCATTTGTAATGGATTCAATATAAAAGTCTAAACTTGAATCTCTACCGGAAGGGGGAATAAAGGATGATTTGGGATTGTTGTTGTTGTGTTTGACGTATGGAATTTCATTCTCATCAGATTCACTATCACTATCCTCGTTTTCGTTTTTTGAGGTAAAGAATTCATGCAGTCTTAGCTTTCTAGTGAATTCAAACACATCCTGTTTCAGTTGAATTTTATCATGACCTTTTGGTTTAGGACAGTATTTTAAACCTTTTCCCAACAGTCTGTATTCTGCATCTGTCAAAGTTCTACTTGAAAGATTTAGCACTGTCTCCTTGCCCCTTTGTATTTCTTTTCGGATCTTCTTTTGTTTTTTCCACTGTCTCTTACTTGTGATTCGGACAAATCTCCTGTTCCTAGGGCCTCCAGACAACTCACCAGTTTTTCCAACACATAGTTTAGTTGTTTGTTCATTTCGTTTTGAGAATTTTCCTGTTTCCTGGTCTGTTCTGGCTTTTCCCTCAGTTGCCCCATTTTTACAGCTTGACTGTATGCCATCTTTTTGCTGCTCGGGGCTTTCTCGTTTTTTGGACATGCCATTGATATCTTCTCTCTAGTATTTTGATCATTCTTAATGTTATTGTTTACCTTCGTACTCGCAGATATTTTAGACCTAGGAGTCAGAAAACTTTTCTCTTTTTTAGGGTATTGTTGGGCTTTTGTTTGTTTCATCGAGTCATTGCTGTTTTTATTTGGTTGAGCAATGTTATGACTTGGTCTGAAAGTTTTTGGTTTGGATTTGTCATCCTTGGATTCTGTAGATATCTTACCATCTCTCATATCTGTTAATCTCTTCAGTTTTTTGTTTTGCACTTCAATCATTTTGTTTTTCTTAGCTTCAGTTTTGATAAATACATCATGAGTGATTGAATTGAACTCACCCTCACCTTTGGTGTATTTCCGAAGGTCGTTTTCAAGCTTGATCATCTTTGGTTTAGATTCCTGAAGCTGTTGGAAATGTTCATCTGTCACCACACGCGTTATTTCCAACGAAGTTTTTCGCAAGATTTCATCAACTATCTCTTGAAGACGAGCATTTTCACCAACTTGAACTTTTAGATGTAATTTAAGTCCATTTGGAACAACATTATCTGAGACGCAATTCTCCAGAAATCTAATATGAGTGGATTTTCTCATCTGAAAATCCGCCAACCGTTCAATTTTTTTGATTATGGTTTCCTTTGTCTCCATTTGAAGGATCTGAAGATTCTCTGTTTTCTTCTTTAATTAGAAAGATAAGTTGAAAATGAAGAAAACAACTTCAAAAATGGATTTAAAACTTATTATTCAATACACGACGTTTCGGCCATTAGCCTTTTTCAAGTGTAAGATATAAACAAGTAAACAGGAAATGACGTCAACGTCACTTGACGTCAATAACAACGACGTCAAAAGGAAACACATCAGTTGGCGTACAAAATATCAAATAAAGGATCTGTGTAAGATACAAATTACTAGCAGAGATACAGGTTATATGTATGAAAAAGAAATAGCTAGTAAAAACTTTATATTGATAAGAAGACTGTTTTTTGAAAAATGAACAGTCCAGATAAGTTAAACAAATAGAAACATTGTGAGAAAAGAAGAAAAATGCTTTAAAGTGCCCCTTCTCCCTCTCCCACAATGCTTTAACTACAGCCCAGGATATTACCACTAGGCAACCCAAATGTCGCAAACAGCTTCATTTAAGGCTGTATTTACGACATTCAGATTGTTAAAAAAAAATATATATATATATATATGTTTATATATTATATTATATTATATATATATATATATATATGTTTATATATTATATTAAAATAAAATTTTAGAATTAAGACCAAATGGAAACACTGTTCCAAGACGGTTTAATTTTTTATTAGCTATTTCTTTTTCATACATATAACCTGTATCTCTGCTAGTAATTTGTATCTTACACAGATCCTTTATTTGATATTTTGTACGCCAACTGATGTGTTTCCTTTTGACGTCGTTGTTATTGACGTCAAGTGACGTTGACGTCATTTCCTGTTTACTTGTTTATATCTTACACTTGAAAAAGGCTAATGGCCGAAACGTCGTGTATTGAATAATAAGTTTTAAATCCATTTTTGAAGTTGTTTTCTTCATTTTCAACTTATGGCCTATTGTGTAAGCCTTTCTCAGTCACTGTAGTGTAATTTCAAAGGTTTCCAAATAAATTTTTTTTCAAAATAATTGAAGCTAGGTCTGGATACTACTGAGGCACAAGAAGTTGTATACCAAAAGCTTTCACTAAATATGTTTTCCTTTTACACATTTCCACACAACCCTGATTTTTACTGCCCTCAAGAAAAAAGCTTTGGAAAAAATTGTGAACTAAACCTGTCAGTGGACAGCAATTCTCCACTATTCTAGGTCCTAGACAGTAACAGCAATTCAATGTTGCCATTAGGCATAATTCCACAATGTGAATGGCACAATACTGAATAATTTTTAAATCATGACTCTGAACTCATGTCTTAAAGTTTCAAACCATAACCCTAAGTCGTAAAAAAATCTTGCACTAAAAATTCTATGTCAAAAAAGATTAAAACTTTACTAAAATGAACATCAGAGTCAAATGGGTATTTGCTCAGGGGTTGATATTATGATCACAAAGGCATGTGCATTGTTTCTCAGCAATGCCAACAGTTGGAACAGAGATAACACAGTTGCATGTAAAACTCCAACCAAGAATTTCTTATTTGCAAATTATGGTAAAAGCACATGCAAAAATTCAGAGCAATAGCAAATGTAGGAACATAGATAAAACAAAAATTAGACAAAATTTTGCATGTAAAACTTTCACACCAAGAATTTCTTAGTCATAATTCCACGGAGCCATGGCAATCACACAGAAAACTTTAACCCAGATTATCTAAGTCTAAGCAAGGTAAAAATTCCACTTAATTAACCCTTTCCTGTTTTTGGAAATTTTAGACTGGTCCAAATTGAAAGAGGTTGCAAATGACAACCAAAATTTGATGCAATTTGAAATGAAACCATCCTATGTGGAAGAAAATATTGTGGAAAAAGAAGAAATTGCTTGTTACAAGCAATTTCTTCTTTTTCCACAATGTTTTCTCAGATATAAAATCACAGCCACGTAAAATCCCGTATTTGTACAGGAAAGGATTAAGTAGTAACATGCACTTACTTCATTTCCCCTTTTCTACTCAGAAAGATAAACATTTTTTTTTATTTAATCACCTTGAAAATGTTGGCTGAAAGGTCAATGTATACCGGTCTTTAATTTTGGTTTATGGTAATGTGTTTACCGATTCCCAGAAATTGACGCTTTCTGACACCCCTTAGGAAAAATTATAGAAAAACATTGTGAAATATGGATAAATTTGTATGCAAAAATGAATTCCTTTATTTTCCATGTTTTCTACCAAGACAGTTTAAAAAAAAAACTTAAATGAAAGTCCACAAATTTTAAAATGTATGTCTTCAACTCCTTTCAATTTAGACCGATAAAAAATTATTACATCTGGAAATAGGTTAGGATAACAACAAGTAGAAACTAACATGTACCTTTTTTTGTTGCTTTTGTCGAGTTCATCTTTGTCTGGACCTCGATTTTTGTCCCCCACTTTCCTAGCTTTTCTCTCAGCATTTCCTACTCTCTTTCTCTTTCTGTTTGAATCCATTCAGAATCTGAAATCTTTTTAAACTTCCCAGAAATAATGAACAAATCAGGTACAAAATATCCTTGCTGAATGGGTTTTCGTCTTAGCAACAAGTTTTCAATTTTGCCAAAGAATTCCTGCATAAAGTATCAAAATATATTCTCTTTAGTTTTTTTCTTCCTTCTAAGCTTTAATGAAATGTTATGAATATGCTTTAATGAATTGTTATGGATATTCTTTTCCAGTTTAAGATTCTGGTCAAGAATTTTAAGGTCAATAAAATGGCAACATATGTTTTCATCCTATAAAATAAATGGCCCTTCAACAGATGTGGAAAAGACATTAGAATACAGAAACCAGTCATTTTCAAAATATAATGGTTTACCTCACTTCATTATTTGCATTTCTTATTTAACTATTACAAAATGATTATACTAACCAATTTGAAAAAGATAACAAAATTTCAGTATTGCATCTTGTAATTCAATGCTAATCCTAACCTACATATACAAAAAGTTATATTTTTTAAAGATCTAATACACTTCCCCAACCTTTTATACAAGGTTTCATGAGAATGTAGTTATTCATTTAATGTGGCATCCAAAGTATTTAGAGACTTATAAAGTGAAATATTATTGCCAATATTTGTTGTATTTTATTCATTGTAAAAACTCAAAGGACTGGTGAAATATAAGAAAATCTAATCTTCAGTAGGAAAAAGCAGCACTTTAAACCACTTGACAGTCAAGCGACATCAAAATTTGATGTCAATTCACATGCCAACACTTCTAGATTTTATAATATTTTTCTAATTTTGTTTTTTTTATTTGGGGATATAGAGATAAAAAAATAGACTTAGCAAAACACATAAATAGAAGCAGCTCACACACAAATAATTCTTCTACATGTTTGAAAGACTTGTTGTGATAGCTATGCTTCTAAACTAATTTTATACAATAAAAACAAAACAACATTTCTTCACAAAATAAGTAAAGGACTAATTAGTGAGAAAAGATGTGATGGTCGAAAACATATTCCACAACAAAAAGTGTGTACCAAACTCTAGATGACGGTTTCAGGTAATTTTGGTAAATGAATACTTCGGTAAATTGATTTTATATAAATAATGGAGACTTCGGTAAAGGCAAATATAGAAAATTAATTTTTGCTTGTGGACAGGTTTATCTGTAGTTTTAAGACTTTCATGTATTCATCATTTTATATTTAGTCTATATCAATTTTTTTAAAACAAAATCAAAAAGGAGAGAAGTGTTTATTATTATTATTATTATTAATGAGGATAAATATACATCACAAACACTTGCACCAATCTCCTCAATGAAACATACAACAATCAAAAATATAAACAATGATAATAGGTTTTTTCAAATTTAAGATAAATCTTATTACCCATTTGAACTATTGTCCTTGACTATAGCGTACCAAACCTGTTTAAAAAGTCAACTCATAAAGAAAATTGATGAAAAGTTATCGATGTTGTATCACTCTGTTATGTGCATTTTTTGTTTCCTTTTTTCCTTGTGATGTATGAATTTAAAATTGGTAAATAAAAATTTAAAATTGCATGTTAAAACAAGTTCACCACCATTATTTTCTTGTTCTTTCAATTAAGTTAAGAATAGATAGGTGAATCTTTAAAAAATAATTAGACCAACCATTCAACCTTTCTACACTCTTCCCATTCCCACACAACAAAAATTCACACTAGTCCACACTTGAAAGAAGATCAAATGACAATTTCAAGTTGATGATTTTTTTTTCATCTTTTTTTTATAGAAAACAATGTGGATGGGGAAGAAACTGCTTAATGCAAACTTTTGTAAAATGGAGGGTTGTATTGCAATGTGTTAAACTTGCTTGATTTCACTCTTTTATCTCTGCATTTTCTAATTGAATTAAAGTTATTTTTAATTGATTTTTTTTTCTCTCGACCAATTAATCAAGTTCTAATACTTACTTCATGATTAAACTGTGATTATTACAAACTGTCATAATTGATTTAGATGACTCTTGTCAATAACCGTCGAGAGGTGGTAATTACACTTTAATAACCTTTTAACCGAAGCATCCATTATTTTACAAAATAATGTAACAATTTACCGAAGTTGTAACTTATCGAAGTGTCTATCTCACCTAATAACTTTTGAATGGCAATATGTCAACTGACGGTATAAATAGAAAAATTAAGACTTTCTATATAAAATTAAAATTAGGTTAGTACGATATTACAAGACTAACAACTGTCAGATTGTATGAGCCCGGGAAAAAACTTACCCAGTTCTTGTTTCGTCTATATAACGCGAATTTACATGTCACAATTTGACAGTTTATGCTTACACTGGAAGCTTATTTAGACTAGAACTTTACAGATCCGTCTTTCTGCGGAAATTAGTAAGATAAACTGCCAAGTCCAAAGGCACTTTTAAATGCCCACGGTACATTCCCAAAGTTAGGTCCAAAATGGTCAACATGATCTATAATTGAAGTTTAGTTTTTACATTTTTGGATTTAAAATCAAGTTAAAATTGCCATTATCATTTTTTCCTATCCGATTAAAAGCAGATCCACCATACTAGCCTATTTCTACGCCCCTGCGTGTACATAACGGAGGAATAACGTAGTGGTTTTGTACAGATGCAAAGAATCCATTTTTGCTATTGTGAACAGCGCATGCCAGGCGCGTGTGAAATACGAATTCAGTCTTACATGTATCGTAATACGTTGTTACGTGAATAACTACATTATATTGCATGCATATCTTTTACAAGAATTAGGTCGGTATAATTCTTAATTCGAAACATCTTTGAAGTAAGAATTTGAACAAGAATCACTTGATGACAAAACACGCATGAGCACGGTAAGTACGCATAAACCCTAAAGCGATTGGCTACTGAGGTTTGATTTAAATCGGACAACTAGGCCTACTGGACACTTACCATTTTGAATAATTTTCTAATTTTGTATAAATCCTTGTGAAAGAAGATCAAAACTTTGTTACTGAACCGTGAACAAGACATCACGATTTTATAATTTCAAGAAACCTAATCAACTCTTTGAATGTAGGTACCGTGCTTTAGAAAGGTTGGTCAATGACCGATCTATGTCCCCGCTAATGGCCCCGCTGGCCCTGCCCGCTGACTCAAACAGGAAGTTCCACTTCGATATTAAACGGCGTAATTTTGTAAAATGTATGTCCCGTAAAAAGTAAAAATGTTGGTAGGTGACCTAAATGTCCTAACCATAGCTTATTCCAGTCGCAAAACCAAAGAAAGTGTTTCTAAAGAATGTTTGAGTTCAAAGTTCACTTTCGGTCTAAAATGACTAGTTTGATTGGTCGATTCGGATTTCTTTTTATTGACAGCCGCAATTGGTCAAAAACATTCTTTCTAACTTTTGTAATGGACGTCCGTTTTTTTTTTGTTTTTTTTTTTTTTTTCTCTCAAATATCTAATTGATTAACCTTTTACTGTTTTTCAAAATTTAAGATTTATCAAAAGGGGTAGAAGACGACATAATAAAACAGTATAGTTTTTGATTATTTCCGTTTATTTATCGTCGCTACCGTAGCACATGCCCATATGAGCGACGCCCCCAGAAGACGGTTAGTTGTTACGGGGGATAGTGCAAGGATACAGGACGAAACTGCTAAGAGCTCCGCCTGTTTTTTTACGTGCTCGATGGATAGCATCGTCACACGGGGCCTCGGTTTAACGTCTCATCCGAAAGACATTTAGTTTTTGTTAGTTGATATGGTCAGCCCAGGGCTCGAACCCGTGATCTTGAGGTTTGAAGTCAAGTGCTCTACCAACTGAGCTAATCGGGCTGACTACAGTATAGTTCAAGAAGTAACCATCTTATCTACGACTTAAGATTATGGGCAGCTAAAAAAAGCAATTTGTTATTTTTCCAATATTTTTTTTCTCGAGTATAATATCACATATAATATGACTTTAAATTCATTTGTTTTCATGGTAAAAAAATGTAGGGTTCCCTTATTCGGGATACACCCTAACGCCACTGCTTGCATAATTTTGAAAACGGTCATAACTATTTCAGAATTAAAAATTCAAGAGCATTCGAAATGTCACTTTCACCGAAAATAGAGAGTGTATGTATAATGTCACGTGAAGAGGGGTCACAAGCTTCAACCAAATTCTGGCCTCATGACCTTTGCTTTTAACTTAGTGACCTCGAAAATCAATAGAGTTTATCCTTTCACCAAGAGCTACAAGCATGCAAAGTTTGGAAGAGGTTTGGTGACAAATATGACATTTACCGAGACCACAAGCTTAAATCAAAATTTGACAACATGACTCATCTTTGACCTTGTGTCCTTAAAATCAACATGGTTCCCTTATTTACCAAAGACTACTCACATGAACATTTTGAAAGAGACTCGATGAAAATGTAACCAGTATTGAGGCAAGTGTGTGACGGACGAACAGGTGGACGGAATTATGCCTGTTGGGACACTCGAACAACTCTGTTTTATTAACCCCAGTCAAAAGAATTGCGAGAGGAATTGACCATTCGCGACTGTCAATCAAATCACCACTTGACAAATGAAATCATTCATTTAGACCAGAAATGAGTTTTGAACTCCAACATTGGTCGCCTTTTTTGTTAACATTTTAGTTGGTTTGGCTACTTAGACGTCGTAACTATACGTTTAAGTCGCATATCAACCATTTTGTTTATTTTTTTTTTTTTCATACTACTAGGTATAAATTTTGCGAATTAACGCCGATTAATATCGGAGTGGGCCTTCCTGTCGGAGTCAATGGGAGAGGCTAACGAAGTAAGTGGGCGATTAGTTAGTTACAAGCAAGAATTTACATTACACTTGTTTTTTTATTGAAAAGGAATGGAAGTAATTTGGGAAATTATGATACAAAACAGTGATATCATAAGTGAAAGACTTTTAATAAAATGTACGTAACAATAATCAAGAATGCCCGAAATGGTTGTGTAATTGACGGAACAACGCTTCCAATCAAAAGATCAATTGACCTTTTAAAGTGAAATTTTAACACTTACATTTATTTTTGTGGGTTGGCGGCTTAAACGTCGTAACTGAAGTTTATTAAAGGACTAGACTTTTCTTTTAGAAACATGGCCACATAGTTGTAAAAAATAATGTAGAACGGCTATTTCGCACGCTATTGGGGGTGAACAACGATCCATCACTTAAAATCGGCGGTTTCTGTGACGTCATGTATGACGCTACAGAGTTTGAGGCACATTTGATTCGTAGATTTCAAAATGAAGAAGATGGCCACAAAATAACCCCGGAGTCAATTAATCCGTTTCTGAGAGCACAGATAAGTTTCTAGTATATTGATTTCGTGTCATCCGTTTATTTAACTGACCAATGGCTGGTACCCCACTTATTCCGTAAGCCCCACCTATTGACCTCAACAGGAAGTTCTAGTACTGCCATAGCCGCCGTCATAGCGCAGTTTGTAGCGCGTCGGACTGTCAATCTAGAGGTCCCGGGTTCGATCCCCGACGGCGGCACTCATCTGACTATTTGTCTCTCACCAATGGGTCGATAATCGTAGACCTATGTGGGATAGCAGCTGGAGGCTAGGAAAGGTTGTAATGGTAGTACTGGTGTGAGAAATACCAGGATTCCATTGTTAGGAGCTCCAGCCGCCGCGATATAATTGAAAGATTGTTGAAAGCGGCGTAAAACCCCATACAAACAAATCTTGTACTGCCTTACTTTGCATACGCTATGGCAAGTACCATGTAACAAAAACTAGAATTGCTCGTTGGCCACCTCAAATTCGTAACTACAGCTTGAATAGTCGCTAAACCAACAAAAGTGCTTCACATAAATGGCGGCCAAAGTTTGAGTTCAAACTTCACTACCGGTCTTATAGAATGGTATGATAAATCGACTGATTATTTGATTGATATCCGCGATTGATAAATTGACGACACTGACGATAAATAACGTTATGATGGAAGCCACCTGGAAGAAGTTAGGTAAAACCCGTTAATTTGTAGAAAACAACAAAGAGTTGTTCCTTTTAAGACATAAAAAACGTAATTTTTGTTCTCAAAAGTTGCATTTTTCAGGAAAATTATAGTGCGAGGTGTTTGCTTGAGTAAACAACTCATGTTTCGAATTGTGAACAGTTTTACCGTGTCTTACATCAATTTTATCACTTATCACATTTTAAAGCGCAATCGTGCTAGACAGAATACGTTCAAATGCGTATGTGATCTTTTTTAAATTAATTTTGAAGGGTACATTCAAAGAAGGAAAAAGGTTAGAAATTACATCCATTGTCACTTCGGATCAAATTTTCGAGCTGCGATCGCAATATCTCCCAAGCTTCGATCTGTATCATCATCAGTTAACAAACTACTTGTCCTTCGGATGAGACTTTAAACCGAGGCCCCATGTGACGGTGCTATTCACCGAGCACGTTAAAGAACCAAGCGGAGTACTCAGCAGTTTCTTTCTGTATCCTTGCACTATCCTCCGTAATAACTAACCGTCTTCTGAGGGCGTCGCTCATATAGGTATGTGCTAGGGTAGCGAAGATAAATAAACGGAAATACACACGCCCGTTGACGATAAATAATCATATTCACCACTCCATTAATTTGATAACTTTGGAAGATGAAGCGTGGCTTCTTGTCTAGATAATATAGTTTGTCTTTCTTTTTTTCTAACATCGGACTTTTTACCAGCAGAGATAACATGCGACGATAGAACATAAATTCATTTTTTTAATCTTTGTCATATATAGTTATTGTGACATCAGAGAAAACCAAGAGGGAAAATAAATCTTTGAATTCTAAAAGGATTATATTTGTTCCAAAAAGACCCACAAAATAATTAAAATGAATTCATGAGGTTAATCTGTACGACCGACAGATGTCATGGTTCGTAAATCTAAGCTAGTCCAACAAATGCCTTATTAGAACATCTTTACAAATGGCCATTTTTTTTTAGAAAGGATGATATTTCTCAAACATATTCATTGCAAAGCACTCCCAAAGAACTGGGACCTTGAAATCAACCATCTTAATTAAAATGCTAATCTTCTAAGCAGGTACACGTCGGACACCCATCTGATTTGTTAATATCTCCGATGTCATATCCTTCAGTACATGTCATCACACAGTGTAAAATAGCAACACATTGTCCTGGGGATGGAGTTGATGCGATTTCTGAAAGAGAAAACACAAACGTTTGGAGTATGAATTTAGCTATTTTTTTTAAAACTACATTACCAGAAATATCTGCATCTATTCTCTTTTCGAGAGGTATTGCTATAATCCACATAGTATCCCGTGGATACTTTTCAAGACATATCGTAATATTCATAAGAATACAGATAAAAGTTGTCAAAAGACACAAATATGGACTGACATGAAATGGAGAAGCGAACGTTATATGAAATAATATGTTGATGAGGACAAGCTAATAATAAGGAATCGTGGGATTTTAGTGGTCAAAGATATCACGAGTACTTTTTGCAATTAGTTTTAATGATATGACTTTTTTCAAATAACATGAGTCGAAACAAAAGCATCGATTGTTTTATTTTCTCAAATAAGATTTTCCATAGCAAGAGCGTTTAACACACTCATAATGCAGAAACAAGTTTTCAAAAAAGGGAGTAAACAAAGCCGGACAGGACTCGAATTGAATGCAGAAATTGCCTATATACAATAAATGCGACTGTGGTCTTATATGTTCATATACATGTATTGCATATAACTTTACCCTCTTTCGCCAATTGCTGTGAGCAAGTATTGCACGGTGGTTCAACGACTGAAATATATAATGATTCAAATTAAACACATGTTCTAAAAACAAGAATAACAACAATTCTACTATTTCAATACAAATAAGCACAGAATAGGAATAGCAGAGGTTAATATACGAAAGAACTCAGCCAAAGTTCTGCGAACCTCAGAATTTGTTTTGTAGATACGCGTTATGTGTGTGCAAAAAGTGTTCATAAATTAGATACAAGTTCCAAACATACTTACGCATAGTGGTAATTGTGACATTCGACTTAAAGATTTGCATCATCAAAATTGTATCAAAAAATAATTCAGCTCAGTTTTCAAACAGTCTCCTTCAGATATTGTTACCTTTACAAGAACAAGCAGGGCACGTTGTTCCGTCAACAGGGACTAGTTCAAAGTCCCCGTTACACTGAGCTATACACGCTACAGTTTGTGGACAAGCTTCCATAGCAGTCTGGGGACCCACTGTTTCTGAAATTGATTGATATCCTAATACACACAACACAAGAAAGAATTGTCTATTGTTAAATGTACAAGAAAATGGAAAAGAAACTAACAACTATCTTTTAATCAAGATCATTATTCTCAAATTATACACTCTAGTTACTGTTTATAGACATGCAGCATGACAGAGTTAGGCCACAAAAATATCATATCTGTGGATATTAAGACTTAAGGTAGATATTTGAATGAAATAAAGCTAAAAAATTCTTCTCAAAACAATCTTTATTTTTTGTATTATTTCTATCTCTTTTTGTCAATAATGAGATCACTTTGCAAACTTTGCAAACTTAAGAAAGAAAATAGATTTCTTCACTAAAAATATTCTTAACATTTTACTATTCCAAATTCAAGTGACCATATACATCGGTTTTATTGATTGAATGGGGTTTAACGACGCTTTTAACAGTATTTCAGTCATATCGCGGCAACTGAAGCACCTAACAATGGATTCCTGGTATTTCTCACACCAGTACTACCACTACATCCTTTCCTTGTCTCCCGCTGGTATCCCACTTAGGTTTACGATTATACACCCATTGATGAGAGACAAATGTCGGAAAGAATATGTGCCGCCGCCGATGATCGAACCCATGAGATCCCATAATTGAAGATTAGGAGTCTAACGCGCTACCGACTGCGCTATGACGGCGACGACCATATACATCGGATAACATGTTACAATCAAATATGTTATTCTACCTTGGCCTATACTATTTATCCCAGGTAAGACAATAGTCTCAGGTTTAGCGATAATTGTCTCTTGCTGACTGTTAGATACGCCGACGCCAGTGTTTTCAGAAGGCTGACCACTCTCTCCCATTGGTAAAATTAAATGAGTCTTCTGTGGACGGGGATTTTGTATATTGACTGGAAGAATGTTAGATGTTTAATCAACCACAGATATATTAAATACACATGGTCATATTGTCGATCAACTAAGAATGAGTGAGGCAAACCCAGCTTTATTTGATGTAGGGTGTGCTTTACAAAGCAAACTGTAAATCTGACTAGTTCCGCTAGTATGAGAGTACGTAAAAATCTAAACATACAGGGTAAATTTGTGAGAAACATTTGAATGAGCACAAAAGTAACCTTAACAGAAAACAGGTAAGTTACACTGTCAAATCCGAATTAGATTTAACAAGATCGGCTGAAGAAGAAATATAAATAATTCATTTTGTTAATACTTATTTTTTTCAAAAACCATGGTTACCTCCCAATTCCTGTGATGCTATGATGAATGGAATCTTAGTCTATTTTGTAAAATACTTTGAAAACCACAGTACTGAAAGTACTTTAAGTTAGCAAAGCATAGTTTTTTTTTTGAGTATTCTTCTTTTCTAAACGATATCATGATAAATAAACGAGGTTAAAGTAACCAAAGAGTTTACCCATTACAAGACGACAAAATCTTAGACTGGTTCAATTTAAGTTTTAAGTTGCAGTCGACAATTTTAAGTTGGTTGAATTTAGAAATCTTTTCCTTCTTGGGTAGAAAACATTGTGAAAAATGAAGATATTTCCTGTAAGAAGCAATTACTTCATTGTCTACAATGTTTTCCAAAGCTTCCAAAGCGGAATTGATGTGATAAGAGTTAAATAGCATGCTTTTGAAAGAGTTCATTTCAATTTGAATAGAGTCTATGACATTCCCGAAATACACGAGAGCTACTTTTTATGACGTATGCATTCAATGGATTTCGTGGTTAAGCTTCTAGTGGCAATTTTGCACTCGTTGAACTTTGAGACGACCCATAAATTTTGTCTATTTATTTAAGCTATCAAAGCTGACGCATTGCTAGCTAAATTGGGTATGTAAGCCTTATCAAAATAATTTAAAAATGTGATAGATACGATTAGTAAAGGCCGAGCACACTCACAAAAAACTGGAAAAATGGGAAAAGGAAACTGACCAACTCATTTTGCTTTATATATGATTTCACTCTTTGTAAGAATTAAACTTTAATTTTCTATTGAATATGTTTAGACTACCATCTGATTAACCGTTATTAGAAAATGATCTGTAATCATACCTGGAATGCTTTGGGCTCCATTCACTTCTCCTGTCCCTTTGTCACCATTCGACTGTGATAGGAGGCCATTTACAGCTGACATAAATACATTACCAGGACCTTGAATCATTAAATTAAATAAGTGAGTTATTAATAATTATTAAAGGATAATGATATCTTTTTCTTCACTAGTGAAGAGTCGTTTGTGTTTGCAAGAGCTTTACTTATTAATAACGGCCTATTCACGGTTACAGCATTATTTGATTATGTAAACTGTATAATGAAGGAGATAACTGCTGAACTATGATAGCCCGAATATAGATGCGAGTATGTAGGAAGCAGTAGGGTTGATAACTATAGACAATATTAAGGTAATAGAACTTTCTGTAATAATTTGATAGGAATGAGAAGACCAAACTTTACAAAAATGCATAAAAATCAAGGCAGCGTTGATGTTCATTCCAGAGGGCGATGTAGCCCGCCGCTATCAACAGTAAAGATGTACACGTACCTGAAAGTGATTGAATAGCTGAACATTCAGGGCCAAGGCAACCTATACCAGAAGGCTTTGGCATTGCTGGAGGAGCTTCAGTCTTGGGCATAACTGGAAAGTAGTACAGAACGGTTGGAAATGACTAACAAAACATAATTTTACCGACATTATACAGGAAATAAATCTTTACTTTATGCTTTTAACCTGTCCAATATAGCGTTTTGAGACACTTTTTGTTATTTTTTTCGACAATATCGAAACATTTCTGATTCAATGTCATGCTTTAAATTTGGTTCGCAGCTGACTTTATCAAGTCCAAATCTTCGACAAGATGGAGCTGAATATTTTAAGGCTTAACAATTAATATCTATTTACCCAGAACAGTCTGATGTATGGGAGGTCGTGTTGGTATCAACTGTGAAAATTCTGTTTGAACTGGACAAATGAAAGGAACAACAGGAAGAATTAAAATCAAACATTTCCTGTAAAACAAACAAAGCAAATGAAAAAGTAAAAAAGTAAGAACAACTACAATTCCTTTCCAAAAATATTATTTATACTACTAGGTGATAAGATATAAAGGGAGGTTATGGTAAACGATTGTGATTCTGAAAAGCCTATCGTCTTTACTTATTGTGGTTACTTAGATCATCTACAATCAATAGTTCTACCGTTTACATACTCTCCGAGCCTCCCCTTTACATTACGATTATCTACCAATGGGTGGCAGACAAATGTTGGAAAGGATATTTGCCTCGACTTGAGACCGAACTTTTGACCTAATAATTAAGAATCCGGCGCTCTACCACTGCGCTATGGACGCGGGGAATGTGTGTCATAAATTGTTAATGAATATATATATAAGATCGAGATCTTACTATCACAGATTAAGATAGAAAAATGTCACAAGAACAGTTATATACTGAGGGAAAAAAGTTCAGCAATTTCGTACGTTACAGCCAATTTCTCCGGTGTCTAGCTTTGGATTCAAACCATATATTCACACATCGATCTTTTAAAAAATCAGATGATTTCAAGGTCATACGTGTTTGTTGTACAGCGTCATACACGGTAGGGGTAGGGATGTAAAAGTAACACAAAGATTTAATATCTTGTGTGTCCACCTTTTGCGCAAATAACGGCATCACAGCGTCTTCTCATGCTGGAAATGAGCCTACGATTAATGGTCATAGGGATACGACTCCATTCCTGACGCATAACACGTTCCAGGTCTCTAACATTATTAACGTCATTCCTGTCTCTTACTATCCTACCCAGATGGTCCCAAAGGTGTTCGATCGGAGACACATCAATATTATTAGTCTGTAAAAGGTCCAACATGTGCCGAGCGGGCATTATCTTGCTGAAAAATGGTAGCAAGCCCTTGACGCAAGAACGACAATACCACTGGCTAGACAATTTCGGTGCAGTATCGAACGGCATTTAAGTTTCCCTGAATAGCTACCAAGTCAGCCTTGCCACGGTGTGATATACTACCCCAGACCATGACACTGCCGCCTCCAAAACGGTCATGTCGAATGACGTTGGCGGGATCCATCCTTTCGCCATCACGCCTCCAAACACGTACACTGCCATCCGCAAACATCAAATTAAAACAGGATTCGTCTGTGAATAGGACCTGATTCCACATTCGTCTTGGACATCGACGGCGTACCCTTGTCCAATTCAATCTTGCATGTCTGTGTGCACGTGTCAAAGGAATGCCAACGTAAGGTCGACGTGCGCGTAAACGTGCCGAACGAAGTCTGTTTCTTACAGTACGTGCACAGACCCGTGTTCCCGTTGCATTTCGGCCCAAACCGGCTATACGAGTGCTATTGAGGAAGCGATTACGCCGTGAACACGTCACGATGTAATTGTCCTCACGTTGGGTAGTCTTACGTGGTCTGCCTGAACGTGGCCTGTCTTTGACGGTGACGATACCTTGTTCTAAGTCTTGAAATGGAACTTTGGCTCACGCCAAAATGTTGAGCCACCTCTTTTACCATCATACCACCAGCCAGCATACCGATGGCTACGTTCCATTGGTCTAAGTTAAGCCCTGGACGACGTCCCATTTGAAATTTTTTAAATGTTTTAATGAGTTATCTTGTTATTGATGTTAACCAATAAATTGGGATAGATATTGTGGATATGAACTTCACGTACATGTGGAAGCACGTGCAGAACGTGTTTCTAGACAGCCTTTAGAAGCGAGGAAAACTTGCTCTTAATGCATAATTTCTTGGGTAGCTTTTGAAAATTGCAAACGAGACTGATTTTATAAGGTTTATACATTTACCTTGAAAAATAATGTAGGTCGAAAAAAAATTGCTAAACTTTTTTTCGTTAGTATAGTATCATATAGATTTTGTTTATCATCTTTTTATTTGATTTAGAGAAATACTTTATGCAAAACCTATTTTTACAATTGATTTCCAATAAGTAGTGTTAAAGAGGTTGGCCATACCCTAAAAGATAAGAGAAAGAGATATACGCCAGCAATACATTAAAAGATAAATTTATCGAGAAAGACAATTACCTGCAACATGCTGTAGACATGAACATGTCGGACAGCCATTTTCACCCGTCTTGTAACCAAAACTGCAGCGATTGATACACGAAAATCTAGGACTACATTGTAAGGCAGATTTCATTATTGTTGTGTGAACGTCCACTCGCAATAATGTCTCTGAAAATCATAGCTATAGTTAAACAGTATTTGTATAAAATCCCACAATTACTAGACTTAAATCAAAGTACTGAAAGTACTGTAAGCTAGAACAGCATCGTTTTGTTAAGAAATCTTTTACAGGGGTTCTATACAATTTGAATAAAGTTAATTCAAGTGGCCAGTCATTTTGAACAGAATATGCTCGAGTGAGCTAGGAGATGAACTTGCAGGCAGAGTTTGAAAGAACAACTTTTTTTGGCGTAGACATTCATTGGATTTAGTGGTTAAACCTCCAGTGGCAGTTTGCACTCAATGAAATCTGAGAAGACCTCAAAATTTTGTCTGTTAACTTAGGCTATAAAAGCTGACGCTCGCTAGCTAAAAATACAAACTTGACGACTGTCTTTCAACAACGATTTAAAACCAACGTAAACACCAAAAACGTCTTTAGATTCATACCAAATATGATGAAATAAAGTTATACGCAATGCAGTCTATACAAATACAATTCTTATTTTATGTCTTTACCTTCCATACTTTACGTTATAGATTGGCAAAATGAATGCTTATTCTACATAAACTAATTCTCATTGACTACATTGACTTACCTTTAGGATTCACACAGTTGCAGGTAGGACAGCCATCCGTATCACATTTATAACCGACCGTACAACCAGAGGGACAGGATAAAGGCTGCTCACACAACAATATAACTTCTGGCTCTTATGATAAAACAATAATGATATAATAAGACAGTATAACTATTTGTCATTTATTGTCTCTTATCATAGCGACGGATACAAGTGTAAGACAATGAGATTGTTTGCATCTTTCAACTAACGCCTTTTCTAGGGGCATTGAAAACAACATTCATTCCGACTAAAAACAATTTTGTAATATTTATTTACGACGAAAAAAACGTAATTGTATCATTTAGGACGGGTAGCTGGATACCGCTTATATGTATCAAAAGGAAATCGACTAAGCAGAATATATTTTTAATTCTATTTAAAAGTGACGATTGGACTGTGAAGTTGTGCAAGAAGACACATACAATTTTCTTTTCACAGTCGCATCACATATATATGCTATTGCAATTATATGCATATTGCCAATGCCGACGTGATATAAGTACTTACCTTCTGAATTTCGTATCACGGGAAAGTAATTATAGTACATATCTTGTATCAATGGGAGAAACGTTATAATAAATGTATCGCCGGCACCGCCCATTGACTCCGCCGGCCACGTCCACTGAACTCCAACAGGAAGTTCTACTTCGATATTTAACGGCTTTGGATTGAAAACTTGACGGCCATTAACATGCAAAAATGGTTGGTTGGTGACCTAAACGTCGTAACTTAAGCTTATTCAATCTTTATTTAAGACGTGTAAGTCATCAAACCAACTAAAGAGGTTAACAAAACTATCGATTGATCACAGAGTGAAACAATTACTTCCGGTCTAAATAAATGGTTTGATAAGTTGATCAATTCTTTCATTGACAACGCGATCTGCCAATTGCCACATATGAAAATACCTTTGTTACAAATACAGACAGGACACTCTTCATTGTGGGATGATCTGAGCGTGTAGCCTGTAGTACAAGTCTTCATACAATGGACGGTATCTGGACAAATCTTAAGGAGGCCGATAACATTTGGTCTTTCGGTTGTTGTTGGAGGTGGTGGTGTTAGAGCTGCAGTGGAACCAAAATCCAACAATAATGTATTCTTATATAGAAAGGAAATGCTGCCATACCAAATAAGTAGCTCAAAGTACCGATTTTTCTTTATGTTAGGAATCATTATTTAAGCTCATTTGATTAATTTCTCATAAATGGGTGGATAATCGTAAACCTAAGTGGGATAGCAGCTGGAGGCTAGGAAGGATGTAGAGGTAGTACTGGTGTGAGAAATACCAGGAATCCATTAATAGGTGCTCCAGCCGCCGTGATATGACTAAAATACTGTTAAAAGCGGCGTTAAACTCCATTCAATCAACCAGTTAAGCTCATAAGAATTATCTTACATAGAGTGAGAAGACGTTACAAAGTTCAATTCTTCCTTCGTTCTATTTTTCTTAAAAAGAATTCTAAAATGCCAAAGATAACAGTTTATAAACCGTCTTTAATTGCAACAAGAAAGAAAAAATAAATCAACAACTACAAATAACCTGCAATCAGTATATGAGTTCAACTTTGAATAGTGTATGCATTGATACTCACGGACGAGGCACTGACAAATTGGGCATTTGTTTCTATCTGCTGGTTGATCCACTTTATAGCCATATCTACAAGAAGCCACACAATCGTCTACCTGTGGACAGTTCTGTTCAGTTGGTTTAGGTATTAGAAGGACTCTTGCTTGTGGGGTTGTTGGTACTTTCACTGAAACCAAACAGCATACTCTTTTTTTAAATACAATGTAATTGTCCTAATGAATTAAAAGACTACCTGGCAGCAAAGAAAAAGATCCGACTGTATGATTTGCATACTGGTTGAGTGTCTATGATATAGTTGACTTTCATTGAAAGAAAACATTCTTCAATATCTGCATGAACGTAGAACTGAGTTCGATACTATTTACATATTCGTGCGTAAAATGTATTTATAAAACAAATACACTGCATGCGCATGCCAAGTTTATCAATTGCTTGATTAAGTGTAAAAAGGAGCATAACTCGTTCGGATATTTTTAGTTATCCGCTTTGGTGATAAAGATTGATCGTATGATAGTGTAATTATATTCCGAGTTTCAAATGAATGTTTTCAGCAATACCAGAGATATTAAGAATTGTCAAATCTTTCGGACGACGATGCTGAAACAAGCGTCAACGCAGACGTTTGCGTTCACGCATGTCTCTGCATCGTCGTTCTGGCTAAAGCAATACCTCCGAAAATAAAAATACTAATTTTTATTAAAATATAATAATTTGTTGACATTTTTTGTGATGTATGCTTCAATGATATCAATAAGAAATGATGAGAATACTCATTGTTTTCATTGGGATGTGAAACTAAAACCTAATCACACATAATATTATTTGAAAAGGGTTTTAGTTCAAGCCGAATTCCAAATAAAAGTCTCTTTTTTACACATTTTCAGACGAGATTATTTTAGACTAGTCAAAATTCATAGGAGCTGCAAAGATAAACTTTTAGTTAATGAATTTAAAAAAAGTTGTGATATTTAGGTCGAAAATTATGTGGACAATGAAGAAGCTTCTTGTTACCAGCAATTTCTTGAACATATGTAGCCCCACTTGCTTTAAAAATGAATGTACCCCCACATGATGTACTTAATTTTCCATTGCGTTCTTAAGAAAAACTGAATTTGATATACTTGGAATTGGCATCTACAACATTTTTCAATTTTCATATTTTAATGTTAAAGTTTTTTTGTTTATAAATTGGTTGAATAAAATTTCCCCAAATCCTTTTATAGACAGTACTTCCTTTAATTCTTTGTAATCAACCAACTGTGCACGTAAGTATGCTCAACAAGTATTATATCCAACTTAGATCTAAAGTATAAAGGACAAAGTACCTTTGTTTGACTATTTTACGAAACAGTTAGAACCAACAACTGTGTGTATTTACCAAATATGGAAATATTCCCCTTCCATACTGGTTCTGATGATAATGTTTTTATTTTCTACAATGATTTCTTTCAAGTTTTTAAAGTTTCATCAACTTAAATCACCATCTGCTTAATTTTCCATTTTGACCAGTGTAAAACTTAGTTGTCTGTCAAGGGCTAAGTAAATCTTAACCAACCATTTTCTTCTCCTTTTTTATAACCAACAAACTGTGCAAGCCAATATATTCTGTCAATAACAGAAGTTTCTGTCAAAGACAGCAAAATATCAAGCTACCGACATTTTATATGTAGCACACTGTTATTATTTGAAATTCTAATATTATTCTTTGATTGAAATCCACGTCTTCAAGATACAGAAGTATGTAAGGATATTATGAAAACCGTCCTTAAATATTGAAGATATTCTCCGGAAGAGGTGATTTTGATTATATGACCTTTAAGTATGTCCTTGCCATCGGATGAAGGTCACCAAATTTGCACTCTACACAGGGCCTGGTTAAGTTAAACAAAGAGGTGAATTTATCTTGAAATTCATCCGTAAATGTAATAGATATGCTCCGGACAAAGTGAATTTGGTCATTTATCCTTGACTTTGAAGGTAAGCCACCGGTGTTTGCACTGCGACCTCATCAAGTTGAACAAGTCTGTAGAATTTTTGGAAATCTAACAAATATTACTCCGGACAATGTGAACTTTGTCTTTTTATCTTGAACTGACACATTGACATTGAAAATTACTCACCGAATCTTGAGCGCAGCTTCAATTAGTTGTTGTGTTAGATTATCTGTAAATCCACCCATAAATTGTATTTACCCGGGAAGCGTAAATTTGGTGACTTGATCCTGAACTGTTACCTTGACCTTGAAGGTAGGTCAGTGAATTCTAGTATTCGGATAACCTCTCATCAAGATATACTATATACATGTATTTTTGAAACTAGACAAAGCTTTTATAAGAAATAAAGCGGACAATATGCGGCTGATAGACATAGACATAGACGGATACTATAATTCCCACCTGATTTACCACGGGGATTAAAAACATTTTTTTCTAATAAGAAGTAAGATACAGAGGAGATAATCCATATATTTGACCAATTTATAAAACAGTATTGGTCGTCTCCTTTAACCCATTGATTAAATACAATATCTAATATGAATTAAAAGATTTATCAAATTCATGAAAAATGAAAATGGTTTTAATAGGATTTATACTTTTGTTTTGGTCACCATTTTGTACGGCCGTGCATGTCACATCAAACATGATAAATTTATCTGCAACTTGCGTTGTTTCGTCGACCAGCTATCGTTGTACATGTATATATATCTAATGACCGTTAATGTTATTCACAGGGGTAATCGATTTCTCAATGAGTTTTCATAATTGTATTCGACCAACTCCATTTACATATATCATCTGAATGTCACCTGTCTGTCATTATTACTTGTATTGCTTACATTGTTGTGGTTTCACCAATTATTTAACCGACCCTAACTTATTCCGATGTATCCTAACTTCGAACCGGCCTAAAATATATCAAGAAGCCTATAGGGTCTTATCAGTCACCTGAGTCCAAAGAGCACGAAAACACATAAAGGTCCACCAGATTATGCTACATACCAAATATCAAAGCCATAGGACTTTAAGTTTCGGAGAAGAAGATTTTTAAAGTTTTCACTATATACAGCTGTAAACCTATGTTAAACTTGTGACGTCCAGGTATGGCTTATTTTGATACTTGGGCAAACATTTGTACAATCTTGACCTAGGTTCAACAGATGATGCTGTATACCAAGTTCTAGGCCCTCCTGTTCGGGAGAAGAAGAGTTTTTACTATACAAACCCTATGTAAAGTTTGTGACGTTCAGTTTTGATAGAGATCCACCAGATGAGGCTACATACCAAATATCAAAGCTCTAGGCCTATTTTGTTGAGAGAAGAAGACTTTTAAAGTTTTCACGATATAAGCCTATGCTTAATTGGTGACGTCCGGGAATGGGCTAAATTTGATCCTGGAGCAATAATTTGTACAATCTTCATAGTGATCCACGTAATGATGATGTATACCAAATATCAAAGTTCTAGGCCCTATTGTTTGGGAGAAGAGGAGTTTTAAATTTTTCTATATATAAATTTGATTTCTAAATTTTCTTGAGTGGCGTAATAAGAAGGAAATATATGGCAATGGGTTAACATTTAGAGACTTTCAAATATATCCAATGTCAATAATAATACAGTAGCTTCTACAGGTTAAATTAAGTAGAACGTTGTTAATCAAACAACTCCAGTCAAAGTATTAAATTAAAAATAAAAAGCACATGGGTCTTTTGTCGTCCAAAGCGTGTGTTCGTGTGTGTGTTGGGGGTGTTAGTGGATCTCGCCTCTGGTTCTCTCGAGGGGACTGTCTTACATTGAATAGTATCCAAAATCGTGCCCGTGACTGACGGGGGCGCTCTTCTTGGAGGTGCTGTCTGCAGAGATGCTGGCTAATTGACATATATGTCCGTCTTTGGAATGAACTGTTTTGTTTATTTACCAGAAGATTTAATGAAAACTCTTGGCGTCTTTCGGGACATCCCACCGGAGGATACCCCCGCAAATCTGTTTAAGAACCTGGAGGCCAAAGTTAACGGTACGCGTATCATGATCAGAGAAGGCCTCCAGGACTGATTAACAGGATGAGCAGGCGATGGGATTGGGATGATCTTGACCTTGTTTGGGTACATTCTCCGAGAGGAGATCGAGTTCATCGGGGGATGTGGTCTGCATCCTTGTCTCGCCGCACTACATACTGCCTCTAAAGTGCCATTTCGGCTAGCAATTCGGCCAGATCTTTCGCAGGTGCCCCATCCATGACAGGTGTGCCCACTGTTCTGGACAGTACAGCATAAGGAAGTTCAGGCCTATCCACAGGGGATGCGCGAACTGAGGGAGTCAGCACTCCACTAGGTCAAGTTTTAGCAAGGAGTACCATTTGAGGTCATGTATTAAAAAATACCGGGACGACAAGAGATGCAACCGGGCTCCAGGTATGCGATGAAGCGAATATGTGTGGCCTTTAGCGTGTTAAACAGACACATTGTCATTGCCCATTTCTTGTTTTTTCGAACGAAAACTCTTTGAATTTTGAAAATGATTCGTGCTAATGATAATTCTTATGACCAAATCGTATCAATATCAAGCAAATATTTTCTTCCTAGAGTTTAGATCGGTAAACAGTGAATAAGGCTCCTGTATATTTCATCAGAATGTTCGCATACCAGTGTTCAACAGAGATCATCCTGATGACTTGTCAAAAGATCTGGCCAAATCTCATTAGAGTTTGTGCCCAGGTTGAAGCCCCTGGAATGTAAACAAATAAAGTGTCCGCATTTCCTGGGTTTTCCAGTAGGTTTTTGTTTTAAAAAGAAGGGATAATTACTTCAGGAATAATAATATCAGCGTAATGGATTTTTATACTGCGCCTCCCCAAGTCAGTTTCTTATAGTAAATGAAGTTTCAAGTTAACATCTTTCTTATTTAGAAGTTATAGCTGAGACCGAAAAATTAAACCCGATAGATGAATGAGTGTCAGAATGTCTGTTTGGCTGGTGGATAGTAAATAAAAGGATAATTCCACTCACCTATGATACATTCACACACTGGACAACCGTTTTCCCCCGGAGAGCCAAGCTTCGATTCTCCCCTACAGTTGTCTGCACAATCCTTTCTTGTCGGACAGGACTGTGGTTTAGGGGACGGAGTCGGGATAAACGGCTTTACTTGGTTCCCTAGCCTCATACCTCAAAGGAATCAAGATAAGTAGTGAAACTATAACTTAACCGTGTTGGAAACTCAATACAGTAACGACATATTAGATATGGAAAAGGACAAAGAAATCCGACTATAAAACGAAAAGTGTCTTTCGATATTGCAATCATTTTAAACAGAACAACGCTTGGTTCAAGATGATTTGCTGAATTGCAAGACATTTCATGTACGACATGGTTGACTTAATTAACATTTCAAAATTAGAGATACTTTTAAGTCCAACGACGAAAGTAATCAACTATCTTATAAGAGTAATTGTAAGTAAATATAACTAGTGTATAACTAGTATATTAGAAAGAGCGCTTTAGTAAGAGGAGCTAGAGAATTCAGTAAATTACGGTAAGCAATTGCAGTCCACATACAATGTAGGTGATAAAGGCGATAGCAGAAGAGCAAAGCTAATAGGTCAGTAAAAAGAAATACCTGGTGTGCTTGCCTGCAAATAAATAATCTTACTTAGTGTATCGACATATTTTTTCATGCAAAACCTAATATTCTAAACGTGTATCTTTAATTCTTAATTCCATATTAGCTTGAAAACAATCTCAGTGGATCGACTTATCCCACAATTATTGAAAAGACGTATTACCATTTTGTAGAAGCTTAAGAAAAATAATAAAAAATGAAATTGTTTATTGACTAAATATTTAAAGAATTGAGGAAATACTATTGTCTTTTTTTAAAAATTCGTTTGAAAATAAACTAAACCTGAATTTCAGAACATGTCCTGATTATACCATTCACAATGATTCTTAAATTTATACAACGTTCAGAGGAAATATGGACTACTTCATTCGACAAAACTTATAAAAAATGCCACATTCCATCTGTTCCA
The DNA here is from genome assembly GCA_946902895.1 of Fragum fragum. Classification (NCBI taxonomy): domain Eukaryota; kingdom Metazoa; phylum Mollusca; class Bivalvia; order Cardiida; family Cardiidae; genus Fragum; species Fragum fragum. Next base: position 11,955,321 of record OX336366.1, read on the forward strand.
ATAGTGTAAATAGTAGAAGTAATATCATGAATGTTTAAAATCATATCTTACCCCCCCCCCCCAAATACAACAAATTTGGATGGATAATCATACTCCAGGTCCAAAAGCATAAATAATTATGGCAAGATCAAAATAATTCTGTGCGTTTTGCCTAAAATTCATGATAGAAGCTTCGATATTTAAAATTGTCGCAACAAAATAAGCTTTGTTTACATAAAATAATGACGTCATTGGTGACGTTTTTTCTTTCGCTAGCCATCAAATAACTAATGTTCAATTCCGCAATGGAAATTATCAAAATTGTCCGAATTTTAGCTGGCACTCCAGAGAAAGAACCCGGTGCGTTCGACTCGGTGTCAAAATTGTAAACAAACATTAGTTGAAAGCGACAATAAAACCACACAATACGCTTTCCGAAGAACTTAACTCATACTCTTCTATTACATCTTGATACTAAAACGGCTTTGGCTACCAAATGAACGGTTTTCTTGCTTAAACAGGTCTTTAAGAGGCTCGCGAATTCAAGAATCTAGATTAAATTTGACCATTATGTAAATAAATTACGTAGAGGTTTGAAGTAAGCCGTGGACTGACGTAGACCGCTACCGCCGTCGACTTTAACGAAGCTGATAGTACCAGTCTATAGTAATCATTCTATTCACATAAGGTCTAAGGGAACTAATTCATTTTCCATAGGCGACCATTATAGCGTTTTGGCTTATAGCTCAGTCCATAAGTAAGCAACAATGATCAGACCGACCTCAAATTGAAGAACAATCATTCATACATCCATATAAACAAATTTAAATATGGCATGATCCCTTTGCTCTATGACATTTTACCCCATTTTTGAGATGACCTTCACCGGACAGCTATTTTTTCCGTTTTTTCCAAAAATTATACCCATTTTTAAAACTGGCTATTTCAGTAAAAAAATATTAAAATCCATTATTTTTCCGCTTGAAATATTAAAACAGTGTATAAATAGTCAGAAAAAAATATTGATTTGTCATCAGGTATTATTGTCCAATCACAGGTCACCTTGATCTATTCCTACTATCAACCGGAGTTTCCCTAAAGATTTCTGCCAGAAGGGGGGGAATAAATTAGTTCCCTTAGACCTAAAGAAAATATTTTATTTTGTTTATTCACACTTTTCAAGCAATATCGTGTACAAATATGTATTTTTGACAAGTCTTAAAAATTTCGAGCTCTTTTGATCAATACATAACAAGAAATTGAGCGTTCCCTTTTACCCTGTCAGTGATTATCATATGTAATATTCGATAAATTTGAAATTTGTGCTTCAAAAAATCCAAGGTTTTCAATCGAAAAAAATAAGCCCATGATATTATCTTGGACATTGTTTTTATGATAGCTTTTCTTCAACATCACCTCCTAGAGAGGTTAAACCTATTTTTACGAGTACAAAAGAATATTACGCAATCTTAATTAATCTTATATACACATGACCCTTCTCACTGCTAAAATTCTGTTATTTATCGATTTCGTTGATATCAAATGAACTGTTTTACCGTCCAATTTTCTCAATTCAAGTGTAACACAAGTCAAAGGAAGATTGCAATCTTCTAGACAAAAAATTAGCGTGTTTGGTTGTATATTATTGCGTAATCAGTAGTTTCCCTTTACACAGGTAGGGAAAAGTAGAACCCTGTAGTTCAGGCAAATGAAAGCTAATTTTCCGTTGAAACCATTCAATTTCGCTATTTTTTCAGCTGGTCTGTCTCAATCTTTCTGGATCTGACGATTTTCACTCAAAATCCATAAGGAACTTTAAATTTTGTTGAAATTTTAATGAGAAAACCCTTATCTTTAGAAAAAAAATCGCATTTTTCGTGACTTTTCCCGTATCCAATTGTCTTTTTTCACGAAAAATAGCTTATTTTCATTATGTTAATGAACATTTATGCTAAATACACTCTGATAGAAAATTCTATTGTGATCAGTACCATAGTCATAAAAAGATAAGCTTTCCCTTAACCCTGGTAAGTATAAAACATTTCTTTTGTTTCCTAAAATAGCTCTTGAAATCCGTTTAAACTGTTCAGGTTTGTACTTACTGCGCAAATAGCGTACTAGATCGTCGCCGCGAAATGTCACCTTTCTTTCAAAATATGTGTTAATATGAAATATTGCACAATTTCAAAGATTTTATACAAATTTAACCCAAAACACCCAAAGATTTTAATTTTTAAAAATTTAATTTTTAGTCTAACTGACACCATTTATGAAAATATTTTCTTTAAAATGGCATAAAATTATAGCCAAATGTAATGTGCACGTCTGTTGACAAATAAATTTAGTTCAGCTTCTTTGCTCCGGGAATATAACCCTTTTCTTTCCCTTACTCTTGTTAAGCAAAATCGCCCTATTTCGGTACAGCACACATGATATACAGCATTCTAAATGTACCCATCGGTAATTCTTCGCCGTTTTATCGTTATTCTGGGTGACTAAACTATTTTTTTTCAAAAATTAAGTAAATAGGTACCTAAATCAATATTCCGCTCGAAACTTTGTGGCAAAAGACACCGAAATATCAGGTATTAGGCTGTTTTTCCATATTGGTTTCAAATCATATTCTGCTGAATTGTCCCTTTTCCTTGACATATAATCGAAAATTTCATTTCATTTCACTTATTTGTACGCATCGCCTGGATTGAATGTCGGGACCGGATATAACATCTTGACAGAGGTCATGAAGTGTAACGACAATACATGTATATTACTGCTCTACATTTAGGTCTAAGGGAACTAATTCATTTTCCATAGGCGACCATTATAGCGTTTTGGCTTAAAGCTCAGTCCATGAGTAAGCAACAATGATCAGACCGACCTCAAATTGAAGAACAATCATTCATACATCCATATAAACAAATTTTAATATGGCATGATCCCTTTTCTCTATGACTTTTTACCCTATTTTTGAGATGACCCTCACCGGACAGCTATTTTTTCCGGTTTTTCCAAAAATTATACCCATTTTTAAAACTGGCTATTTCAGTAAAAAAATATTTAAATCCATTATTTTTCCGCTTGAAATATTAAAACAGTGTATAAATAGTCAGAAAAATATTTTTTTGGTCATCAGGTATTATTGTCCAATCACAGGTCACCTTGATCTATTCCTACTATCAACCGGAGTTTCCCTAAAGATTTCTGCCAGAAGGGGGGGGAATGAATTAGTTCCCTTAGACCTAAAGAAAATATTTTATTTTTTTTTATTCACACTTTTCAAGCAATATCGTGTACAAATATGTATTTTTGACAAGTCTTAAATATTTCGAGCTCTTTTGATCAATACATAACAAGAAATTGAGCGTTCCCTTTACCCTGTCAGTGATTTTCATATGGAATATTCGACAAATTTGAAATTTGTGCTTCAAAAAATCCAAGGTTTTCAATCGAAAATAATAAGCCCATGATATTATCTTGGACATTGTTTTCATGATAGCTTTTCTTCAACATCACCTCCTAGAGAGGTTAAACCTATTTTTACGAGTACAAAAGAATATTACGCAATCTTAATTAATCTTATATACACATGACCCTTCTCACTGCTAAAATTCTGTTATTTATCGATTTCGTTGATATCAAATGAACTGTTTTACCGTCCAATTTTCTCAATTAAAGTGTAACACAAGTCAAAGGAAGATTGCAATCTTCTAGACAACAAATTAGCGTGTTTGGTTGCATATTATTGCGTAATCAGTAGTTTCCCTTTACACAGGTAGGGAAAAGTAGAACCCTGTAGTTCAGGCAAATGAAAGCTAATTTTCCGTTGAAACCATTCAATTTCGCTATTTTTTCAGCTGGTCTGTCTCAACCTTTCTGGATCTGACGATTTTCACTCAAAATCCATAAGGAACTTTAAATTTTGTTGAAATTTTAATGAGAAAACCCTTATCTTTAGAAAAAAAATCGCATTTTTCGTGACTTTTCCCGTATCCAATTGTCTTTTTTCACGAAAAATAGCTTATTTTCATTATGTTAATGAACATTTATGCTAAATACACTCTGATAGAAAATTCTATTGTGATCAGTACCATAGTCATAAAAAGATAAGCTTTCCCTTAACCCTGGTAAGTATAAAACATTTCTTTTGTTTCCTAAAATAGCTCTTGAAATCCGTTTAAACTGTTCAGGTTTGTACTTACTGCGCAAATAGCGTGCTAGATCGTCGCCGCGAAATGTCATCTTTCTTTCAAAATATGTGTTAATATGAAATCTTGCACAATTTCAAAGATTTTATACAAATTTAACCCAAAACACCCAAAGATTTTAATTTTTAAAAATTTAATTTTTAGTCTAACTGACACCATTTATGAAAATATTTTCTTTAAAATGGCATAAAATTATAGCCAAATGTAATGTGCACGTCTGTTGACAAATAAATTTAGTTCAGCTTCTTTGCTCCGGGAATATAACCCTTTTCTTTCCCTTACTCTTGTTAAGCAAAATCGCCCTATTTCGGTACAGCACACATGATATACAGCATTCTAAATGTACCCATCGGTAATTCTTCGCCGTTTTATCGTTATTCTGGGTGACTAAACTATTTTTTTTTCAAATATTAAGTAAATAGGTACCTAAATCAATATTCCGCTCGAAACTTTGTGGCAAAAGACACCGGAATATCAGGTATTAGGCTGTTTTACCATATTGGTTTCAAATCATATTCTGCTGAATTGTCCCTTTTTCCTTGACATATAATCGAAAATTTCATTTCATTTCACTTATTTGTACGCATCGCCAGGATTGAATGTCGGGACCGGATATAACATCTTGACAGAGGTCATGAAGTGTAACGACAATACATGTATATTACTGCTCTACATTTAAAGAAAATATTTTATTTTGTTTATTCACACTTTTCAAGCAATATCGTGTACAAATATGTATTTTTGACAAGTCTTAAAAATTTCGAGCTCTTTTGATCAATACATAACAAGAAATTGAGCGTTCCCTTTTACCCTGTCAGTGATTATCATATGTAATATTCGATAAATTTGAAATTTGTGCTTCAAAAAATCCAAGGTTTTCAATCGAAAAAAATAAGCCCATGATATTATCTTGGACATTGTTTTTATGATAGCTTTTCTTCAACATCACCTCCTAGAGAGGTTAAACCTATTTTTACGAGTACAAAATAATATTACGCAATCTTAATTAATCTTATATACACATGACCCTTCTCACTGCTAAAATTCTGTTATTTATCGATTTCGTTGATATCAAATGAACTGTTTTCCCGTCCAATTTTCTCAATTCAAGTGTAATACAAGTCAAAGGAAGATTGCAATCTTCTAGACAACAAATTAGCGTGTTTGGTTGCATATTATTGCGTAATCAGTAGTTTCCCTTTACACAGGTAGGGAAAAGTAGAACCCTGTAGTTCAGGCAAATGAAAGCTTATTTTCCGTTGAAACCATTCAATTTCGCTATTTTTTCAGCTGGTCTGTCTCAATCTTTCTGGATCTGACGATTTTCACTCAAAATCCATAAGGAACTTTAAATTTTGTTGAAATTTTAATGAGAAAACCCTTATCTTTAGAAAAAAAAATCGCATTTTTCGTGACTTTTCCCGTATCCAATTGTCTTTTTTCACGAAAAATAGCTTATTTTCATTATGTTAATGAACATTTATGCTAAATACACTCTGATAGAAAATTCTATTGTGATCAGTACCATAGTCATAAAAAGATAAGCTTTCCCTTAACCCTGGTAAGTATAAAACATTTCTTTTGTTTCCTAAAATAGCTCTTGAAATCCGTTTAAACTGTTCAGGTTTGTACTTACTGCGCAAATAGCGTGCTAGATCGTCGCCGCGAAATGTCATCTTTCTTTCAAAATACGTGTTTATATGAAATCTTGCATAATTTCAAAGATTTTATACAAATTTAACCCAAAACACCCAAAGATTTTAATTTTTAAAAATTTAATTTTTAGTCTAACTGACACCATTTATGAAAATATTTTTTTTAAAATGGCATGAAATTATAGCCAAATGTAATGTGCACGTCTGTTGACAAATAAATTTAGTTCAGCTTCTTTGCTCCGGGAATATAACCCTTTTCTTTCCCTTACTCTTGTTAAGCAAAATCGCCCTATTTCGGTACAGCACACATGATATACAGTATTCTAAAGGTACCCATCGGTAATTCTTCGCCGTTTTATCGTTATTCTGGGTGACTAAACTATTTCTTTTTCAAATATTAAGTAAATAGGTACCTAAATCAATATTCCGCTCGAAACTTTGTGGCAAAAGACACCGGAATATCAGGTATTAGGCTGTTTTACCATATTGGTTTCAAATCATATTCTGCTGAATTGTCCCTTTTCCTTGACATATAATCGAAAATTTCATTTCATTTCACTTATTTGTACGCATCGCCTGGATTGAATGTCGGGACCGGATATAACATCTTGACAGAGGTCATGAAGTGTAACGACAATACATGTATATTACTGCTCTACATTTAGGTCTAAGGGAACTAATTCATTTTCTATAGGCGACCATTATAGCGTTTTGGCTTAAAGCTCAGTCCATGAGTAAGCAACAATGATCAGACCGACCTCAAATTGAAGAACAATCATTCATACATCCATATAAACAAATTTTAATATGGCATGATCCCTTTTCTCTATGACTTTTTACCCTATTTTTGAGATGACCCTCACCGGACAGCTATTTTTTCCGGTTTTTCCAAAAATTATACCCATTTTTAAAACTGGCTATTTCAGTAAAAAAATATTTAAATCCATTATTTTTCCGCTTGAAATATTAAAACAGTGTATAAATAGTCAGAAAAATATTTTTTTGGTCATCAGGTATTATTGTCCAATCACAGGTCACCTTGATCTATTCCTACTATCAACCGGAGTTTCCCTAAAGATTTCTGCCAGAAGGGGGGGGGAATGAATTAGTTCCCTTAGACCTAAAGAAAATATTTTATTTTGTTTATTCACACTTTTCAAGCAATATCGTGTACAAATATGTATTTTTGACAAGTCTTAAATATTTCGAGCTCTTTTGATCAATACATAACAAGGAATTGAGCGTTCCCTTTACCCTGTCAGTGATTTTCATATGGAATATTCGACAAATTTGAAATTTGTGCTTCAAAAAATCCAAGGTTTTCAATCGAAAATAATAAGCCCATGATATTATCTTGGACATTGTTTTCATGATAGCTTTTCTTCAACATCACCTCCTAGAGAGGTTAAACCTATTTTTACGAGTACAAAAGAATATTACGCAATCTTAATTAATCTTATATACACATGACCCTTCTCACTGCTAAAATTCTGTTATTTATCGATTTCGTTGATATCAAATGAACTGTTTTCCCGTCCAATTTTCTCAATTCAAGTGTAACACAAGTCAAAGGAAGATTGCAATCTTCTAGACAACAAATTAGCGTGTTTGGTTGCATATTATTGCGTAATCAGTAGTTTCCCTTTACACAGGTAGGGAAAAGTAGAACCCTGTAGTTCAGGCAAATGAAAGCTAATTTTCCGTTGAAACCATTCAATTTCGCTATTTTTTCAGCTGGTCTGTCTCAACCTTTCTGGATCTGACGATTTTCACTCAAAATCCATAAGGAACTTTAAATTTTGTTGAAATTTTAATGAGAAAACCCTTATCTTTAGAAAAAAAATCGCATTTTCGTGACTTTTCCCGTATCCAATTGTCTTTTTTCACGAAAAATAGCTTATTTTCATTATGTTAATGAACATTTATGCTAAATACACTCTGATAGAAAATTCTATTGTGATCAGTACCATAGTCATAAAAAGATAAGCTTTCCCTTAACCCTGGTAAGTATAAAACATTTCTTTTGTTTCCTAAAATAGCTCTTGAAATCCGTTTAAACTGTTCAGGTTTGTACTTACTGCGCAAATAGCGTGCTAGATCGTCGCCGCGAAATGTCATCTTTCTTTCAAAATATGTGTTAATATGAAATCTTGCACAATTTCAAAGATTTTATACAAATTTAACCCAAAACACCCAAAGATTTTCACTCAAAATCCATAAGGAACTTTAAATTTTGTTGAAATTTTAATGGGAAAACCCTTATCTTTAGAAAAAAAATCGCATTTTCGTGACTTTTCCCGTATCCAATTGTCTTTTTTCACGAAAAATAGCTTATTTTCATTATGTTAATGAACATTTATGCTAAATACACTCTGATAGAAAATTCTATTGTGATCAGTACCATAGTCATAAAAAGATAAGCTTTCCCTTAACCCTGGTAAGTATAAAACATTTCTTTTGTTTCCTAAAATAGCTCTTGAAATCCGTTTAAACTGTTCAGGTTTGTACTTACTGCGCAAATAGCGTGCTAGATCGTCGCCGCGAAATGTCATCTTTCTTTCAAAATATGTGTTAATATGAAATCTTGCACAATTTCAAAGATTTTATACAAATTTAACCCAAAACACCCAAAGATTTTAATTTTTAAAAATTTAATTTTTAGTCTAACTGACACCATTTATGAAAATATTTTCTTTAAAATGGCATAAAATTATAGCCAAATGTAATGTGCACGTCTGTTGACAAATAAATTTAGTTCAGCTTCTTTGCTCCGGGAATATAACCCTTTTCTTTCCCTTACTCTTGTTAAGCAAAATCGCCCTATTTCGGTACAGCACACATGATATACAGCATTCTAAATGTACCCATCGGTAATTCTTCGCCGTTTTATCGTTATTCTGGGTGACTAAACTATTTTTTTTCAAATATTAAGTAAATAGGTACCTAAATCAATATTCCGCTCGAAACTTTGTGGCAAAAGACACCGGAATATCAGGTATTAGGCTGTTTTACCATATTGGTTTCAAATCATATTCTGCTGAATTGTCCCTTTTTCCTTGACATATAATCGAACATTTCATTTCATTTCACTTATTTGTACGCATCGCCAGGATTGAATGTCGGGACCGGATATAACATCTTGACAGAGGTCATGAAGTGTAACGACAATACATGTATATTACTGCTCTACATTTAAAGAAAATATTTTATTTTGTTTATTCACACTTTTCAAGCAATATCGTGTACAAATATGTATTTTTGACAAGTCTTAAAAATTTCGAGCTCTTTTGATCAATACATAACAAGAAATTGAGCGTTCCCTTTACCCTGTCAGTGATTTTCATATGGAATATTCGACAAATTTGAAATTTGTGCTTCAAAAAATCCAAGGTTTTCAATCGAAAAAAATAAGCCCATGATATTATCTTGGACATTGTTTTTATGATAGCTTTTCTTCAACATCACCTCCTAGAGAGGTTAAACCTATTTTTACGAGTACAAAATAATATTACGCAATCTTAATTAATCTTATATACACATGACCCTTCTCACTGCTAAAATTCTGTTATTTATCGATTTCGTTGATATCAAATGAACTGTTTTACCGTCCAATTTTCTCAATTCAAGTGTAACACAAGTCAAAGGAAGATTGCAATCTTCTAGACAACAAATTAGCGTGTTTGGTTGCATATTATTGCGTAATCAGTAGTTTCCCTTTACACAGGTAGGGAAAAGTAGAACCCTGTAGTTCAGGCAAATGAAAGCTTATTTTCCGTTGAAACCATTCAATTTCGCTATTTTTTCAGCTGGTCTGTCTCAATCTTTCTGGATCTGACGATTTTCACTCAAAATCCATAAGGAACTTTAAATTTTGTTGAAATTTTAATGAGAAAACCCTTATCTTTAGAAAAAAAAATCGCATTTTTCGTGACTTTTCCCGTATCCAATTGTCTTTTTTCACGAAAAATAGCTTATTTTCATTATGTTAATGAACATTTATGCTAAATACACTCTGATAGAAAATTCTATTGTGATCAGTACCATAGTCATAAAAAGATAAGCTTTCCCTTAACCCTGGTAAGTATAAAACATTTCTTTTGTTTCCTAAAATAGCTCTTGAAATCCGTTTAAGCTGTTCAGGTTTGTACTTACTGCGCAAATAGCGTGCTAGATCGTCGCCGCGAAATGTCACCTTTCTTTCAAAATACGTGTTTATATGAAATCTTGCATAATTTTAAAGATTTTATACAAATTTAACCCAAAACACCCAAAGATTTTAATTTTTAAAAATTTAATTTTTAGTCTAACTGACACCATTTATGAAAATATTTTCTTTAAAATGGCATGAAATTATAGCCAAATGTAATGTGCACGTCTGTTGACAAATAAATTTAGTTCAGCTTCTTTGCTCCGGGAATATAACCCTTTTCTTTCCCTTACTCTTGTTAAGCAAAATCGCCCTATTTCGGTACAGCACACATGATATACAGCATTCTAAAGGTACCCATCGGTAATTCTTCGCCGTTTTATCGTTATTCTGGGTGACTAAACTATTTCTTTTTCAAATATTAAGTAAATAGGTACCTAAATCAATATTCCGCTCGAAACTTTGTGGCAAAAGACACCGGAATATCAGGTATTAGGCTGTTTTACCATATTGGTTTCAAATCATATTCTGCTGAATTGTCCCTTTTCCTTGACATATAATCGAAAATTTCATTTCATTTCACTTATTTGTACGCATCGCCTGGATTGAATGTCGGGACCGGATATAACATCTTGACTGAGGTCATGAAGTGTAACGACAATACATGTTTATTACTGCTCTACATTTAGGTCTAAGGGAACTAATTCATTTTCCATAGGCGACCATTATAGCGTTTTGGCTTAAAGCTCAGTCCATGAGAAAGCAACAATGATCAGACCGACCTCAAATTGAAGAACAATCATTCATACATCCATATAAACAAATTTTAATATGGCATGATCCCTTTTCTCTATGACTTTTTACCCTATTTTTGAGATGACCCTCACCGGACAGCTATTTTTTCCGGTTTTTCCAAAAATTATACCCATTTTTAAAACTGGCTATTTCAGTAAAAAAATATTTAAATCCATTATTTTTCCGCTTGAAATATTAAAACAGTGTATAAATAGTCAGAAAAATATTTTTTTGGTCATCAGGTATTATTGTCCAATCACAGGTCACCTTGATCTATTCCTACTATCAACCGGAGTTTCCCTAAAGATTTCTGCCAGAAGGGGGGGGGAATGAATTAGTTCCCTTAGACCTAAAGAAAATATTTTATTTTGTTTATTCACACTTTTCAAGCAATATCGTGTACAAATATGTATTTTTGACAAGTCTTAAATATTTCGAGCTCTTTTGATCAATACATAACAAGGAATTGAGCGTTCCCTTTACCCTGTCAGTGATTTTCATATGGAATATTCGACAAATTTGAAATTTGTGCTTCAAAAAATCCAAGGTTTTCAATCGAAAATAATAAGCCCATGATATTATCTTGGACATTGTTTTCATGATAGCTTTTCTTCAACATCACCTCCTAGAGAGGTTAAACCTATTTTTACGAGTACAAAAGAATATTACGCAATCTTAATTAATCTTATATACACATGACCCTTCTCACTGCTAAAATTCTGTTATTTATCGATTTCGTTGATATCAAATGAACTGTTTTCCCGTCCAATTTTCTCAATTCAAGTGTAACACAAGTCAAAGGAAGATTGCAATCTTCTAGACAACAAATTAGCGTGTTTGGTTGCATATTATTGCGTAATCAGTAGTTTCCCTTTACACAGGTAGGGAAAAGTAGAACCCTGTAGTTCAGGCAAATGAAAGCTAATTTTCCGTTGAAACCATTCAATTTCGCTATTTTTTCAGCTGGTCTGTCTCAACCTTTCTGGATCTGACGATTTTCACTCAAAATCCATAAGGAACTTTAAATTTTGTTGAAATTTTAATGAGAAAACCCTTATCTTTAGAAAAAAAATCGCATTTTCGTGACTTTTCCCGTATCCAATTGTCTTTTTTCACGAAAAATAGCTTATTTTCATTATGTTAATGAACATTTATGCTAAATACACTCTGATAGAAAATTCTATTGTGATCAGTACCATAGTCATAAAAAGATAAGCTTTCCCTTAACCCTGGTAAGTATAAAACATTTCTTTTGTTTCCTAAAATAGCTCTTGAAATCCGTTTAAACTGTTCAGGTTTGTACTTACTGCGCAAATAGCGTGCTAGATCGTCGCCGCGAAATGTCATCTTTCTTTCAAAATATGTGTTAATATGAAATCTTGCACAATTTCAAAGATTTTATACAAATTTAACCCAAAACACCCAAAGATTTTAATTTTTAAAAATTTAATTTTTAGTCTAACTGACACCATTTATGAAAATATTTTCTTTAAAATGGCATAAAATTATAGCCAAATGTAATGTGCACGTCTGTTGACAAATAAATTTAGTTCAGCTTCTTTGCTCCGGGAATATAACCCTTTTCTTTCCCTTACTCTTGTTAAGCAAAATCGCCCTATTTCGGTACAGCACACATGATATACAGCATTCTAAATGTACCCATCGGTAATTCTTCGCCGTTTTATCGTTATTCTGGGTGACTAAACTATTTTTTTTCAAATATTAAGTAAATAGGTACCTAAATCAATATTCCGCTCGAAACTTTGTGGCAAAAGACACCGGAATATCAGGTATTAGGCTGTTTTACCATATTGGTTTCAAATCATATTCTGCTGAATTGTCCCTTTTTCCTTGACATATAATCGAACATTTCATTTCATTTCACTTATTTGTACGCATCGCCAGGATTGAATGTCGGGACCGGATATAACATCTTGACAGAGGTCATGAAGTGTAACGACAATACATGTATATTACTGCTCTACATTTAAAGAAAATATTTTATTTTGTTTATTCACACTTTTCAAGCAATATCGTGTACAAATATGTATTTTTGACAAGTCTTAAAAATTTCGAGCTCTTTTGATCAATACATAACAAGAAATTGAGCGTTCCCTTTACCCTGTCAGTGATTTTCATATGGAATATTCGACAAATTTGAAATTTGTGCTTCAAAAAATCCAAGGTTTTCAATCGAAAAAAATAAGCCCATGATATTATCTTGGACATTGTTTTTATGATAGCTTTTCTTCAACATCACCTCCTAGAGAGGTTAAACCTATTTTTACGAGTACAAAATAATATTACGCAATCTTAATTAATCTTAATTAATCTAAGTGTAACGACAATACATGTATATTACTGCTCTACATTAAGGTCTAAGGGAACTTATTCATTTTCCATAGGCGACCATTATAGCGTTTTGGCTTAAAGCTCAGTCCATGAGTAAGCAACAATGATCAGACCGACCTCAAATTGAAGAACAATCATTCATACATCCATATAAACAAATTTTAATATGGCATGATCCCTTTTCTCTATGACTTTTTACCCCATTTTTGAGATGACCCTCACCGGACAGCTATTTTTTCCGGTTTTTCCAAAAATTATACCCATTTTTAAAACTGGCTATTTCAGTAAAAACATTAAAATCCATTATTTTTCCGCTTGAAATATTAAAACAGTGTATAAATAGTCAGAAAAAAATATTTATTTTGTCATCAGGTATTATTGTCCAATCACAGGTCACCCTGATCTATTCCTACTATCAACCGGAGTTTCCCTAAAGATTTCTGCCAGAAGGGGGGGGGAAATGAATTAGTTCCCTTAGACCATAAGTCGGAATTGAATCGCATTGTTATCAAATATCGATTTTTCTTCGTCAGTGTTTTTTCCGGAGATTGCGGAAATTACCGAAAACCATACTGCCGACGAGAAAATTACCCGATTTACAGTACACAAGGTCAGTTTCGTGAGTAAACTTGTAAAAAAGATAATTAAAGAAATAATCAAAGTGCCGTACGCACTGTAATTGGTCATCACTGAGAAATTGGACATATCGTTGCATTCCGACTTTAGAATTAGGGTCAAACAACTTTAATTTCTATTACTTTCATAACACGTAGGTTCTATCCTAGTGTATGATATTTCCGTGAATGTTAATTAGAACTAATATTATTTTACACGAACGTAAGACCTTGATGCAACATGGGTACCGACAAAAAGACAACTTTTTGTGAAAACTAAATTTTTAAAAATTCTCGATTGTTAAATAGTCATGGTTAGATCATCCCTGCAAGCTTTTTTTTATAAAGCAAAATCAGAAAAATTACAGAAATATGATAACTTAAGTTTAAGAGCAAATGCTGACAGCAGGTTCATGAAGTTTTAAAACCCTTTCTTTTTCTGGGCAGAAATTAACAAGTTCATAAACAGCGCTGATTATACACAAAGGAAAAAAACAATTGATACTATTCTTTGGGCGAATTCTTTAGACAGCTTGAAAGCATAATAATCAAATTTGCTCTCCAGAAGAACTTTCAGTACTTTGATTAACTTATGGCTGGTAAATAATTGAGTGGCAGTATCATCTTTGTTTACACCTCGATATGATTGAAAGAAAGGGTTGGTTAGACGCGTTCATCACTAGCGGAAAATCCTTGAAGCATTCATTTTCAAAGCGTGTGACCGTCCAGTTTTCCTTTACTCCTTTTGATAATTCTTAAATTGTAAAATGAAATGATTTTTTTCTGTTTTCCCGTCAGAAAATACGTCCAGTTTGGCTAAAGGCAGTTTTGGCAAATTGCAGCGACATAATCTCGAATTTATGGTTATATAAATTGGTCTACGACCAATTAAAAACCGAATTATGGACATTTCTAATTACTACCGAGTTGAAAACATGAAAAAAAAAACATAATTCATTTCAATTACAGCATGTAATGTTTGAGTACTTGCATAACATAATGCCACAGTGTTAAATGTAATTCTAACGTTGACCAAGACTTTGTCTTGGATATATTAAGTTCACTGGCAAAGTTAATAGGCCTTTATTACTTAACTGTTGGTAGTATTAAAGTATTTTGTATGGTTCGATTTAAGAATTATATCGTTTGTACCCTACCATTTTTCGCGGAACATTCCGGACCCAAGCAGTTTATACCAGCAACAAGGTTTCCTGAAAGAAAAATAAGATTCTTTTAAACTTTTATCTTAAGACATTTCTAGGTTCAAAGTTATACGACTCCTGCCAACGCGTATATCTGGGCCTTTATATTTTCTATCGAGTATCAAATTATTCTGAATGAAAAAAAAGGAGATTGAATTTGTTGACATACACATAATGACTTCGTAAGAATCACTTAAAGTTCTTGATTTGGTAGGAAACATTAGGAAAACATTAAGGTTCTCTCATTCCTTTTTTGATAGTTATTTGTTTATAAACACAGACTAATAAATGCAATGTTACAACTGCAGATAAATATATAGCATATTAAAAGTCCTTCTGAAAAGAACCAAGGCCAAGATATTACCGTATGTTTTAAGACGCTACTCGATAATTCGTGGCATATTTACCTTTACCCGATACATTTCCACCTATTGGTAATGGCGATAATCCAGAATGTGGAGCCGGTCCATTGTTTGCGGATCCTGTGAAAATATAGTGTCACATATTTCAGTTGCGGAAATATCAATGAGGTCTATTGAAAGCCAGCTATTTCAGACATAAATGCAGTATATTTAATATATAATGACTTATACACAGTGAACTTTCCTTATGTCTTGGAAGAACTGAAACAATTCTTTGAGTTCTTATCACCAGTTAAGGCCGAATAACTCCCTAAAGTTTCGTGCAGAGGCAGGCCAAATTTATCTTTAGTTAAAGGTTCAGATGGTACACTTCATTAGGTCCTATCTGATATCTCACGGAGAAGGTGAATGCACGTACTGAAATTCTGTGTAAAAACTTTACTTTATACCAATCATAACACAGGATAGCAGCAATGTCACTTATATAATGTCATTAAAACTACGCGTGTGCACTTTGGTATATTCAGATTAAGACCACAAAATCAAAACTTTAACTACCAAAAACATGGTCGTTCCATTTGTAATTTAAACACACTTTACGTGTTCGCTTTGAACATTAAATTAAATAACTTGTAAATAAAGAGTTGACAAGATAACTCTTTGTAAAGTATTTCAAGTTAAATATGGCATAAAACCGAAATGTATGAACGAAAGTATTTTTAACTCAACACTGAGTATTAATCTAATCCTACATTTCTTTTCAAAGGTCGATTCCTTAAGAAAGAAAACCTGTGCAACTAACGGATGAAACCTATCGCGTGCCTTTTCCATTCTAAAATTGTTGACTTCGAAAACTTTCAAACCACATCATTCTTGTTCTTTGCCCTCCTACCATAGGAGTATAAGCATTATGCATAGAATTGGGTACACCTTTTCCGTTGTATATTGGTCAGGAAAGCTGGATATAAGCAAATGCAACCGTGCCTACAGAATCATTGTTACAATTGCTAAAATAATTGAGGAGTCTGTCGATATGCTTTTCGAATAAAGAAGACAAACAAGGATCGGTGTTGTTTGAAGTTAGAATAAAGCTTGTCGGACTTGATCGGGTCTGCCGAGTCTGCCGAGTTTTATACGCTGGTGAGAATTTGTCCTTGTTTCCGAATTAAATCGGGACCTTTAAGTTTATTTTAAAGCGAATACAAAAATCCAACTGTCTCGAAATCATTATTAGATTTCATCACATAGTTTTGACCATGTAAAACCCAAGAGCTTCGGCCAATCGAAAATGCGCCCCAAGAATTCATAAACATCAGCCATAAAATCTTGAGCTCTCTGGGATAGAGTCGTTACAGGATACTATCAACATAATATTAGATAATAATTTTTACATACCACGCACTAAATCCAATAAAATAGTTTATTTCATAAATGAAGAGAATGTTTTTGATTTTTTCTTTTGTTTTCTTTCTTAATCACACAGTATAATAACGCTATCAAGCAAAACAAAGTAATTACTATACTACTTTTGAGTAAAATTATATAGATCTACTTTGCATTCAAAAGTGTTGTGGTAAAAAAATCAGCAAATCAAAACTCTTGGCTTGAATTAATTCTATAAGATTGATTTATTCCGGTGTCTTGAATGTTTACAAATTATAATGGAAGCCGATAATTCCAGATTAAGTCTGGTTCAGCGATATACTTCATTATATTAACTAAGAAAGTTTGATAGTTATGACTATAATTTAATGTATAGCTGTTCTTTATTCCGTGAATTTACACGATTGCTTTATCTCAACTTCTTTATTCCGTGAATTTACACGATTGCTTTATCTCAACTCTATGGTCAAGTATAAAGTCTATGAGATAACCCGCGTGAAATTTATTGGTTAGTTTTCTCGAACGTGAAACGTAAGTAACAAGTACCCATAAATTTCTTTTTTTTCCTATTTCTCAATCTTAACAATGACTCATAGTTCTAAACTAGCAGCCAATAGCTAGTCATGTTGATATTGTCTTTGATGATGATTTATTGACATCGCCTCCCGCTTTGGGCTTATATTGGCTGTCTTCTGTTGGTCTATTGGGGAATATTTTTGTTTATCATGTGTCGGCAACCCGATTGTCTAATGCTACATGTTTCCATGTATTGCTTAACCCTGGTCATGCTGTATAAATTACTTTACTAAATTGTTGTAAAATCAAAGGGCCGAAAGCACTGGTAGAACTTGTTCAAAGATCAATGTTTCTTTTAGAAATCAATTTCATAAACAACCCTGGCAGGAAAATTATGTGCAGGCTGATCTTGGTCTATATCTCCTTGCAAATATCGACTCATCCATGCATTGAAAAAGTCAAGAATATCATTTCTGTTACAAGTATACTTAGATACTATATAGGTCATGGTAATGATTTACAAAAACAAAATGAAGAGTTGTATAATACGCAGTGATTACAAATTGTTATGAAAATACAACATACCTTGCTTCCCTCTTGTCGGTTGTGATGATGCTGTTGTCATCGAATTGATCACATGGAGTCCTGAATAAGCAATTCAAGCAGGAAGCATAGTACTTAGAATAGATAAGCAAATAGGACAAAACGTAGACATGAGAGCAAGCATAAGCATTTGGAAGGAAAATAGGCGGAGATGTCAGATATTCAAATGCAAACGTGATTGTCAAAGAGTATCGGGGCTACCCTCGGACTTTCCGTTATTTTCTTTCCATTATGAAAAATGAAGCCAATATTCAATTCCACTTTTGGGAGAATAGAATGCAGGGAAAGGAGCAAAGTACAATAATTAGATAAAAGACTTGTTTCAAAATCGGATATATTAAAGCTACAATTTTTTTTAGATGAAGTGTTTCACAAGAATAAAGATCATCCGTTCTTGAAAATTTTAAGATTACTCCGCTGAAAATTAGGTTCGAAAATATTTTAAAATCAAACAAACCATTCTTTGCTGAACATGCCGGTCCAATGCAATCCTTCTGGTTTTGCTGATCTATAATAATGATAAAAGAACTATGATGGTCTTAAATCGCTTACATAAGTATTAATCTCAAAATTGAAATATTGACCTAAATTATAATAGAGAGCCTGGATGGAGCTCTTATGGACCCACATAAACATTCGTAGATAATAATGCGTCTTCAATGACAGAAAACCTTGAACCTAGTGGTTTGTTCTAGAAAAAAAATATAGACTTTTTTTTAATAATTGTTGAATGGGGAGTGCCTTTGCGGAAGCTAAAATGGAATCCATGAGGATTCTTTTAACAACTTTTGAAAATGTAATCGGTTGATGAAATATGCAAGACTTCATATTAATGTGCCTTAGCGTTGGTCTGGAGAAGATTATTATTTTTTTTTTTGTAAAATGGGGCTAGTCCGGGCTAAGCAAAATTTGATTAGATTTAAAGGGTCATTCCACATGTAAAATATGAAAACATGTATCAATGGTTAGGATATATGTAAGGTTTCCTGCTTTATTTCTTTGTAAAATAGTGTGCAGCCGGGAAAACCCGCTGAGCATTCTTGTTCTATTCAAATGACTTTTGGAGAGGTCCACAAGGTGATTCCACATGCAGCGAATGCTTAACACCTTTTTTAAATATATCTTGATCCTTAAGTATTGCTCTAAAGGAGCGCTTCTGAATTAGATCTGTTTGTCTATTGAAACAATCGTAGGGGTTGTCTTATATTAATGAATTCATTTTGCTTGTTTAGATGGATAAGTCTAGAAATTACGATTAATGTGGTGTGCTTAAAAAGCAACTTCCGAGCTATCTATAAGAAATTCCGACATGTTAAATTTTACGCATATATAACGTCTTAGCCGACCACGACTCGCAAATATATTTTTTTCTGTCTGCTTAATCCAAAATACATTAAAGTACAAACCGTGAAAGGCTCATAACAAATAAGTGTAAACCTGTTTTCGAGTCATTTTTCTTGTTGCATTCACAAGATTGACATCCGTTCTTTCCACGTGGACCGAGTTTGTATCCGTCTTTACATGTCAACATACATAGGATGGTTCCCAAACATTCATGGTCATCTGTGCTACTCTGAGTTGGTCTGCGGTCGTCCTTTACTGGTGGCGGCATTCCATTCGCTACACAATCAAAGTAAACTCGATATTTAAAGAGCGATCGTCTATGACGTAGGCAAAATATGCTTTGCATAAAACTTGGTACTTACACAAAACTCAAAAGGTAGGACAAACAATTCAGCATATGCTCTCTCAGAAACAACTTTGAGGAAAATCTAAAAACGAATTGGTTCCCCTTTCAATTCGGTTTTGAATAGATTTTTGACTTGAATTTTCATATCCTATATAATATCATATGGTAGGACATTCTTTGTTTGTCCTACATTTTAGAAAGCGAGGCGCGCATGTGCAAAGGTTGTTACTAATATTAGTATCAAATTTCTTAAACGATCGCTGCTATATACACGACCAATCTCTACATAGGCCTCCTAGAGACAACCTTTTTGGCATACTCTATGTAATTCGGGTCGTTTGCCAAATCAATTGAGCTCCAACAGGTAGTTCCACTTCGAAGAAAAACGGCGTTATTTCCCGAAATTTATGGTCAGTCACACATAACAAATTCGTAAAATGGTAGTTTGGCGACCTAAACGTCGTAACTGCAGCTTGAATAAGCTGTAGTTACGACGTTTAAGTCGTCAAACCAACAAAAATAATTCACATAAATGTCGTTCAATGTTAGAGTGCACAGCATACCGGATAATTACCTCATTTGAATTTCCTATTTAGAGGAATGCGGTCGGGAATAGGGATCTGTCAATTTAAGTATTTGATATTCATTTTTTCTTTTCAACAAATTTTAGAAAAAAAACTAGATCTATCTATCTAGAAATTGCTTGTAGCAAGTAATTTCCTTATTCACCACAATGTTTTCCAAGAGTTCTTTTCTTTAGTGCGTAGAATTTTGACGTCTAAAAACTTTTTTTTATCGTAACGTCATATAGGCGAGTTTTCATGGATGGTTGATTATTTTTCTTTATCTTAATACTACCAATTTTTCTTTATAAGAAACATTCATTGCACGCAGACAAAATGGCACTTGCCATAAAAAATCCCTATCAGCAATATTCTGAACTAAAACGGATACGGTAATTATTAAACGTCAATTCCGTGTAAAGTGTTGTCACGCGTGATTTAACGTTATCAGGTCTATATAAAGGATGATTTTAGACAGAATTCGTGAGCTTGTTTCATCTTTTATGGTCAATTAGTATATCTGATATGGAATACCGTGACGTAGTAGTCATATAAAACCTTGTATTAGATTCTTGCCGCGTAGGAAAATTTGATAGTTCACTCAATATCCAAATTCTCCTGTGGGGCTCGAATCCAATACAAGGTTTTGTATAACAACGGTAACCCAACATTCTTTATTTGTACGACGTAATACAAAAAACAAAACTAACCTGGGCCACAGGGACACGATTTACACCCCCATTCATCCTCCATGATACAGTAAGCTGGACACACTATCTCTCCCCGGATACACTCTGTTTGCCCATAGGAATTTGATCCCATTCCAAGTCCAGGGTACATAGAAAACATGGAGAATGCTGGGTGCTGGAATGTTTGTCGTCGAGGAAATCTTGTCCTGTTTCGAACAGCTGATGATAAAAATACAGATTGTTATTCTTGACCCATTATCCATAATGCCATTTCAAGGCCTGTCAAAATATTTTTTTTAACTGGAAGGTCCATATTTGTACAGTGCCTCCAAAAAAGGATTATGATGTGGATCCCGTATGGGCGTAAAATCTAAAATGAGACCCTTATTGGTCATTAATCGGAAATTAAGCCTGTATTGGACACCCGAAGGACCCATATTGATTTAAAAATGCTATAAAACGATAGAGGGGGAAGATATAAAAAAACCCAACATCCTTATCGAATCTATTATTTCTAAAAATATTTTGGAGGCTCATTGATTATGCAATTTTCTTTAATGCTTTCAGGTGGATTATCGAGAAATAACGGTAGATTATCATTTGATAAACTCACCGCCTATCCAGTGAAATTATCAACAACTTATGCCCCGCTTTCGTTCATTTCAACCTATCTGACGTGATCTAAGCAGAGCCAAATAAGTGACGTCATCATAAGCGTTGCATAGCAGTCACGTGCAAAATAACGCGCTTTAAGAAAATTTGTCATAAAATTTTCGCATTTTGTCTAATTTTTGCATTAAAGAAATAGAACAATTGTTTGTTTTTCGAGTAAGATCGATAAATATTTCATTTCGTGAACAACAAAAGCTTTATTTTCACTCGTGGCTTCGCCACTCGTGAAAAAAACAACCTTTTGTTGTTCACTCAATGAAATATTAATCGATCTTACACTGAAGCAAACGATTATACTCTATTTGTTACTCAGTATTAACCATCAATGCTGACTCATATGGTCTCAAATTAGTACCAAAGCAGTTACATATCAATACACAAAATTCAGTAAATTGTTTCCTCATTGCGAATTAACCGATTGTTGTTTTTCTTGTAAAACTTCACATTTCTTCACAAAGCATTCGGTCACTTAAACAAAATAAGATTTATAGAATTTAAAACTTGTCAACACCCATGAATTGAAAGGTCCTCTAAGCGGTTGACGGAAAAAAACTAGCAAATTTTGAATAGCAGACTTGGATTTAATTCGTGTAGATATAATTTTCAAATCGCCTCGAAGTTCAACGAGTGCAAGGTGCCACTGGAGGCTTAACCACTAAATACGATAAATTCTTGCGTCTTAAAAAATAGTTTATATTGCAAACTCTGCCTGCAAGTTCCTATCCTAGATATATTTCGCTCAATTGAGCACATATTGTTAAAATGACTCTGGTCAAAGTCTTTAAAGAAGAGTCAAGAGACAATTCAAATTGTTTGAAATTCTAAAATATTATCTCCCTAGGTAGAAAACTATGTGGAAAAGGAAGAAATTGTTTGTAAAACTTCTTGAAAGAAGTGTCCAGCGATAATTTGAAATTGTTGTAAATTCTAAAATATTCATCTCTCTAGGTAGAAACTATTTTCTCTCTAGGTAGCAACTATTTTCTTAAGGGGTGTAAAAAGGAGGGATTATATGGGAATAGGTCAACTCCTTGGTTTCGTCAACATCGCTTCTTCATCATGAAAACATTTGACAAAGAAGATTACTGAACAAAACAATGCTTTGAAAGCTTACAGTACTTTTCAGTACTTTGATTCAAAGTATCTTGATATATATGTATATCCTCCAAGGTTTTAATTCGGGTCCTTCGGCAGGTTGCTCAAGGGGGGGGGGAGGGGGGGGAGAGGCGTATTTATCTGTCCATTTGGCGGGCAGATATCGTTAGAGACAAATTGTGTCTAATATCTGGAAATAGTTCCCAGCTGATTAACTGATGCTTAAAAGAATAGTCAATTTTTCGTTGGGATAAAACTGGAATTTTATTGTTTTTCGAACCGCATCTTTCAATCCAGTAGGTATAATCCATCAGCGATAATGTGCCTCGTGATGAAGACAGATCAGCGTTTATCATCACATAATGAAGGTTGAAAAATTAGAGTGTTAAAGCTTTTTACCCATTACCACACGATACAATTTTAGACTGGTTCAAATTGAAAAAAGCTGTAGACGTTAATTTTCAAGATGATGGCCTTTTTGTTTCTCTTTGGATAGAAATAACATTGCAAAAAATGGAAAAATTGCTTGAATTTCTTTATTTTCTACAATGTTTTCCAAAGCTTTTTTCTTAGCGGTCTAAAAAGGAGGGATTGTGTGGAAAGGGTTAAACAGAGAATACATAAAAAAGTAACCTAAAGTTTGTTGGGACAACAGTCTCCGATGTTGTGATTTTAAATGTTTTTGTAAAAAAGTGACAATTTTTCCCCGGTGTTATATTGATATCTTTATGTTCCTGAATCGTCTGCCTACACCTGAAAATCTTCCGAGACGTTTCAGTGACAGTTAACTCCGCACGAAGCGGATAGATGGTCATTCTAATATATAAACACAACAAAATAACTTGATAAAATTAAAAATATATAAAAATATAATTACCATTGCAAAACGTCAGAAATGTAAAGAATATCAACACTGTATAAAGACGCATTGTGGAAAATTAATTCTCAAATATAGTTTAAAATATCACAACTATAGGAAGCGATGTGTTATCGTAGTCCTGTAGACGAATCCTTTATTGCCTTAAGTCTGAGCCGAGAAATAAGTTTGAATAAAGGAATCTAAACGAGATAAGGTACTAGCTCAATCTGTTGCGTGGATACCGGTCTCTTGGGCCTTGAATGTTCGAACTTCACGGATTTCGGATAGAAATCCTTACTTGAGACCGGTTTTGTACGCTTTCAGAAACTTTGCGCGAGAAAAGGGTAATATTACTGGATATAGTGTCCATACTGACAGGTGTCTGCCGGTTTTAGATAAGTTATCACATTTCTATTATTTTTATGTTCATGTTAACGGAAATATTGTAATTCATATCTCGAAATTATCAACAATGTATATTTATTTTACTTTCAACAAAAGTTTCATCGAGTACAATCAACGGCACCAAACAATCTAAGGTATCGTTTGACCGGGACCAATGATCTCCTATAGGAAATATGATCACAAAAGTAAACGTATTTATTGTGCTGGCGTTTTGTTCAGTAGCATTTTACAAAATATAAAATGTTTGGTTTTAGACTGATAAATCATAGCTACAGCTTTAATACGCTGTAGTTACGGCATTTAAGTCGCCAAACCAACAACAATTACACGTACTTAACATAAATGTCGTTCAAATCAATGAGTTCAAATTACACATCCTATCTATATGATTTTGTAAATTAAACTTTTAGATTGAGAGCAACCTGTTTTTAACTCCAAACCTGGACTAACACGCCCTATCTAACCAATGGATCAATTTAGCCCCAAATTTGACTTCAAATGATTTAACAATATCCCGTTCTCGAAAGTTCCTGTATTCTTCCCAGTGTGTACATTATATCGTTAATGGAATATCCCTACATTATATCTTATCGTAGATACTTTAGTGTGATCGAAAAGCACCCTTTTGCTGACTAGCTTACGAATGAAAGACTTGTTCAGGCCGAAAAGTTTCGGCCGCTGCGAGGCCGCGGCCGTAGCGTTGTTGGTAGCGCGTCGGACTCTCAATTGTGAGGTCAAGAGTTCAATCAATCAATCAATTAATCAATTAATCAATCACAGACAACCACAGACAATCCTATCAGCCATTCAATCTGTAGCCTTCAGAGAAGTGCGACAAGTATCGACGATGGTCTTTCTGCACAGACCATGGTCTTATCTATTCAGCGTTTAGCATGATTTTGCTGAGGAATGCCTAAACTACCTCTCTATACATTTGTTTTGTACACTCCGTGTGACTGATGAACAAATGAACTTATGCGTGCTTCTTCCAACGGTACACATGTGCGCTAAGGTAAGACTCAGATCAGCCTGTGCATCCGCACAGTCTGATTAAAGTCTTCCTTATGCGCTGTTAGAATAGAACCGAAACTTCTAAATATTATTTGTAAATACGGGAATACATAGGGAATATTACAACAGTGTCTTTCTATTTATTGTTATCGTGTTTGCGAATCGTGTGTAGGTATTTTTATTGGATGAGACCAAATGTCGAATCCAATAAAAAAATACCTACACACGATTCGAGAACACGATAACAACAAATAGAAAAACACACTGTTGATATATTCCTTTTATTATATACCTTTTTTTATAATTTACCTTTTAGGACATTAAGAAAATTCTTTTAAATGATTAAAATTAGAAAAAAAAAACAAACAGGAAGTAAACTAGTCGGGTTATTTTCTAGGAGTGTAAATACGGCTTAAACTAGCTGTGGCTACGAGGTTTTGGGTAATTAGCCGACCTGTACCTATTTTGTCTTAAATGCACCATTTTCTCAAACGATAATAACCAAATCCGAGACCAGTCACTCATAAAAATTACTTATCCACTACGCCGTGCAGTTACATCGGCTCAATGGATGTTCGGAACGTCGAAAACAGAAAAAAAAGGTAGGTAGAAATGTTATTTTCTGTATGTGATTTATTACCCAAATTACGAAGAGATGGCTCCCGGAAATGGTTAAACCGCAGTTTGTTTTTTATTTAGTGTACATGGCAGATTTCAAAATAAAAATGGACACATTTTAGCTTGAATAATTATGCACTAACAGGTCAGTGGACGCAACTATAGCTTGAAATAGCTGTAACCGAGTCATTCCACCCCACTGACAAATAGCTTATGACCAGTATGTAATTATTTTATCATTGGATCAGCGTGTTAAATTTAGTGGTGTAACACAGAGAGAAACGTTATATGAAAAGGATAAAGGATGAAAGAAGACGTCGTGTTAAATTAAAATCCCGAAAATTGTTTCATGATAAAACTGGTATATTTTGATAGATGTTTCAGTTGCCAATCTATTTAACACTGAAAATAATTTTTGCGTGTGGCTCGTGTTGACAAAATATCTCGGCAAGTTATGTTCGCGTTTATCATTGAAAAAGGAGCAATCGAAAAGGTAATGTTTTTTTTCAGAATCTATTGCATTCCACTTACGCAATGAACATTTTTTATCTTCAAGGGAAGTTCCGCCATAGCACCCGGATTCAATTGGTTTTGTGATAAGCTGTTCTGAATTTGAGTAGTTGCGGGTTAATATGGGTCAGGTAACTTTCAAACTCGTGAGTTAATTTAAATTGGAATATATTTTTCCTTTTTTTTTGATTGTTGGAGTTGGTCATACAAAGTTTGTTCAAAATGATCAATCAAAATTTGTTTACCGCCTTTGTGTATAGAAGGATTTCCCTAATCTTGTCTAGCCATTTAAAGGATCCGTTGGGTAGGGAGAATATATATTTATAAATTTAAGAGGAAAATCATTTTTTCCGAGTATAATAAGCGATGCGAAAGAGACATCTTTTTTATTTTTTTAAATAGATCTAGGATATCGTCAGAGTTCACCGCAGAAAAAATTGAATGGTGTTGATTTTTTACATTTTGTAATTTTTCTAAGGAAGTTCATGTGTACCTTTTCAGGAATTTCTAGGTATTCTTAACCGAATACTCCGGAACCGTATGTAAGGATGGTCGAATAATTTAAGAACCAAATCGGGAGGTAAATCGCTGTTATTTATTTAAGTGTATAAAAATGCATTGATTTATTAGCCTGTTCTACGATATGTTTGCGCGCGTTTTAAAAGGGCAAATTATTTGAGAAAGTTACACCTAGATAATGCCTTTTTGAGAAGTATGTGAATAACAAAGTACTGAAAGTACTGTAAGCTAGCAAAGCCTGGTTAAATTCAGAAAATCTTTCCCTTGTTGGGTGAAAAACATTATGGACATTGAAGAAATTACTTGTTACAAGCAATTTCTTCATTGTCCACAATGTTTTTCAAAGCTCTTTTTGAGATGCTTAAAAAGTGGAATTGGGTGGGAATGGGTTAAATAGCATGCTTTTGACAGAGTTCTCTACAATTTAAATAGAGTCTGCAACATTCCTGAAATACATAAAATACAGAAGAACTACTTTTATGGCGTAGGCATTTAACGGATTTAGTGGTTAAGCCTCCAGTGGCAGTTTGCACCCGTTGAACTTTGAGACGACCTCAAAATTTTATATGTTAACTTAAGCTAGCTTTGCTAGCTAAAAATTGATACCATGGACTTATAACGGGAAGAAAAAGATCGCCAAGCAAAATGACACCAGAGAACAATGGCAAAGAAAAAGGACTGGCTACAGTGAGTTCAAAAGAAAACCCGAAAGTAATAAATGTACGAGTAATCAAACACAAAAAATAGACAATATGAACAACTAAAGTCAATTCCAAGCACCTGCAAATAGTAATTTTGTTAATTATACACAGAGTTTTGCTTCGCCACAGCTACCTACAGCACAAGTACGGAGTCATGTGTCACCATATAATATCCTTACTTATAACACCACTCCGACCTATTCAAAATAACGGGAGGTGACTAGTTTTCTACTGTACTTCAAAGACTAGACCTAATCGATAATAAACTCACTCAGTTGGATAACATCCAAAAAGACAGTACAATCAATCAATAATCGATTAGACCAAAATAAATGACAAAGTGGCAAGCTTTTAAAAAAAGTGACTGATATTGCGAATAGCAGAGATTTTGATTCAACAACAATTGAATCTTTAAAAATAAACAAGAAGAAATCTACAAAACGTTAAATAGTCGAATAAACATAGAAAAGCAACAAACAGGAGTCAATGAAAAGGGAAGTTACCGACCTAAAAGCCAGAAGCATGAGAGATAATTTATTATTTTTTGGTATCACTGAGGAAAAAGTAGAGAGAGAGACGATGGTTGTATAAATAAAGTATTGACAATGATCGAGACAAAGTGTAATACTTTAAATGCAAAGACTGAAATCAAACTACGTCGCGCACACAGATTTGGACGCTGTGATCAAGACGAAAACTCCAAACTATGGCGAAATTCGCTTACTTTCACGATAGAGAGAGGGTACGACATAGCGCTGATCAGCTCGCACATAGCTCAACAGTTTCCACATACAAGAAAAAGACTCTATGCATAATGAAAAAAGCCAAAGACTACGGTAAAGAAGCGTATTTCGTTATGGATAGACTCTACATAAATGGGTCATTAGATCGGGAACCAACTACACAGGGTAATAGTCAACAATAGGACAACTGCGGGAGTAGTGTGAAGTGTTTACATTGGAATTTGGAGGATCCTACCCAAGATAAATTAAATGACAGTGAATTCTTAAAATTGATTAATAGTTGTGATTTAATTTTCCTATCTAAAACATGAACAAATAAGAACTCTAATATATTTTTAAATAATTGTACGCTTTTTCATTCGTACTAAAAGCTTCAAAACAAGCAAGCGAAAAGAAGCAGCGGAGGGATTTTACTCTTTGTTAGAAACTGTTTTTCACGAGGAGTAAAATTAATCCGAAATTCGATTGATTGCATACAATGGTTTAAATTAGACAAAATTCTCCAATATACCAGAAAATATTTACACTTGTTCAACTTATATTGCCCCTGAAAGCTCATCTACCTACGATTTTTTTTTTACTTTCAAAATTTAGGAGGAAAAGTGTTTATTTTATGAGATTTAGATACACGGGTTGCAGGTAAAAAAGATTATATCGATCAAGACCAAAAGCTTATCGATCATGATCAGTCAGATGGTGTCATTGCAGATTATATCCCTCGAGCACTTAGTGACAAGAGATCAAATCGGTATTGGGACTGTCTTTTAGAACTGTGCAAATCTGTAGATTTGAATATTGTTAATGGCAGAGTTGATAGACACTGTAATATTAGTCTATATACTTGTTTTACCCATAATGGGGAAAGCACTGCTGACTATCTACTGACTAGTTTTAATAATTTTGATATCATTTTTGAATTTACTATTATTTTTTTTCAAACCACACACCTATATCCTTTAGTTTTCGGATAAATTAAATCAACATATCACATCTTAATCGGGGTGAATACATTTCATACAGATGGAATAATGAATATAAGACACATTTAATTAACGATATCTCTTTGTCAAATGAATGTTTCAATGAACAAGAGGGCCTGAGATAAAGGCTCTTTTTCTTTCAACAGTCTAATTTCATGTTAAGGTTAGGATTATGAAACAAGTGGGCCACAATTACATATAAAGACTATGAACCTGGGGATCCAAAAGTCTAAATAATAAATTCCATTATAATACTATTGCCTTAGTGCTGATTTGAAAGAAGGAAAAAACTTTTTCCATTGGTTATAATTTCAGAAATAAGAAAGAAGTCTGTGAACTGATGCTTCATGCCTATACCCCGCCCCCCCGCCCCTGGGTCTGCCCCTTGAAATCCTAGGATCATGATTTTAGCTATTTTGAAAGAGGTCAATATACTGATGCTTCATGCAAAATATCAGGGCTCTATGCCTTCTAGGTCAGGAGGAGAAGATTTTTAAAGATTATTTTAAAATTTCACTTTTGTTGCCATGGCAACAAGAGTTTTTAACAGATTTCAATTCTTTTAGCTAGTTTTGAAGGGGACCACCTAAGGAACATTTCTTCCAAATTTGGTTCAAATCGGCCCAGTGGTTTGAGAGGAGATGTCATTTAAAAAATCGTTCTTTATTTCTATATAAACCCCACCCTCCTGGGGCTCCGCCCCCGGGGATCCGAGGATCATGATTTTAGCTATTTTGGAAGAGGTCAATATACTGATGCTTCATGCAAAATATCAGGGCTATACGCCTTCTCGGTCAGGAGGAGAAGATTTTTAAAGATTATTTTAAAATTTCACTTTTGTTGCCATGGCAACCAGAGTTTTTAACAGATTTCAATTCTTTTAGCTATTTTTGAAGGGGACCACCTAAGGAACATTTCTGCCAAATTTGGTTCAGATTGGCCCAATGGTTTAGGAGGAGATGTCGTTTAAAGAAATTGTTGACGGACGACGCACGACGCACGACGCACGACGGACGACGGACGGACGCCGGACAAAAGGCGATCACAATAGCTCACTTGAGCACTACGTGCTCAGGTGAGCTAAAAATTAGAAGAAAATATTTCACAGGATTGTGATCAAGATAATTTGGTTCAGATGTTTACAGATTTTTTTAAATGATACCAGAAATGAATATTTCGAACAACATAGTAAGCGTTCAGAAAGTGCCGATTTTTCTTTCAAAAGTGATTATTTTACGACAGCAATGGTTTAATGATACCTGTAAAAATAAAAGAGTTATCTATGAAAAGGCACTAAAGCATTATAACTTAATCAAAAATGATGCAAATAGACAAGATTTTTTAATGAAACAAAAAGTGATTATAAAACCATTTTAAAAGCGCAAAATGAAATTATAACAGAAAAATGATTTTCTCGGTGACGCCCAATTTGGTTTCAAAATGTAATAAGAGTACAGTAGACGCAATGTTTATTTTGAATTCTTTCACCCCAAAACAAGTTTACAACAAAAACAATTATATTGCTGTTCTATAGGTTTAAAAAAAATCTTACGATTCAATTTACCGAATATGCTCTACAGTTTAAACTTATTGATAATGATATTACCGATAAACTTTTAAATTTGATTACTTCGGTATACAACAGTTGTCGATATATTTATATCTTTAGCTGATGATTCAGTCTTGATATCCGACACTCCTCAAGGACTACAAGACTTATAAAATGCTTTTGAAAATACTATGATAAGTGGAAATTTAAGGTAAATGTTGACAAAACTAAAATAGCTATTTTCTATCGCGGTAGAAGTTCAAACAATAATTTGAGTTCGACATACTCCGGAAATGATATTGAAAAAGTGACTAAATTTAATTATTTAGATTTGGTCTTTAGCAGTAATGGGTCCTCTTTGGACGCTCATGAGACTTTAAATGGAAAGGCTACACGATAAATGTATTGTACATTACCATGAACAAAGATATCCCTTTAAATATTATGTTCGATTTATTTTATTCTTTTGTCGCATCTTTTATATATTATTCGAGCGAAGTCTGGGGCTTTATGACAAGTGAACTTACCGAACGTGTACATAGAAAATTTCTTACGTCAAATAATCAACTTGTAATTAAGTCATTTATGTGGAATAAGGCAGATATCCCCTGCCTATTAAAATAATCAAAATATTGAACGTTCTGTAAGCTAGCAAAACACAGTTTTGTTTAGTAATCTTTTTTTGTCAAAGGTTATCATGATACATAAAAGAGATTAAAGAAATTCAGAAGTTAACCTATTACAAGATACCAAAATCTTAGACTGGACTTAAATTGAACGAAGTTGTATACCATAATTTCAAGTTTGTGGAATTTAGAAAAGCCTATCCTTGTAGGGTAAAAAAATGAGTGCAATGAAGAAATTGTATGTTACAAGCAATTTCTTCATTGTCCACAATGTTTTCCAGATTTTTTTCTTGAAATGCTTAAAAAAGAGGGATTGAATGGGAGTGGGTTAGATATAGAATGCATTCAACGGAGTTCTCTGAATTAGAAACGAGTTTGCAATATTATTGAAATACATAAGAACTATTTTAATGGCATATGCGTTTAACGGATTTAGTGGTTAAGCCTCCAGTGGCAGTTTGCACTCGTTGAACCCTGAGAAGACCTCAACTTCTGTCCGTTACCTTTAGCTATCAAAGCTGGCGCTTTGCTAACTAGAAATTAGAATATTCAAACCATTTTCCGAAAAAAAATCTAATTGTATCCTACATGTACTTATAAATGAAGTGTCTTTGGACTTTCAAAGTGAAAGAATTACTACAAAAGATTGGATTTTTAATGTATGGTTATTTCCAGAAACAGTCAATTTAAAGACATTTTTGCATATTCTTCGTAACAGATTACTCGATATTTATATAAGTGAGTGGTCTCAGGATATTAAAAGCAGACCATGTTCATTAATTTTTCAGAAATTTAAGACAGTTTTTGTTGTTCTGCCTATATAATAAAAATGAAAATACAAACTTTTAGAAATGCTTTGACAAAACTACGCTAATCAGCCCACCAGATTTAATTGAAACGGGACGACATTGAAATATTAACTGAAACGAGAGAATTTGTGAACTTTGTAACTTGAAGTAATCACGCCGTCCATTGCTTTAAAACATTATAGAGCGATTAAGGGGGGTCGTAGGCATCAAGCAAACGCGATTATTTGGGATTAGCAGCTTTTACTAAATAAAAATCAAATAGGTGCAAAACAAAAGTAGAAGATTTTGAAAATTAGAATGTAAACATATCAACTTCCGGTTTCTACATATTTACTAGAAAATTACGCTTTATTATGTCGTTATTTACAATAAATATATAATAACATCAATAATAACACATCAAACCTTTAACTAGTGTCATCTAGCTTTCAGCCTGGTCCTTTTTAAGATTTTTTACGGTTCTAAATCCGAATAACGAATAACGAAGGAAATCGCGCGACTACAGGGCGCCGAAGATAGTTTGATACTATCTTCATCATATTATAGGAATTTTTAGGAAAATGGAAAATTACCATGTGCAAACAATAATGTTATTACAACGCTTTAAATATTCCTTTTTCCTAAATCTAAACCGGTATTTCAAATCGATCACCCTGAAACAAGTTTCCGCGCATTTCCGAGAATTTCCACGTATACTTATAAACTTGAAGTGAAAATCTACGCGAGTTTAGTATGATCGTTACAGAATTGGCCGAGTTGAGTGTCAAATAATCATCGAGGTCAATGATTTCTTACTATAGAAGCTGTTATTCTCTGCTTTCAAGATTCTAAAAGGAGTTCAAGTATTACAGTTGATCAAAAGGAGAATGTTATGCTTGAAAATCCTTATTTTGCTGTGCATGACACGAGCTTATAACCCATTCCAACACGATAAAATTTTAGACCAGTCCAAATTCAAAGAAGTAGCAGACGACAATTGTAAGTTGATGAAATCTTTAAAATCCTGGTCTCTTTTGACAGAAAACAATGTGGATAATGAAGAAATTGCTTGTGACAAGCAATTTCTTTATTTTCCACAATGTTTTCCAAAGCTTTCATAATGAGGGTCACTGTCTGGGAATGGGTTCAAAACAATGCTTTTTTTTTATTTCTGTGTGTGTTATTCACGCACATATGTACACGAATTGGAATGCTGGTTTAAGCTTAAAGGAGGGAGGCTTACTCGGAAAGTAATAAAGGAATTTGAACCGAATTCCACAGTTATGACCCTTTCAGCGCAATCCAACTTTTCAGTACTTTCAGGTCTTTGATTATAAATTGGTATAATAATCCCTTCAAGCCAAGGCCTTGGTAAAAACCTAGTGTCAAGAACGCAGTTAAATAGACTACAGTATAATGGCATTAAGATTGATTGGGATGCTTTCATGTATTCATTTAAAATGTTTTCAAATGGACTTGATGTTTTTGAAATTTTAGCTTACCTGAGCACGAAGTGATCTCGGTAGGCTATTATGATCGGTCATCGTCCTTCGTCGGTCCGTCTGTCCGTCCACCCGTTCGTCCGTTCACAATTAAAAAGAAAATCTTCTTCTCCTAAACTAACCATGGAATTTCAACCAAACTTCCAGAAAAGATACTTAGGTATACAATGAGTCCTTTTCTATACAATTTCTGTTTTTAAAAAAGAATAAAGAAGAAAATCTTTGAAAATATTCTCCTCCCAAACAATTAGTTTTAAGCTTTGATATTTGGTATAAATCATTATTTATTGATCTTTTACCAAAATTCTTTAGGAAATTACCGTATCTAGATAATTAGCCCTTTTCTGTGTGTTTCCTGATTTCTACATAGAAATAAAGAAGGAAATCTTTAAAATCTTTTCCTCCTAAGTTATAAGGCCTAGACATTTCATAGTTTGTTTGTATCAATGTCTTTTGAACCTTTTACCAAAATATTTTATATAACTACAGTACTTGGAAAATAAGCACTTTGCAATTCCCAATTTTAGAAATGAAAAAATAATGACATCTTTGAAATTCTTCTTCTCCTAAACTCTAGAGTCTCTTTAAACTTTCAAAGAATGATTGTACTATCATAAGGATTGTTCCTTTCGAGAATGCGTGTGATCCGTCAAAAAAAAAAACACAGAAAAGGGGCCTTTTGGAAAAAAAACAAAACAAAAAAACTCTCTTCAAATTTTCTCAAAATGATTGCACCACCATAAGGATCGTTCCTTTTGAATTTGGGTACGATCCGCCAAGAAACACGGGAAAAGGGGCCTACATAAAATTTAATTAAAATATCTACGTTAACACTCTAGAGTCCACAGTTTTCATCGTATTCTCTTCGAATTTTCACTGAATGAATGTACCATCATAAGGATCGTTCCTTTCGAAATTGAATCAGGTGCGTCAAGGACCACGGAAAAAGGGGCCTTATGAAAATTTGATTAAAACATTCTCGTTTACACAATAGAGTCCACAGTTTTCAACAAATTCTCATCAACCGTTCACTGTATGAAAATTAAATTAGATTAATTTTCCCTTCGGAATAGGGTTTGATCCACCAAGTATCATGGGAAAAGGGGCCTTATGAAAATGTAATAAAAAAATCTTAGTTAACACATCATGGCCCTAGATTTCACCTGGTCGATTCTGTTTAAACTTTCACAGAATTATTTTACCATCATGAGGATTGTTTCTTTTCAAATTTGGGCTGATCTGTCTAGTATCATGGGAAAAGGTGCCTTTTGAGAATTTTATCTATAATCCTTGTAACCAAGTCCAGAGCTTTCACTGGATTTTCTTCAAACCTTCTCAGAATCATTGTAGAATAATTACAATTGTTGATGCTGACATGAAACCTGACCCTTCAAGTATCACAGGAAAATGAGCCTTATTAAATATTTGTTTTAAAATCTTTACAACAAGACAAAGTCCGCAGTTTTCATCGGATTCTGTTCAAACTTTAACAGAATGTTTGTAACATCATTAGGCTTGTTTCTTTCCAATTTGGACCCTACCTCTCTAGTATCATAGGAAAAGGGGTTGTATGAAAAATTATTACAAAATCCTCATTAAAATAAGGATGTCCTCAGTCTTCATCAGAATATCTTCAAACTTTAATAAAATGATTGTGTCATCATTTGGATTGTTCCTTTGTAAATTGGGTCTTATTGACACATGAAAAGGGGCCTATTAAAAGATTTATTAAAAAGCATCATTATCACAATAAAGTCCTCAGTGTTTATCATTTTTTCCTCAAACTATCTATCCTTTGTAAATTGGGTCTGATTGGTTAAGTGACACAAAAAAGGGGCCTATTAAACATTTTATTAAAAAACATCATTATCACAATAAAGTCCTCAGTCTTTACCATTTTCTTCAAACTACCCATGATTAGGATTGTTCCTTTGTACATTGAGTCTGATTTGTCAAGTTTCACGAGTAAAAGAGGCTTTATGAAAATTCTATTACCAAAAGCTCTTGATTCATTTCAGTTCACTGTTTTCATCGAATCTCTCACTTTTACAGA
This sequence comes from Fragum fragum, assembly GCA_946902895.1. NCBI lineage: Eukaryota > Metazoa > Mollusca > Bivalvia > Cardiida > Cardiidae > Fragum > Fragum fragum. The sequence continues at coordinate 11,990,707 of OX336366.1, forward strand.
ATGATTGTACCTTCATTAGAATTGTTCCTTTTGAAATTTAGTTAGTTCTGTAAAGTATCACTAACACAATTAATTTCACAGATTACACGGATGGAATGTACCATTATTACAATTGTTGATTTTGGCAGTGGATCTGATTATGTCAAGTTTCACATAAAAATAGGCCTTATGAAATATTCTAGTAAACACAATGATTCCCCATGATTTCCGGATTCACCGGGTTCACTTCAAATTTTCGCAGAATGATTGTACAATCACTTAAATAGTTCTTTTCAGAACTGGGTACAATAAGTCAAGTATCATGTAAAAAGGGGCCATATGAATTATTTTTTTTTAAATATTCTAGTAAACATAATAAAGGTCCCATTTTTCATCGGATTCACATTTAACTTTCACAGAATGATATAACCAACAGTAAAATATCACGGGAAAAGGGGCTTTATGAGAACTTTAATTTTAATATCTTTGTTAACAATAAGGTCAACAGTTTCATCGGATTCTCTTCAAAAATGCATGGAATAATTGTGGCATTCGAAACACGGGAAAAGGGGCCTTATAGATTATCATTCGAAACATTCTTGTGTATGTGATGAAGATCATGATCATTTTCAAATTGTCTTAAATTTCACAGGACAATTATAGGGTTGTAAAAAAAGTTCCTGTTCGAATGAAATTAATCCATCAGAAAACACAGGAAAATGGCCTTAAGGATTTTCATTCAAAACAATCCTGTTTATGTGATAAAGTCCACAATTATTGTCAGATTCTGATGAAAACTTCAAATTATAATTGTAGGGTCATATGGAAACACCCTTTTGGAAATAGAATGGGTCCATCATGAAACACAGGAAAAGGGACCTTGAGGATTGTTGCTCAAAACAATAAAGGGGGATAATGTCCATTTTTGTCCTTTATGCATTCTTCTTTAAGCAATTAACTTCCTTAAATATCATCCTCATTTTATGATTAACTTGATAACCAGTAGAGCTTCTAACAAAAAAGTAAAACAGTAAAACAAAAGTAATATTCAGTTGAGGGATGGAAGAAAGGGTGGTGGAGCTAGAGGTAGTGGTACCACTTAGGCCACGGACGCGGCAGGGGCGCTGCTAGATCATTTACACAAAGACTCATCAGTTAGCAGTTCCAGTTTAAGCTCGAGTTTAAGTTAATCCTGTTTAGATTCAAGTTCAGCAGTTTATAAAACCCGGTTGCTGAGGATGTAAATAACAGTTTGGAATGTTATATTGCGGATGGCAATCTATCTGAAAGCACATTATTATTTCGTATACTGATAGTAGCACATTATTATTTAGTGAAAGACTCAAATACGTTACATACAATAAATGGCCAGTCAAGTTTTGTTAGCAATTCCTCTATAGCATATACTGACACAGACTTTTATGGTAGTGATATTAATTTTGTTTCTAGAGCAGAAAGCAACCAGTCAATAAGCTCTAGTCTTAATTCATCAGTAAATCAGGACTCATTTAGGCAAGTACAGCAGTCAGGATTAAGAAGTTTGTATACTAATGCTGAATCAGTGTCGAATAAGTGGTCAAAACTGGAATTATTGGTTCACTTACACTAATCAGATATCATTGGAATACTACAGCCTTTCCAAGAAACCAGGAAACAAATGTTGATTTATCTGGCTATGTATTGCAGGGACATCAGACTTTTCATAATGACAAATTCCTAGAGCAAGGAGGTATGGGTATTCTGTTATTCTAAGAGACTTTATTGTAAAATTGTTTTTACATTGGGAAACAGTTTATGCAAAACCACTGGTTACATACCTCACAATGCATACTACTTCCATCATCATCAATAAATAATGAACATACATTACAATGTACATCATTAAAACTGTAGTTATGTTCATTTACACTACTATTTTTGTGGATCATTTTCAATTCCCGTTTATAAAGCGCCCTCGTGGCCACTGCTGAAGGTCATTCAAAGTTCAAAACGGATCAGTAATTTGAAACAGCCTTTGGACCTTTCAAAGTTGATACCACATTTTTAGCTCATCTGAGCACGAAGTGCTCTGGGGGAGCTATTGTGATCGGTCATCGTCCGGCGTCCGTCCGTCCGTTCACAATTACAAAAAAATCTTCTCCTCCTAAACTCACCATGGTATTTCAACCAAATTTCACAGAAATAATCCTTAGGACATGCTCTTTCAAATTACTTCAAAGAAATTAAATCCAAGAAGAACTCTGGTTGCCATGACAACAGAGTGAAAACTTAAAAAAATCTTCTCCTCCCAAGCCGTAAGGCCTAGAGCTTTGACATTTGGTACAAATCATCATCTACTGACCCTCTACCAAAATACTTCAAAGAATTACCATATTCTGAAAATTAGCCCTTTTCTGTGCAGTCCCTGATTTTACAAAGAAATAAAGAAGGAAAACTTAAAAAAATCTTCTCTTCCCAAGCTGTAAGGCCTAAGACTCTGATATTTGGTACAAATCACCATCTATTGACCCTCTACCAAAGTATTCTAAAGAATAACCGTATTCTGAAAATAAACCCTTTTCTGTGCGATTCCTGATTTTACATAGAATTAAATAACTTAAAATATCTTCTTACCCTTAACCATGAGGCCTAGAGCTTTGATTTTTGGTGTGTAATAATACCTATTGACCCTGTACTAAAATACTTCATAGAACTTGTATTCTGAAAATAAGACCTTTTCTGTACAATCCCAGAATGGAATAAAGAAGAACATCATAAAAATTATTCTTCTAAACCATTAGGCCTAGAGCTTTGATATTTGGTGTGTATTAATGCCTATTGAGCCTCTACTTTACTACTTCAAAGAATTACAGTACTCTTGAAATTAGCTCAACATGGTTGGGTTTTCACTATACCTAGGATTAAAGGAGAAAATCTTTAAAAGATCCTCTTCTCCAAAATGATTAGCTGTAGGGCTTTGATATTTTGAATATTATATCATAAAGCCTTGAGCAATCATACTCAGGGGAGCGATATAGGACCACGTTGGTCCTCTTGTTTTTATTGAACTGGGTACTAGTTGAGGGGAGGGAGTGATTTGATGAGAAATTCTTGAATTTTTGTAGAGCGGGATTTTTCCCTCGCGCCCGCCACAAGAACAGAAAGTTATCTTTTTACTTGGATTGTATTCTTTTGATACTCCTCTTTTGCTTGATTATATTATTTTTTGCTTTATAGCATTTTGGGTCGAACCAATCTTTATTTTGAGGGTATTCTTTATTAAAACACTTTCTACTTGTTGCAGGAAATTTCAATGTTGTAGAATTTTCAAAGAGTGTCTGTATTTGGCTCGTGATATAATCGACTGATTTTTGAGATTTAGGGTATTTAATTGGACGATCATATCAATAACAATTCGGTATCGGTATTTTCGTTAAATGTTGATTGCATACCGGATTTCCAGGCCCGTCGTACGTAATCGGTCACTAGGAGAGGTAACCTGGGCAATTTAATTTTAATGATAGTAAATTATGGCCGTCTGAAAAAAGATTATCAGTAAAAAGAATGTAAAAGTCTGATAGAAATGAATAACAGTCTAGTGTGGAAATATCATAATCTATAAATGACCAATCTCTGAATGTAAGTTTTCCTTGTTTATCCTTAAACGGTCTACCATGTAAAATGAATAAATTGTTGTTTTTGCAGATGTAACTATCGAATGATAATCAAAATCGAATGAAAATTCCTTGAGAATAGTATGTTTGTGAAGATTAGACTGGCTTTCTTGATCAATTTCAACAGCGGAGTTTAAGAAGGGCTCTGAGATTACGAAGTCACGCATGGTTCCTTCTCGACTATTTGTATTACCTGCCAGGTATTCATATATATTTTCGTGGCATTATATATTAATTTCGTTTTCTGGAAATGAACAATGATCTTCATTGAAAAAACGCGAGCTCTGCGGTGGGATATAAAGTGTGCTTTATTTATTTTTTTTGTCATAACTAGAATTTTCTTTAAATTTCGGGAGCAAAAGTACGTATTCTGAATCATTTGGCAAAATATTGACGAAAGGAGAAATGCTATCTTTAATTTAAACACGGATGCTTCTTGATTTCCGTTTATAGGACTGACCTCTGTTTTTCGAGCCAAAATGATAATTTTTGATATTGATTATGTCGGTATTATCAATATGTGTTTCACATAAACAGAAAATATCATAACTACAAGTTCGTTTAAATCCGGACAATGCAGGCGATTTTTTAGTTCATTCACGTTTAAACATCGTAATTTTAGTTAATTTCCTTCTAGATTAGATGTGAGTCAATCCCCGTTATCCTAGTGGGGTAATTATCCGGCATTGTAGTACAGGTCTTTTTCATACAATGGACGGTATCACGACAAATCTTAAGGAGACCGATGACATTTGGTCTTTCGGTTGTTGTTTGAGGTGGTGGTGTTACATCTGCAGTGGTATACCAAAATCCAATAATAATATATTTTTCATTCCGATTGAAAGAAAGAGTTAGTATTTGTTCCTTGATGTGACTGTTGACTAATGGTAGGTGAAGTTGGTGCAGGTGGTGGATTGTCCCATGGTCGCTCGATTCGCTGGGTAAATGGTTGGAACTAGGATCGCCGTGAAAGCGGGGCGTGAGTACGACGTTTTGGTCGGATGTAGAGTTTCGGATTCTACTCACCTTTGAATATGTTGTGTATTGTTGTATTTTGACGAGATTGTTTAGTGTTTATGTTATTGAGTGTTTATATTATAATCCCGTGCTGACTTTTGTGACTGAGTTGATTGATCACTAGGGCGTACCATAGCTCGTTGTGTTAACTTGCTCGAGTGAACAAGGAGGTTCTATTCGGGGAATTCGTCGGCCTCTGTGCGTTCGTTCGAGACAAGTTTGGTTGGATAGACGATACCTGTCTTGTTATCAGGATTGGAATTCCGGATGCGCATGTACTCAGTCAGGCCATAATCTTTTGCGAGCTTCAGTAATGTCTCTGAGAAAGTCCCTTTTTATGCTGAATTTCGACCCTTTTAGCTTATTTGCCTGGGATAAAATATTCACAGTGTCCCTATTATCAAGGAAATAAACAATGCTGGGACGGACGGAATATTGTTTAAATTTCCCAAGGCGATAAACACGTGGTATTTGTGGGCAGTCATCTTTCTCTAGATGTTCAAACAAGAACCGTTCAATAATAAACGTGCAATTTTCGTCCTTTGACTTTGGTATTCCATTAAAAAAGTAGGTTATTCCTACGAGATCTGGCTTCGAGGTCAATAGATTTATACTCAGGGACTCTCAGTCGTTGATCATAATCTGACAATGAACATTCAACCTTATGCACTTTATTGTGAAGGATCAGACTGTCCTCAACGTTTCTATTTATACACTTCATCTGTCTAAAAAATAAGCGTTGATTAATCGTCTGTTAACAAATCATGATATTCTTTTTCACTAATCTTTTCAGAACTCTTACCACCAGCAGAGCTATTTATCCGTTATCGTTTTAATGTTGTAAATCCATTATCACAATCATATCCAGTATCCAGTATCACTATGCGTTACACTTTCCATTTCATGTCTCTGATTATCGCTAGTTTGTGCGATACTTTGTTCTTCACTGTCATTTGACGGTTTTTTGCTTAATAACGGATCATAAATAAAATAAATGATTATCTTTCAATTTCACAAAACATTGCCTATTCTGGTTTCCATGACGCACCAATTACGACATGGTCGTCCGCTATCAATTTAGTCGTTATCTACTTTACCCGAAGACGAACGACCTCATCCTATAAATTTCTATGTCTCAAAGTAGGGGTATACCACATTAAATTGCAATTTATTTTGAATACATCATGTTTCACACAATGAAAGAGCATTAGTGTGAAAATGAAATTAATAAGTTTTTAAGAAATCGGATACGTTTCCTTTTATCAAACTTTCAGGAAAATCTATTCAAGAGTCGCTTTTAGGCCAAAATGTCCATGCCTTCCAATCAAACTTTAAATGCATTTTTATGATATGACAAACAATCTGAACAGGTTTAATGAAGATCTGGCCCTAACCTCTAAGAGTGTAAACAAAAAACTTTCATAATGGCCCCCTTTACTGTGATTTTCAAAGGAACGTTTTCATTGGGGTTTATCCTAGTGACCAGACAAATATTTTGTACCTGAGGTTTCCTGAAGATTGGTCCAGAATTTTGGCTCCTAAAGTTTAGAATATTACTGACAAGGCGGACGCCGGACATTCAATGATCACATAAGCTCACAACGAGCAAACGTGCTCTTTTGGGCTAAATAATAAAAGAAAAAATACTTATTCATAAATAAATGAATCTGTGAATAAATAAAGAAAGAAAAAGATAATAAAACAAATAAAAGAATAAATGAATATAAGTAATAAATTCATAATGAAAATAAATAAAGAATGAAAATAAATTAATAAGTTTGTTTGTTTGTTTGAATGGGGTTTTACGCCACTTTCAACAATCTTTCAGTTATATCGCGGCGGCTGGAGCACCTAACAATGGAATCCTGGTATTTCTCACACCGGTACTACCATTACATCCTTTCCTAGCCTCTAGCTGCTATCTCACATAGGTCTACGATTATTGACCCATTGGTGAGAGACAAATAGTCGGAAAGGATGAGTGCCGCCGTCGGAGATCGAACCCGGGACCTCTAGATTGATAGTCCGACGCGCTACCAACTGCGCTATGACGGCGGCCCAAATTAATAAGTAAATAAATAAGAAAACTTACAAAAGAAACTAAGAAAGAAAAAAAAGCAAGAATGAATATAATTTATATTTAAAAGGCAGAAATGAAAAAACTATCTTTTAGTAAGTAAGTATTTGATATTTTCTTAGGAGCAAACAAGATTTTTTAAATGTTTTGAAAATATTATTTTCTAGCTGTTTAAAAGTGTATCGTAGATTTTGCTCTTGGTGAACATCTGCTTAAATTGTAATCACTATATACTTTTGAAACGACCCTCATTTTATCCGTCTCTGTCTTCGGAATCCTCGCTCGTCATGAATGACACATCTCTGATAAGAATCCAGATGATTTTGGCGCTCAACAAATGTTTTTATATATGAATCATCATCAGTGTTTATAAGTAAGCCTGTATTGCGTTCTAGAGTGTGCTTGATAAATTATTTCTGTCTCCGGTTTATTTTCTATGCATCAAGAAGATTTTCACTAAAAATGCCTTCAACACACCGAGTTGTCATTATTTGTCACTCGAATTGTCGGTGTAACAAACTAACATACAACAACAAGAACAACAACAACAACAAAAACCACCAACAATCAACATTAAAGAAAATACCTTTAAAATTTATAAAAAAAACCCCAAAAAACCAAAAAAAAAACCCCAAAACAAACAAACAAACAAAACAAAACAAAACAAAACAAAAAAAAAAAAAAAAAAAAAAAAAAACTTCAATCTATGCGTTAAACAGATCGGAACAACTTGTGTTGTTTACATTATACAAAACTAAGACGGCTTTAAGGTAAAGTAGCATTCATTAAGATAGGCTTTGTCAATTTGCCATTTATTGTGACAGCTTGATCGTGCCTAGTTAAGTAATAATAAAAAAACACCCCTCTTGCGGTAATTGTGCAACTTAAAACATAACAATCGATGCTAATTGACAATTCTTTGTGTTCAAAAGTACTAGATTCTTCAGAAGGATTCAACATTATCAGTGCGGTTGCTTTAATTTGATCATAGGATTTACTTGAAATAGGTGGATCGCTATGCTCAACAAGTGACCTTTGAACTCTATATCACTCGCAGAAATTTATGTGAGGTATTTTTGTTGGCTCGGCGACTTAAACGTCGTAAGTACAACATATTCAAGCTGTAGTTACAACGTCGCTAACCAACCATTTTAAGCTCCATTGGCCGAAATCCAATAGAGCTATAGTGGTGGCTTTTTCCCGTCCATCGTCCGTCTGTCCGACCGGCCGTTAACTTTTCCTTGTTTACGCCATAGAGTCCACAGTTTCATCGGATTCTCTTCAAGCTTTCTCAGAATGATTGTACCATCATAAGGATCGTTCCATTCTAAATTAGGTCAGATCCGTCAAGAAACATCGGAAAAGGGGCCTAATTAGAGTTTTATTAATAAGTTCTCGTTTACGTGGAAGAGTCCACAGTTTTCATCGTATTCTATTCAAACTTTCTCAAAATGATACTACGATTATAAGGATCTTTTCTTTCGAAATTGGGTCAGATCGGTCAAGAAACACGGGAAAAGGGGCCTTATGAAAATTTGGTTAAAAAACTATTTAATTCCTCGTTTACGCTTTCAAGTCAACAGTTTTCATCCGATTCTTTTTAAACTTTTGCAGAAGAATTGTACAATGATAAGGATCGTTCCTTTCGATATTGGGTTAGATCCAGCAGAAATAGGGGAAAATGGGCCTAATGAAAACTTGATAAAGATATCAATCAAAACCCCTTGTTTATGCACTAGAGTCCACAGTTTTTATCAGACTCTCTTCAAACTTTCACAGAAATATTGTATTATCATAAGGATCGTTCCTTTTGAAACTGGGTATGATCTGTCAAGAAACATGAAAAAAGGATCCTTTTGAAAATTTAATTAAGATTTTCTCATTAACACCCTGAAGTATACTACTGTCATCAAATTCTCTTCAAACTTTCTCAGAATGAATGAACCATGAAAGCATCGTTCTTTTCGAAATTCAGTATGATGCGCCAAGAAACAGCGGAAAAGGGGCCTTATGAAATTTTGATTTAAAAAGCTTCGTCAACACGGTAGAGCCCACAATTTTCATCAGATTCCCATCAAACTTTCACAGTATATATATATATATATATATATATATATATATATATATATATATATATATATATATATATATATATACCATCTTTAGGATTGTTCCTTTCGAAAGTAGGTCAAATCCGTTAAGTATCCTGCGAAAAGGGGCCTTCCGAAAATTTGATTAAAAATTCTTGTTAACACACCAGAATCCACAGTTTTTGACAAATTCTCTTCAAACTTTCACAGAATAATTCTACCGTCGTATTGATTGTTGCTTTCGAAAAAGGGTCTGATCCCTCAAGTTTCACGGGAAAAGGGGTCTTTGAAATTATTGTTACCAATTCCAGAGTTTTATCAGATTTTCTTTAATCTTTCACAATATGATTATACTATAATTATGATTGTTGATGTTGACATAAGACCTTATCCGTCAAGTATCACAGGAAAAGGAGATTTATGAAGGTTTGTTTTAAAATCCCTACAGCACAATAAAGTCAACAATTTTCATCGGATTCTGTTCATACTTTGACATAATGTTTGTACCATGATTATGATTGTTTCTTTCCAAATTAGGCCTATGATCCCAGGAAAAGGGGCTGCATGAAAATTTATTACCAAATCCTCATTAACACAATAATGTCCTCAGTCTTTATCAGATTCTCTTCAAACCTTAATAGAATGATTGTACAATCATTTGGATTGCTCCCTTGTAAATTGAGTCTGATCTGTTAAGCGACAAAGAAAAGGGGGCCTTATGAAAATTTTATGGCAAATATCAATATCACAATAAAGTCTCCAGTCTTTACCGTTTTTTAAACTATCTCTCGTCAGGACTGTTCGTTTGTAAAATGGTCCTGATTTGTTAAGTTACAGGGGAAAAGAGGCCTTATAACAATTTGGTTACAAAAAATTCTTGACACAATTCAGTCCACTGTTTTTATTGATTCTCTTTAAAATTTTACAGAATGATTTTACCTTCTTTAGAATTGTTCCTTTTGAAATTTTGGTTGTTCTGTAAAGCACCATAGGAAAAGGGGCACTATGAACATTTCACTATAAAACCGTCATTAACACAATAAATTTCACAGATTACACAGATTAAGTGTACCATCAATACAATTGTTGATTTTGACAATGGATCTGATACGGCAAGTTTCTCATGAAAATGGGCCTTATGAAAAACTTTCTTAAATACATGTATTTTAGTTAACAGAATGTTGTCCATAGACCTCACATGATTCACTCCAAAATTTCACAGAATGATTGTACAAGGCTGGTTCTTTTCAGCAGAATTGGATACGATCCGTCAATGATCATGTAAAAGGGGCCAGTAGATTTTTTTAATTATTCTAGTTAACATAATGAAGTCCCCACTTTTCATTGGATCCACTTTAAACTTTCGCAGGATTAAACCAACGACCGAGTATAATGGGAAAGGGGCTTTATGAGAACTTGATTGAAATATCTTCGTTAACACAAAACATTCCACAGTTCTAATCGGATTCTCTTCAAGGATGCAAGGAATAATTGTGACATTAGAAACAGGGGAAAAGGGGCCTTACAGATTATCATTCAAAACATTCTTGTTTATGTGATGAAGTTCACAATTATCTGTTTGTCTTTAGAGTTTCACAGAGGACTATTGTATGGTCGTAAATAAAGGTACTTTCGGAATGAAATGGATCCATAAGAAAACACAGGAAAAGAGGCCTGATGGAAAGTTCACTCAAAACAATCCTGTTTAAGTGATAGGGTCAACAGTTATTATCGGATTCTGATAAAAAATTCACAGTATGATTGTAGGGTCATAAGGAAACTTCCTTTTCGAAATGAAGTGGATCTGTCTTGAAACACAGGAAAAGGGGTCTTAAGGATTGTTGCTCAAAATAATAAAGGGGATAAAGTCAATTTTGTTATTTTTTATGAATTCTTCTTTAACCAATTAACTTCCTTAGATATCATATTTCTTTAACAGAAAACTTAATAACCAGTAAAGCGTCTCAGGCCCTCGAAGGCATCTTGTTTATTTTTGTTACACGTTAGTAACCATAAAATTTGCAAAATAACGCCGTTTAATATTCAAACCGAACATCCTGTTGGAGTTCAATGGGCGCGACCAGCGAACTGTCAATTGTCTTTTGGCCACGCCCACTGACTCCGACAGGAAGTCCCACTTCGATTATAAACGGTGTTATTTTGCCAATTTTTATGACCAGTATCATGTAACAAAAAAGTATTATGGTTGGTTGGCGACATAAACGTCGTAACTACAGCTTATGAAATAAGATGTAAGTACGAATTTTGAGTCGCCAAACTAACAAAAATATTTTATACAAATGGCGGCCAATGTCGGAGTTCACATCCCGATTTCGGGCTTAATTAATGATTTGATTGGTCGATAAATTTCTTGATAGACCTACGCGATTGGTCGATTACTGAGATGATTTAACCTATATGTAATGAATAAAATTACCCTTGAATACATCATTGCCCGGGGAGATTCTTGCGTTTTCGGGTAGTCTCGAATACATTTATGTAAAAGATTAATGATTTTACCCTTCTTATTCTGAACCCGAAATTTTCATGCTTTGGCAGGAGGCATAGACAAAGATCAGCCTGCACATACGTGCAGTCTGATCAGACTGATCATAGTCTATACTTCTTACTTGTCCTTGTTGATCAGGAGTTGTTCATAAAATTGTGGAAAAAAGAGTTTCCAGTGCTTAGTGTCCTTAGATTTAAATGTATCTTTTTTGAAACAGATTTCACTCATCATGACTAGGGTTAGTATATACTTTGTCTAGTAGTCTAGTACACCCGATACCTCAAGCAGACAACAGAAACAATCAAGATACACTTAGTTTTTCTCTCCTCTTTCTTATATCATGTTTTTCATATTGGTAAAACCAAATGCATGTTACAACATTCAGAATCTTATACTCTTGCATTAGCTAGGAAACAAATCACGAACGTTTAGTAGAAAACACATGTAAATGCATTTTTTTCCAGCCCAACTCCCCGAAAACAACGTCTCGGTCATAGTCATGTTGCAACGAGGAAGTGTAACTGAACGATACCATGTTACAGTAATAAACTGTGATTGTCGGGGTAAACCGCTATTTTTTTTATCGTTCGTAAACACCTCTCGCTGTAGATTATTTCTCGATTGATGACCCTTGTCTAACTGTGATAAAGTAGCTCGCTAGTCTAATCTGCGACTACCGAGGCTAATCCCCTTAAACTTAAAAGACAGACATTCGTCAAGAACAAGGCAGAAGAGTTTCCATATCTTATTTGACAGCTGAAGCTAAACTAGAGAGCACCGTGTCCCTCGAGAAAATATATCTGTATCGAAATAAAGAGTACCTTTAACAGGTACAGTTTGTAAAATATCACTTCTAACACACAAAACTCAAATTTAGACCTAGTCCATTTGAGAGATAATACTTTTCACATCTCATAGAACCCCACTGATTGTTTAATAAAGGATTTAAAGACACACCTATAAGAAGCCACAAATTCATAGATTGTATGTAAACCAAATTCATTCCAAACGCCATTGTTTGAAAAACTTTCTGATATATTTGTCAAAAAAGCATCCCAAAACCTGAAGCTACGAACGAGAAACTAAGGATATGATCAGCCAAGCGAGAGTAACCATCTCGGAAGTACCTCTCACCTAAGAGATGAAGAGAATAATTTTTGTTTTCATGGAGGTATGAACCGAAAAAACAATCACACTGTATGAATAAGCGAAGCATCGAGCGTCGAGCAAAAAACAAAAACTTTACACATTTTGACACGTTTTTGTATGGCACTATTTTGTGCGGAAGAATGTAAAATAGCTGCCTGATCAAAATTTTGTTAATGGTGGTTTGATTTTTTTTCGACCAATCAGAACGCCCATTTTTGATAGACGAAGCTAAAAATTAAATCATTTAATATTTAACAAAGTTATACCGTGTGACTTATCAGCTGAACTATACATTGTCAGCGGACGGGGCTAGCGATATTTATAAATTCTAACGTTGACTGTACTTGGTTGGTTAAAAAATTTTCGTCAATGAACTGCATGTTTTCTACCTTGCAAGATGAATATTTTCAAAATTCCACCAACTCGATATTGTCATCTGCAACTTCTTTCAATTTGAACCAGTCTAAGATTTAGTCATGTTATAAAGGGTTAACTTCTGGATTACCTTTACCTCGTTTATTTGTCAAGATAACCTTTGACAAAAAATATTGCTTAACAAAACTATGCTTTGCTAGCTTACAGCACTTTCAATACTTTGATTTTAAATATTTGCGACATGTCAGGTGAAAGAGTAACTTCTTAGAAGATTAGATTGATTGGTATCGACCCTGACCAGACCTAGCATACTGACACTGGTCGCTCTCGGTAGATTGTCTGAATCAAGAGTGGTCTTTCTACCTTGATATATATATTAATATTTGATAGACCTCGGTAGACTTTTGTGTGAACGTGTTTGCTTGTGTTAACCCATTAACAGACGACTGGCTCAAATTCAAAAAGTTGCAGACGGAAATTTCTAATTGATAAAATCTGAAATATATTGTTCTTTTGGTGGAAAACACTTTGAGGACAATGAAAATGTTGCTTTCTTCAAGCAGATTCTTCCTTGTCCACGATTTTTTCCAATGCATTTTTCTTAACGGACTTGTATGGGAATAGGTTGAATTGTTTTACGGAATGCTAGGGGGTTCACACTAAAAAGAAGTTCCAAATTGAAATCGCTTCTTCATTTGGATTTCAAAACACAGTTGGATTTGTAGAAAGTTACCATATATTTATTTTAGACAAAATGGCAAACATTTTAAGCCGTTTTGTCGACTGCTAATCTCCATGTACTAATACAATCTATCAGATGTAATTAGGTTGTCAAATCACTCACTTCGCTATACCACCGTAGCATGGTAGTTTATCCTGTTCATGGTAAGAGATTTTTTTATCTACTGTGAACGGGCGTTAAGCGGACATAATTTGTAAAGTATGGAATTAAAGAACAATTTCTCCGTGTATGACTTCATCATCTTCTTTGGGACGGTGGCTTTTTCATTGTCGATTGGAATAGTCTTTGCGTGTAGAAACAGAAATAAAGAATCGGTTGTGAATTATTTTCTAGCTGGACGAAAATTATCAGTTCTACCTACAGCACTTTCATTGGTGGTCACTTACCAGTCATCTTTGTTGATTATTGGAGGACCTGCCGAGGTATATGCGTATGGCTTAAAGTACACCTATTACTTTATTGGGGCCTCGTTGAGTTTTGTGTTTGCTGGGCTCACCATTGTTCCAGTCTTCCATCAATTGAAGTTGACCAGTGTCTACATGTATTTCAAGTTGCGGTACCAAGACAATTCTGTAAGATATCTTGTGTTGGTATTTGGTATTGTCTACCACGTTTTTTACATGGGAACTGTTACATTTGGGACATGTGTTGCTCTGGAGGTTATAATGGGTGTACCGCAATGGGCGACGATTCTGATCTATACGATAGTCACAGCCATTTATACGTCAATAGGAGGGATGAAAGCTGTAGTATGGACGGACGTATTTCAGCTAGTTATCATGTTGACTGGAATATTCGCCATTCTTATCAAATCTACAACTCTTGTCGGAGGACCAGGAAGTGTTCTTGAACTAGCCGCCACTAGACTAGATATGAATGACTTTAGAGTAGATCCTACCATTAAATACCAATTTTGGAACCTGGCATTTGGCTCATTCACCATGTATCTTGTAAGCTGTTATCAACAGCCAGGTATTCAAAGGATAAATTCAACTCCAACTCTTACCGGGGCGAGAAGACTGTATATCATTGCAGGTTTGATTTATGGAATTTTTGCTTTTCTAATCTGCTATCAAGGCGTTGCTATCTTTGCTTATTATTCGTACATAGGCTGTGATCCCATTGAATCTGGTAGAATTGACTCGCTTAATCAGATAATTCCTCTAGCTGTTGCAGATTTGTTTTCAAGCATACCAGGATTGTCCGGCCTCTTTATAGCAGCCCTTTCAAGTGCAGTTCTAAGCACCTTATCATCTTGCTTAAGCAGTCTTGGTGCGATAACATACGACGACATCATTCGCGAGAAGTACCCTAATATGTCCGAGATAAATTCAACGAGAATTTCGAAGATTGTTGTTTTTCTATACGGTATTCTGGCCATGTGCTTTACATTTATAATTTCAACGATTCCAGGCTCAATCATGAATGTTTTCTATGCACTAATGGGGTGTCTGGATGGTCCGACCTGTGCCGTTTTTCTAGTTTCCACACTCTTTAGGAGAGCAACAACAAAGGGTGTTTTTATTGGAGCCATTGTAGGCGTTAGCGTCACATTCTGGTTAAATATGGGACAGCTATTTTCAACAGTCAAGACAACACCTACCCTTGGACCGGGCCCTACAGATAGCTGTTATAACTCTACGGTTATAGACCAATTAGCGTCGACTCTCGATGCTTCTGTGAATGAAACTACGTCGACAGACCGAACGTTTATAACACCACCATATCGAATATTGATTAAAAACGGCAGCGAGTCTTATTCAACTACTTATTCTGCGAACGGAGAGGGATCCGAACTAACGGCTTTGCAGAATATCTATTCTATTTCATATATGTATTTTTCTTTGATTGGATGTCTCGTTTCTTGTATTGTTGCAATCTTGATAAGCTTTTGTACGAAAATGCCAGAAAATGTTGACGAGAAGTACATGTTTTCATTTCGAAAACATATCCTAGAAGACCTCTGTAGATCACGAAAGACCGTTCTAAGATACCCTGAAGATACTGACAAGGCCGCTTACGAAGCAGAGGCCGAATCCATGTTTGAATAACCGTTATTTTACTTCTTTGCATAGTTATATACACAAGGCACAGCTTAATAACGGACAATGTTTTGCCCATTACCACATAGCACAAGTTAAGACAGGCCCAAATTGACGTTTATTAGTTTTGTTTGGTGTACCTATGGCTGAATGTGTTTAACATATGTCCAATATTTATATTGAAGAAATTACTTGTAATGTCCCTATTATTAAGAACTATTTTAAATGGGAGTTTTGAACAATCTTTCCGACATTACAGCGAAATTCACCTATGTACGTATTTCATCGGTTTAACACGGACTTGAGCGGGGCTTTGAAATGTCTTGCCCAATGACGTAGCCATGTGAACAGTGGTGCGTCAGGGATTCGAACCAGAAAGCCCCGACTCCATTGGTCTCGCCTTTTGACTCCGACAGAAATTTACCTTTGATATAAAACGGTTTCATTTTGTAAACGTTTTGTCAGTAGCATGTAACGAATAAGTAGAATAGTTAGTTGGTGACCTAAATGTCGTAACTTTAGATTGATTAAGCTATAGTTACGACGTTTAAGTCGCCAAACAAAAAACTATTTCACACAAATGGCGGCCAATGTTTGAGTTCAAATCGTTTCCGGGTGGAATAATAATTTGATTGATTGACAGCCGCATTTGGTCATTTACAAAATTTTGATAAATGTACAGTTGCATAAGAATCCACTTGAAATTGAAATTAATATTGGTCGTCATTTTCCTGTCGATCGTAAGGAGTAATGACCATTAAGATTTAGAGAAAGAATCTAAATACAGGTAATACATAAAACGGTGATAGTTTTTCACAATATATGGACAGATAGATAAATCGTCGGGAGAGCGATCCATTTAACGCCAACTCAATCTGATTAAAATCAGAACCAACATAATGGCCTATTGCCACGACCTGCGGGCGTAACGGAGAGATATCATAGTGACTTCGTACAAATGATTTTAATGAGATTGACGCCACCTTCAACAGTATATAAGTCATATTGCGGCGGCTGGAGCACCTAACCATAGGTTCCTGGTATTTCTCACACAAATGCTACCACTACCTGGTGCGCCCATTATAACATGGGACCCCTTGACTGGGCGTCGTATGCACTAGCACTACACATGACCAATGGCAACGAATACATAAAATAAAGAAGTGTCAAAATTTCACATTCGATCTCATTGGACGATTTGGTTGGTGGACCGATATTTTTATAGACAGTGTCGTTCTGTAAGAGATAATATGACCATAACTTGATCTATTGAATACTGTTCATCTACAGCAAAGCAAATGAAATAAATAGAGGATAATTGTTTGTTTCAGTTGAGGATGGATTTATCTTTCATTGAGTAAACAACAAAAGCCATATTATCACGAGTGGCAAAACATGATACTTCTGGGGAGAAATTTACCAAATGTGCGTCATTTCGCACGTGAATTATATTGCAACCTGATGACGTCACAAGTGCTTGTTCCCCGCCTAAGGACGTTCAAAGCGAATAGTGACAGCGGGCAGGGCTAAATCTACCAAACAGTGACTTAATCATAAAGATATCACTGTTTTCGGTGGAAGTGATAGTCTACCTAGAAATCTCTATAATTTACCGGAAAGCTTTGTTTGTCTGAATGGGGGGTTTATGCCACAGTATTACAGTCATATCGCGGTAACTGGAGCTCCTAACTATGGGTTCCTGGTATTTCTCAAACCAGTTCTTCGACTACACCCTTTCCGAGCCTCCAGCTGCTCATCCAACGTTGGTTCACGATTATCCACCCAATTGTGGGAGACAAATGTAGGAAAAGATATTTGCTTAACCGCTTGACTGAGATTCCGACTCGCTACTAACTAGAAACTCATTCATTATTTATCTGAAAGGATAAGAATTACTGTTTCATTGAATCAGCGCGGCTTTATATTTTTTTTATCAGGAAGAACCAACCCCATTTGCCTGCTTTTGACCTAATTGTCCCCACTTCGATATCAAACGACGTTATTTTGAAAAAATCTAAGGCCAGAAACATATATTCAAAATTTAAGATAGTTGGGTGGCGACCTAAAAGTCGTAAATGCAGCTTGAATAATCCATAGTTACGCCTTTAAAATCGCCAAGGCAACATAGATGCTTCACATAAATGAGGGCAGATACCGTGGCTGGAATAATGAGTTAATATGAATCAAGCAAGACTTTGTACCCTCTCGCTATCCCAGTTTAAACGTTGAATAATACTTGAACTCATAACCGGATGATGTCTTTTTAACCCTTTCCTGTACAAACCCTGGATTATACGTCACTGTGATTTTATACTTGTAACAAGCAACTTCTTCAATCCGATTAAAATCACTATTGCTACGTCTCTACGTAACAGATAGATAGCGTAGTGGTTTCGTAGAGATGATTTTAACGAAATTGGCAATTCCTTCTTCTTTCTCAATATGTTCTACCACGTATGATAGTTTCATTTCAAATTGCACCCAATTTCCATTGTAAAAAACACGGGAAAGGGTTAAAAGACAGATCCTTAATCGAAAGAAGTAACGGATGACATAGGATTCTTATTACGAATAAAATCTTAAAGAAAACGGTGGCATAGATCAAAAGAATTTTACGTTGGAAAACAAGAATTTATTTTGAAAAGCATTCTTTTTTTTATTTTTTTCACTCGCGTTTTATGGGCAAGTTAAGGAAAGATAAAATATTGGTTGTTTGACATTATGAAGGGAAAAGTAACCATTACCTTGGGTGTGGTACGTGACCCATCCTAAGGATGCCCTCTGCTTTTAGTTTACACGAATTTACTTTAGTTCGATTGCTGCGAAAGCTTTTAAGCTTACAGATTTGCTCACAAAGTACGTCTGTAGACTGTAAACTTAAAATTGAAGGGAAACTGAATCCTTATCATGTTGAACCCGAAATATTCCTGTTTTGGTAGGAAATTTAATCAAAGACCAGCCTGCATATCAATCCAGTCTGATCTTGGTCTACACCTCCTGGTATTCCCTCTGAAGCAAGACTTAAAAGAATATACATGTATGTATATATTGAGTTTCAAAAGAAACATTTCTCTCCAATTTTGCCTTCCAGTGCTGTCAGTCCTTTCATTCCAATGCAGATCTGAATAGGATCAATTCAGCAAGAGAAGGATTAAACTTCGTAGCTGTGTTTTGAATAAGTTGTAGTTAAAATCTGTTGGTATTCAGCCCTTGACAAGCATTTATATCAAGGTTTCCTGAATTAGTCCTAATCGCAAAACTACGGTAATTGCTTATATTTATTTTTAACTCTTTCGACAGTTTTGGACTGATCTCTACAAAATTGGAAACCGGATAGCGACCGTAACACCTGATGACGTCACGATGACGATGGTTGGTTGGTGACATAAACGTCGTAACTACAGCTCGAATAAGCTATAGTTGCTACGTTTATGTCGACGAACCCACAAAATGTTTCATAAAAATGGTGGCCAATGTTCAAACTTTAATTCCAGACGGAATGAATGGTTTGATTGGTTGATTGATTCTTTGGTTGACAGCCGCCATTGGCTTATTTTATGACATTCCTAGATAATTTTTTGAATCATTTGTCGGGTTGATGTGTCTGTGGAAAGAAGAAGGAATTTTGGCATGAAAAATTGCATACTTTCTTTTTTGTTGATTTGGCAAACACCCATACTATAGTGCATTATGTTCCATATTTGATACCAGTAATAGTGACCTCTAAGAACTAATTTCCGTTATTAAGGGCTACTCTTCTGTCCGTCTTTGCCTCATTAAATAAAGAGCAAAAAGGGCCCATTTTCGCAATCTGTAGCTCCTCAAAAAAGTTTCGTTGGGCCTAAAATCTTAGTCCGTCTTAAGGAGCAGTTTTTGGTCTTGAATTACAGTCCAGAAAATGGTATTATTAGGGATAATTTTTTTTGCAAATTTTCATTGGACACATCAACCCTTGAAATTCTTGAGGCTCGGAAGTGAAAGTCTTGTAGGGTACCACCTTCAAATGTCAGTTTCTATAAGATAAAAGTTCCAAGATAAATTATTTGAATCACATGCATGATATTATGCAGTGATCTCTCACTCTGCAGAACCTAACATCAGGCAGCTTGCTGTTGTTTAAAGGTGAAAACAACATGACAAAAGGAGGAGATCAAATTTTCTTAATGGACTACTTTAGGGCACAACCACCTGGAAGTAATTCCGGAGTGGAGTTGACCCTAAGTGTACAACCACCCGGAAGTAATTCCGGAGTGCAATTGATCCTAAGAGGGGCCTAAAAGTGGGGAAAAATACTTATATAAACGAAATAAATAAGTAAATAAAGAAACGCACACAAACCTTCAAGAATAAAGATGTTTTACTCTTAAATGGCAGAAAAGAAAATCCTTCTTAGGTAACAATTTGTTTTTTTATAGGAGCAAACCAGACCTCTTATTAAGTTTTCCCTACGTGTTTAGTTAACCCTTTCTTGTTCAATTCCTGGTTTTAATGCCCCTGTCATTATATACCGTACACGAGACAACATTTTTGGTTAAGAAGAAATTGCTTTTTTAAATCTATTTCTTCTTTCTCCACAATATTTTCCACCCTATAGATTTGAAACTTTTCAATTTGCACTCACCATTAGTTTTACACCACAACTTCTTTCACAATGGACAAGTCTAAAGTTTTTATAGAATTGAATAGGTAAACAATGCATCTTGGCGAACCGCTGTTTTTATTATAATAATAAAAGACTTTGAAACGACTCCTAGATTATCCATCCCCGTCGTCGACAACCGCACTCGGTATAAATGACGCATCTCTATTAAGATGGTGACAATTAATTGACCAATCGCGGCTGTCAATCAAATAACCAGTCGACCAACGAAATCATGCAGTGAGATCAGAAATTTGCTTAAACTCCGCCCATTTTGTCTACCTGTTTTGTTGATTTGGCGACTTATCCGTCATTACTACAGCTTTTTTCAAGCTGTAATTTCGACGATTAAGTCGCCAACTAATTGTTCTACTTTTTTGAGCTGAGGAGACTCATTGCTATCGCATGATTTCTTTACCAATAACCTGAGTCAATTTGGATCCCTGTCTGCCTATATCATAAGTCTGTCATTGTATGGTGATTGGATAACATTTAAGATACAGTTACAAGATTAAATTCTATAAATTTTACGGTAATGAAGTGTAAACAATCATTATCTTTGTCATCTTTTTAATTTTAAAAGCGAACTACTTTTGTCGCGTAAAAAGCCACATTACGTACAAAACAAGTCGGCAGATCTTATGAATGACCATACTTCCCAACAACTTCATATTGTTTTGCACTTTCAAATAAAACAGATGTTGTAAATTAGTTTACATTGAAATTTAGTAGTATGTAAACCTTTCTTGTTCATCATTTTACGGAGATAAAAAAAATCCCATCCGCGTACTTATGGCCTATTTTACTATTTAGCCATTGATACCCCTGGACACCGGTTGCAGGCCAATACGGACTGAATTCAGAACGACCCAAGGTAAAAAATACCCGTTTTTTTCCGAAATGGCCACAAATTATCTTACCTGTCAAAACGGTCAGAAAAGAAAATTTAAAAAGGTTGGCCTTCAAAAATTATTCCAAACACATTTTTTTATGAAAATTTTTGATTTCGACTCAAATTTGAAACAAATTTAGGCCGTTTTGAATTTGAGTCGTTTTGACTGCAAACCGGGATACCCCGAGATGTCTGACATTTATAATATTGTCATATATTTAGTTCTATGTTTGTAACCAATCCGTTTTAAATATTGTATTCCTAATTAAGAGGATATTCAGCTGTTTTTTTTTGTTTTTGTTTTTTTTAGAAAATATTCAATTTTCTATTAAATTTGTTGAATAATTTAAAAATCAAGACCAGCACGTTTCTCAGGCAATTACGACGGTTCCTCGTTCTCTCTCAAATTACAAAAAAAAAAAAAAAAAAAAAAAACCCGTCTAGTTCAACAACTATTTAAGTGATGATACAGGGGAGATTACTCAACCTAAGTATTTACTTATCCTCATGATTTGTTTCTCTTTGCTGTTACTTCACAGGCCTGCTGTCGGTCGGCGAACAAAACCACACAACTACAGCTTTTCTTCAAACTTTAATTACTAGGTCCAAGACGCTCACCGACAGTTCGCAAAATGAATCTGCAGATGTTTACTTTAATCAAAGGACTGAAAGTACTGAGAAGTTGGAATACGCTGAAAGGGTCATAACTGTGGATTTCGATTCAAATTCATTTATTGCTTTCCGAGTAAGACTCCCTCCTAACATTCCCATTCGTGTACATATGTGCGTGAATAACGCACAAAAACATAAATCCACATACAGAAATAAAAAACTAGCATTGTCTTAACCCATTCCCAGACAGTGACGCATTATGAAAGCTTTGGAAAACATTGTGGAAAATGAAGAAATTGCTTGTTACAAGCAATTTCTTTATCATCCACAAAGTTTTCTGTCAGAAAAGACCACGATTTTAAAGATTTCATCAACTTACAATTGTCGTCTGCTACTTCTTTGAATTTAAACTGGTCTAAAATTTTATCGTGTTGGAATGGGTTGTAAGCTCGTTTCACCAACAGCAAAATTAGAAAATTCAAGCGTTATATTCTCCTTTTGATCAACTGTAATACGCGAACTCCCTTAGAATCTTGAAAACAGAGAATAACAGCTTCTACAATAAGAAATCAATGACTTCGATGATTATTTAACCCTCAACTCGGACAATTCTGTAACGACCATACTCAATTCACGTAGACCTTCACTCCAAGTTTATGAGTATAGGTTTGATGTGTTATTATTGATTTAAACTTGTAAATAACGACATAATAAAGCGTAATTTTCTAGTAAATAAGTATTTCCAATATCTTCTACTTTCGTTTTGCATCTATTTGATTTTTATTCAGTAAAAGCTGTAAACCCCACAATAATCGCGTTTGCTTGATGCCTACGACCCTCCTTCATCGCTCTAGAATGTTTTAAAGCACTGGGCGGTGTGATTATTGTAAAAATGCATTTGCGACCTGAGCCATATTTGTAAACATTGCCTATCTATGGTCACATGACTACCACATGTCACTTGAGATCACGTGATTACCAAACACGGGACGGCGAATCACAAAAAACAAATTACTGCGCTGATTATTATCTTATTTTTCAATAATCTAAAGCAAACTGAAGCATGTTTAGAAGTCTCTAAACGAGCTTTTATATCATTATTTACACGTGCCATATTATTGTCTTTGGCTACAACTAACTGGTTGTCCGTGGCAAGTTGAGATGAGAAGTAACCCGAGGTGTATTAATATCTAAGAGATCACGTGATTAGTGTTATCAAAAAACCCGAAATGAAATTGTCTTGTGTTAATTTCCTGGTTTTGGTAAATCTAGGTTGGAATTGCTCCGCATTCCAACTTAAAAATTGAAATGATACGGTATGCACCGTCATTACTACACTAAAGTATCGTAATTACCGCAAATTAGGGATGCAATGACGGGCGTTCTCCCACAGCTAGTTCAATAAGTTATATAGTAAACATGGTATACATAAACTAAAATATAAACTTACGCACGACACTATTGTCAAAAATGACCTTTAGTTGGTTTTACATAACATTTATAATTCATAATCTACTAATACATTCAAATCAAGGTAATACCATGCAGCAAATTTTTGCTTCTAGGTATAAGCATACCCCGTCTATCTAACCCTTCTCTGTTTTGCAAAATTTAGATCGCAATGCAAAGGTTTCTCAAACGAAAATTTATAGTGAACTTTATTTGAAAAATAACTATTCAGTAGCGCAGTTAATACTGTGGGGGAAATCGCTAATTACAAACAATTCCTTTTCACAACGCCCTCTCAATTATAAATCTTCGATATGTAAGAGCCAGAGACTGAACAGGTAAGGATTAAATGCTGTCATAAAGCTTGATACAGAGAGGAACTGTTCACTAATCTGCATATGTATATATTCCCCCAAGGCATTAGTATTTATAATAATGTTTAGATAGTTTATTGTGACACCCTTGTAATAACTCTTTCGGAACTTTTGAACACATCCATAATGAATTTATCTCATTTAAACCTTACAACCATTAAGTTTATAACTAGAAGTATAAAGGTTTGTATTCTTAGGTTATTTAATTGTCATATATGTTATCACTTTATCAATAGATCGTGTTAATCAAGTTTTCGTTTGTAATATAACCAGTTCTAATCTCAAAGCATTTGTAGATAGATATAGGTAGATTTCTGGCAATATTCATATTCATACATGTAAGTAGTACAATAAATTTGAACTTACTTGTTTTTCTCCAACAAAACTGCTTTATATAAGTTTTTTAAGATCTGAATAGAGAGTACACTCAAGTAAAAAGTGCATTTCACCATCAAGTGAACGACATATTTTGCTTTTTCTATTTTCCAATGGGATTTTTTTTTTGGGGGGGGGGGTATGCCATCTGCGTGCCTCTATTTCATGTCTATGTGCTGATAAACCAAATATTGTTAATGCGTTTCTTAATTCTTCTACCTTTATTTCATTAAGATGACGTTGAAATGAAAAGTTACAAAAAAGATATTTATGTCCTTGCTCTAATAAATTCTGATCAATCTGTAATCTAGATATACAATATATAAGGTGTCCCGGGGTTCCCCGGAAAATAGCAACCTGTTCTGTATGTACAAAAATTAACGGAGGAATCGACGTAAACAACAATGGCGGCGATTTGAGTTCATTTTGTATTTTCAATATTGATTACAAAGTTTATTTATTTAAGACGCATCGAAATGACATATCTTCTGCCGGGAAACAATGATAATAATAATAAAAGCATCGAAGAATAAATAACGATGTGAATGGCTGTCTTTACTAAATTTTTACACGAATTAGCGGGGTCATGCAACCGACATTTCCAGTGCATCAAATTTAGATCGTCATGCGCATTGAAAAAATAGGTTAGTGGAAACTTCATACAGACGCACACCGCTTTTTGACTGGGTCTTTTTGACACCGGGTCTTTTTGTCAATGGGTCTTTTTGATCCTTATTCGCAACTTCAGTGAGTGCATTATTATGAGAATTCGAGACCTCAGCTCCCAGGACTCATGAGTTCAGTACTTGTCACTTTTACCAATCTGATATAGATATAGCCTATTTTAGAATATTTGCCACATTGAAATGGTCAACAATCCATTTGGTATTCTGAAACCAAGCTGTTCCATTAAAAGTGGTCGAACGATATTTGAATTAAACGTTTTTTGAAAAATTCACATGGTCTTTATGGGTGTGAATTATGATACAGTATTCATTACACCAGGTGTAAAATGTGTGCTGGCTGTTCTTATTGAATAACTTTAGAATAGCTATGACACTATTTTGCCATTGCTAAATAAATAACTACCTGAGAGTTCCCAGTATTATAAGATTGTCCTATAAGTTATTTTCTTTTCTGCCCATTCACAAGTTTGTCAAGTTAACCAAGCAATAGGTATCCGCCTTAATCAATATGGACTTATAGAATATGCTTTTAAGAAAGGAATGTATACCCCTAAATCTGACAAATAATGATTCACAAACATTTTTCAATCAAGCACACCAAAAATTGCGAATTTTTCGGACCCCTGATAAAGTTTTCTGTTCATACAAAACCAGGCTAAAAATAGGATGAAACAGAGATGACAGGTAGTAAATAAAAACACTACAGAACAAGTTAATTTCTAGTCTTCTGCATTTGCCAAGAGAAAGCAATGTCCCCAAAGAAATATTTGTTGCTTTTTTGCAACATAAAAAGGACTTTTTATGCTTTGAAAAATAGAAATAGTGTAATATAAATCAGATGAATATATTATTTTCCCAGAACCTAGAGTGTGAAATGAAGTCAAGTGCAAGAAATGAAATTGCTTTGCATGCGCTCTAGAGGCCACATATCAAAGAATACTTAGTAAGTGCCTTCAGGGGGAGTCATAGCCATGCCACTGATCACGTTGGTAACCAACGTATATCCAGGACAAGGTTATGTCATTGTGCAAGGCATTCAGAGCCACAACTTAGTACAAGTGTTACCGAGGAAGTACATGGTTGATAAACTTAATAGAGTTTAAAGCCACTTATAACACAATTTCAGTCATATCGCAGGGACCTCAGCACCTAACCATGGATTCCTGGTATTTCTCACACCAGTACTACCACTACATTCTTTCACAGTCTCCAGCTGCTCATTTCACTGAGGTTTATGATTATCTACACATTGGTAAGAGACAAATGCCGGAAAGGATATTCGCCGTGGCGGGGGACGAACCAGTGACCCATGACATGAAGTCCTACTCTCTGCAACTGCGCTATGGCCGCAGTCGGAAGTACATGGTGATCTTCGCCATGATATAAATGAAACAATGTTCTTTTAATAGTATTATACTCCCAATAAAAAAAGACCCAACCTTTTCAACAGAAATTTCGTTAGTGATCTTCCCCATGATGTAACTGAAACATTGTTCTTTTAACAGTGTAATACTCACACTTAATGAAATGAAAAAAGATCCAGCTTTATCAATAGAATTTCGTGGATTAATCTGCTTTATGGAAATTGGTCTCAAGTGATCAAACGCCTTCAGCCTGAAGTTAATGCTCAGTAGCCAATACCGAACAATCTGTCTGTTACGGCGACTCGCAGGTTTTTCAGGGCTTTGATTTTTATATGCTACTGCCCATAAATTCTGCAAAATAACGATGTTTAAAATCGAAGCGGAACCCTCTGTCGTAGTGAGTGGGCGTGGCCGAAAGACAAGGTCGGCGGGGCCAGTGATTGGTCAATTATAAAGATACAAACGACGCAGCGCCAATCTGATTTCAAATCGATTTTTCTTCCAACTCTGTAAACGGTGCTCCTAATACGGTAACGAGAACACGAGAGTACGACAAGGAGAACACGGGCTTACGACAAGGAGAATACGGAAGTACGACCGTGAATACCAAATAATACGACAAAGAAATTACGAGAACACGAGAGTGCTACAACGAGAATGTGGGAGTTAGGTGGTGAGGAAGTGGGGGTGTGATAATGAGAACAAGAGAAAACGACCGTGAAAACAAAATATTACGACAACGAGATTGCAGGACAAAGAATACGAAATCAAGAGAGTACAACGATCAATCACGAGAGTACGACAACGGACAGAGAAGAGTACGGTATTTAGAATACGAGATCAGGCAAATACTACATCGAGAACACGATTTTATCTCGTATTCTAGTGTAATCATATTCTCGTGTCATCTTTGGCGTATTCGCGTACTCACAAGCTTCAGTCAATATCGTGTAGCTTAAATATAAATCGATTTGTTGATGACCCGCTTGAATAACATGTAGTCCCGACGTTAAGCAATCCAAAACAAACAAAATGCTTGACATAACTGTCGACCAATGTTGGAGGTCAAATGTCTTTCCAGTCAAAATGTATGATTTTATTTGCCAATTTATTTTTTGATTGACAGAAGCGATCCGTCAATTGACCAATCACGACTCTCAATCAAGTTATCAACCAACCAATCAAAAAATTAATTCAGCGCGGAATAGAGCTTTGAACTCCTACATTGGCCGCTATTTTTGTCAAGCTTTTTTGTTGGTTTGATGATTTCAAGCAGTGGTTACGAAGTTTGTGTCGCCAACTAACAAGATCATTATTTTGTTACATGCTACGGGCAATGAATTATGCAATATAACGCCTTTTAAAATCGAAGCGGAACTACCTATTGGAGTCAATGGACATGGCCAAAGGAGTGGGCGGGGCCAGCGATTGTTTAATTACCTTACTTTAAATTCAAAGTCATTTATTATCGTCAACATAGGACTGGCTTTGAAATGTTTGCCGATCGATGAGCGTTCGTCTGGAAAGGCAAACATCCTGCCAATATTTTATAGTAATACTTGATTGTAAATGCTATTTCTAGGAAATTTTCAACTTCTGTGATTAATTAGAAATCTATTCTATCCCATTACACTAAGTGGATACATTGTTAGATGTATATCTGAATATAATAACAGTAGTTTTTGCATTTTGCATGAACGATTCTGTGTTATCATTCAAATGGTAGTAACTACGGATCCGAGAAAAGGTATTTACAATAGTTTAGCAATGAAATGACTTTACTTAGGATAAACATAATCTTGAAACCAGCAATGTTATAAAACAATCTCGTCCAACCAAGATGAGACATGTTTGTGACATGAGAACGAAAATTTTGGTTAAAGCTGAAAAAGTCTTTACAAAAGCATTGTAAGTGTATGTAAATTTTTGCACACGACCATTGTATGAAAATAGGAAATTCCTACCCGGATTTGACATATGGCCTCAAGATGTTACATAGATCATAAATGTATAGAAATTTTGATTTCGACATAGTACCTAATGTCATACCGAATGAATGCTTTTGAAAGTGCATTTAAGAAATTTTCATGCACAAGAACTACAACTCTTGCTTGCATAATGTTGGAGTTATTGCCCTTTGTTGTTTTAAAGTATCGCTTAAAGGAATTATTATCATTATTCTAATTGATGTTGTTATTATCATTAAACCATTACAGCATGACAAAATATTTAGACTGGTCTAAATTGAAAGAAGATGCAAATGACAATTTCAGGTTCTTTTTTTTTTGGAGGGGGGGGTAGAAAACGTTGTGGTAATTGAAGAAATTGCTCGTTTCAATTTCCACACTGTTTTTAAAAGTTTTTTTCTTTCGGGCGTAAAGAGGGGGATTGTGTGGGGATTGATTATTGGTGTAAAATCGAAACTTTGTTCCTTAAAGACGAAATCGGCAAGATGCAGAAAAATCAGAAAGTTTGCTCTCCCCTTTATCCTCTGTTTTGGTTCATACAGAAAAAATATAACAACACAATGACCGATATTATGAAAATTAATTTTTGTTGGTTTGGCGTCTTAAACATCGTAACTAAAGCTTGAAAAAGCTATATCTATACGACTTAAGGTCGCCAACCGACCATTCTAACTTTTTCTTATATTGCTGGTCATAAATTTTGCAAATATAGCCATTTAAAATCGAAGCAGGTTTTCCTGTCGGAGTGAGTGGGCATGGCCGACGGAATAATCGGGTCCAATCGCCAACTCAACAACAACAACAACAACAACAACAACAACAAATGTAACGAATTTCCGAATTTTGCAATAAAAAATCCAATAGATACGAATTTCTTTAGTACTTGATAATAGGCTGCCATTGTAACCATACTTTTATTATGAATCTTACATACACTTACTTATAGTTATTTTATGCACCAAAAGTCTAAAACGGCAATAAAGATTAACACGATAACAGGAAACTACCACATAAAATACTGAAGAGAATTCATTTCAATTCATAATAATATATTCACTATGACAACATCTACTCGGTATGCTATTAAGGTACAAAATATTTTGTTGTAAAGAAATTTAATGACTGTGAAATGTGTAAAAGAGTGAAATTTATGACTGTGAAATGTGCCAAATGTACATCAAACACGGGTTCAGTTCAAATTTTGCTGAAATGGACATATTGTACATATTCACGGTTCGTAGTAACTAGTGCAACGCATGCAAATCATATGTAATGTTGACTTGAATTTTATATTTTACAGATCTAGTACGATTGCGCAATAATAATCTAATCAAAATTCGTAAAGGGACCTAAAAACAGTTTGTGAATCTAACTCTTTGCTAAATGCTTCACATCAAAATTTAAACAACAGAATACCTTTAACCCATTCCCACTCAATGACGCTTTTGGACGCCTTTATATAAAGAAGCATCAGAAAACATTGTGGAAAATGAAGAAATTGCTTGTACAAGCAATTTCGTCATTATCCACAATGTTTTCTTCTTAAAAGATAAAAAAAATCTAAAAGTTCATAAGCTTGAAATTGCCGTCTGCAACTCCTTTGTATTTGGACCGGTCCGAAAAAATAAATTTGCCGTTTGGTAATGGGTTAAACAAACATAAATTCATGTTTATTGTTTGTCAGTATGCCGTTATCTTCCGATAGATAGCATTTTACAAATACTGACCTATCTAATTTGAGCATTCTGGATAGTGTCATTCGTGACAACTCGGCCGATTCCGTTGAACTACATTCACAATGTCAGCGCCCAGGGAAATGCACGCTTCGTATTCTTGATGCCTCTTCTTGGAGCATATGTAAGATGTGAATGCTTTCGCAGTTTAAAATAATTATTTTTCTAATTAACTTTTGGCGACGGTTAAGTTTGATTTCTCCACAATTGTAAGTTTTATTTCAATTATCCACTTGCTACTTTTTGGCGATAGAATGTGTAGTTATGCGTACGACGTAATAATATTTATCCCAATCAGGATAAGTGATACGGTCCCGAAGACAGGTCAACCTTCGGAGAATATGACATGCGCAGACAACGAAACTCCTTAAATTGACCCAAGAAACTATATATCTAATGTGTTTCTTTCACAGGTTGATAATATGAAAAATGTCGAGTAATCATTTTATGACAGTTATAGCACACCTTCTTCTTATCTTTATCTTTCTTCTACTTATCTTTATCTTTCGTATCGAGAAGCAAATACAAGATGTTTAAACGCTACTGTAACATAATAATCCATTTAATATATAAATAATTTTCTTAGTAAATAAATTCGATGAAATAGTAGGAAAGTATTCATTTCTCTTCAGATTTACCATTTTCAAAACGCCCATTCGCATTATGACGCCATCTACAGAATGAAATGACACCTCCTTACACTACCCTATAAAGAATCGTATTTGATGCTGTCATTTACGGACCTTTTTTTACATGTCCGATTTTGTCTGTGTAGAATTTATTTATTTTACAAGAAATATTTGTTATTATTATATATCTAAAAATATTTTCTAGTAAAGTAAATACATTCCACACTGACAAAATCTGACATGTCAGAAAAAGAAAACAAAACAAACAACAACAACAACAACAAAAGTATCTGATAGTGTCAAATATCTGAGATATCTTATTTATTTTCATGTCGGGTATTTTTTCAGGAGTTGGGGATCTTTATTTGTTAAAAAAAGATATATTGATCTTTTAAATGTTCACCTAATATTCGACTTAAACCAAACAAATGTTTCCTTTGATATTGACCATTCTAAATCCTGAAACGAATTGTCAGGGATATAAGCTCAACCACCGCCCCCTTTTTTGCAAGCATTTGACCAATCGCTAGTAGCGCCCTCTTACTCCTTTAGCCACGCCCCTGACCCCGATAGGAAATTCCGCTTCGATGGTTACGGCGGTTTTTTTCAAAATTTACAGCCAGTAAAATGTGACAAAAAAGTAAAATGTTTGGTTTGTGACCTAAACGCCATAACCACAGCTTGAATAAGCTGTAGTAACGGCGTTTAGGTCGGCAAACCAACAAGAAAGTTGACGACGAAAATAGCGACCAATGCCGGGGTTAAAAGGTTAGGTCCGGGCTGAACAAATGATTTGATTGGTCGGTTGATTCCTTGATTGACAATCACGATTGGTCAATTCTGGAAATGTTGGCCATTTTGAAAATCTGGACCAATGAAATTGATTTGTGGGTTTATCTGGCCATTTCTACCAGATGTAGGGAAATTCTGTCAAAAAGAACTTGAGATCTAGGCCTGACTAATATTTCCTTTCATTGTAGGCATTTTTTAAGATTAAGGGTCATTTTGAAAATTGCATGACACTTTTTTAACACATTCTTTAAGAAAGTACCTTATCATCGTACAAAGTCTAAAGAGGTTCTAAAAAGTTCGAATGGTTCTAAATCTTAAAGGCTTAAGGTAATTTTGAATATTTTTTGTGTAAACATTTTTTTCCAAATATCGAAATATCTTTAATCAGTAACACATTAATGCATACTAAGTATTTATATATCTTGTCTTGTTCGGTATAACCCGGTCATGACTGAGTAAATTTCTATTCCGATGAATAACAAAGACAGAAAAATGGTGAGTTTCGTCGATTTTTCTACTGCCTGTGGATATTTGTTGTTATCGATGTATTTTTGATACAACAAATGCAAAAAGATGCATTATCGAACCACGTACAACCTCAAAGACTAGCTATGACCTGTGACACGCATCGAACCTACTTTCAAGGCACGGTTGACGTAGATTTAATCAAGCTCAGATCGCATTATTTTTGTAATGCCATATTCACGTGCCATGGTAGAATTTAATTCAACCTTCTTATTACTGGATATATACTTGATAATGAGTAGAATTCCTTTTCAAACAAAGAAAAGCGATTTGTGCAATAACTTCTTCGAGACTTGCTCTCTAGATTAAGATTGATTGAATGGGGTTTAACGCCGCTTTTAACAGTATTTCAGTCATATCGCGGCGGCTGGAGCACCTAACAATGGATTCCTGGTATTTCCCACACCAGTACTACCACTACATCCTTTCCTAGCCTCCAGCTGCTATCTCACTTAGGTTTACGATTATCCACCCATTGGTGAGAGACAAATGTCGGAAAGAATATTTGCCGCCGCCGGGGATCGAACCCATGACACCCATGATTGAAGATTAGGAGTCTGGCGCGCTACCGACTGCGCTATGGCGGCGGCCCTCTCTAGATTAAGAAAATTCCACCTAGACCACCTACTGCATTGTGACCTGCCACAACACAGCCCTCTACTCCACATTATTGCGTATAAGAGATTATACAAAGGAAATCAAAAATGGAAAATTTCCAAATGTTTAAAACTTCAGATATAGTGTGTTACACTAACAATAAAATAACAGTAAAGGATTATTACAGCCTTATTTATAATATCGGGGAGATATTACATCTTTTAGAAAAAGATCCGGTCTTCAAATACAACAACGAAATGAAATTTCATCTATTTCTCGCGTTCGTTGCATTCAAACAAAACAATGCTTTCAGAGCTTTGATTGTAAATGATCGAACCACAAAATCCATTACCAATATAGATAGAAGTAATACAGCAGCTGCATTCCACTTACAACGTGATTTCGACGATACTAACATACTCGTGAGGAAGTATGAAATTGAATAGGTTTTCCGTTTTTGATTTCCTGGTGTTTTTCGGAACAATTGCAATCTCTCTGTCGATCGGAATATTCTTTGCTTTTAGAAGTAGGAAGAAAGACTCGGTAGCCAACTATTTTCTAGCCGAAAGAAAGTTGTCAGTTCTTCCGACAGCACTGTCACTGGTGGTTACATACCAATCTTCTATGTTGATGATAGGAGGACCGGCTGAGGTTTATGCCTATGGTCTAAAGTATACGTATTACTTCATCGGAGCTTCGCTGAGTTTTATTATTGCAGGACTGATTATTGTTCCCGTATTTCACCCATTAAAGTTGACAAGTGTTTACACGTATTTCAAGTTGCGATACCAAGATAACGCAGTACGATATCTTGTTTTTACATTTGGTATCATATATCATGTCTTCTACATTAGCACCGTGACATTTGGGACATGTGTGACGCTAGAGGTTTTAATGGGCATACCTCAATGGGGTACAATCCTTATTTACACGATAGTTTCAACTATTTATACATCAATCGGAGGAATGAAGGCTGTAATATGGACCGACGTCTTCCAACTTGTTATCATGTTTACAGGTGTTTTTGCTATTCTGATCAAATCAACTATTCTTGTCGGAGGGCATGCAAGTGTTTTAGAACAAGCCTCAACCAGACTAGATATGATTGACTTCAGGATAGATCCGACAATTAGGTATCAATTTTGGAACCTTGCATTTGGATCATTTACGATGTTGCTTGTATGTTGCTATCAACAACCAGGTATGCAAAGGGTAATTGCAACACCAACTCTACCCGGTGCTAGAACACTTTTCATAGTTGCGGGCTTGATTTATGGACCATTTGCATTTCTTATTTGCTATCAAGGAGTTACCATTTTCGCATACTACTCATACATTGGCTGCGATCCTATTGAATCTGGCAGAATCAAAACACTCAATCAGATCATACCTTTAGCTGTTGCAGATTTGTTTTCAAGTATTCCAGGTTTATCCGGACTATTTATTGCAGCTTTATCGGGTGCAGCTCTCAGCACATTATCATCTTGTTTGAATAGTCTAGGTGCCGTAACATACGATGATATTATTCGAGAAATCTATCCAAATATGTCAGAAGCCAAATCAACGAGAATTTCCAAGATAGTTGTGTTCTTGTATGGCGTTCTTGCTATGAGCTTTACGTTTACTATTTCAACCATTCCGGGTTCCGTCATGAATGTTTTCTTTGCCTTCATGGGATGTATAGATGGTCCAACCTGCGCTGTCTTTCTTGTGTCGACGCTTTTCCGAAAGGCAACAACGAAGGGTGTTTTTATAGGAGCTTTAGTTGGAATGAGCGTAACATTTTGGTTGAATATTGGGCAGCAAATTTCTGCCACAAATGTTACTCCAACACTACCCCCAGGGCCTACAAACACGTGCTACATTTTATCCGGTGTCCAGCATTCTATTCAGGAAATAAGCGGGAATCGGTCAACGGAAGATATATATATATTAATCAAAAAAATAATGTCATCTTAAATGGTTTGGCTAACTCTACCACTGAGGAAGAGGCTTATCTGACACTTTTAAAACAAATCTATACTTTATCATACATGTATTTTTCTCTGATTGGCTGCTTGCTATCTTGCTTTGTGTCGATGTTGATTAGCCTTTGTACCAAGCAACCAAACACTGTAGATGAAAGACTGATATTTTCCTTTCAAAAACATGTTCTAAATGACCTATGGCGCAATGATGGGACAAGAAGACGATGTCTACGTAAAAATGACAAAAAGAATAATGCAGACGATGAGTATATGTGTACATAAAGAGTGGGCCAGGTTTGAATAATTACTTGTAAGCCCCACATAGACAAAGCTACATGTAAACCCTAGCTGGAATAATAACAGAAACTCGGATATTCAAACACTTACTGTATTTAAGTCAAAATGATATACAACGTGGAAAAATAAGATAACATCACAAACAAAAGCAAAGAAAAATTACATCAAATTGAAGCTTAGAAGATGACGAAAGTTTGCCACGAATGAAAAAGAAATAAATAAACTGTTGACGTTAAACTAGGGTGCTTTTGTGTAAGTATTACACTCGAAAAATCAAATTCTTATTAAGACAAGTAATGCTTCACAGGGCGGATTTTACTCCCTATCATTTCTTTTCCAACATATGTCTAAGTATTGTATTACGCAGAGTTATACAATTATTTTCGAGTTATCTTTCCAGGCTTCGAGGGTCAGATTTAAATACCCTCCTTTCAATGAAAACTATTTGAAGAGCTCTAACTTGTGCTGGAAGTTTACGCAAGAAAACTTTATGTTAAATGTTTTCATTGTTTCCTTATTTTTGTAAAAGTTGGTAAAAGTTTAAACGGGCTTTCATATAAACAAAATGCAAGGCCCAATAAAGCACCAAGATGATTTAATTTCTGATTAGTTTTTAGCCTGAGATTGCGTAAGCAATCTGAGGCTAAAGTGACAATGCTAAAAATTCAAACCCATGCAGAGTTTAATGTGAAAACATAATGTGAAAACATCTACCGCAATTATTGTGATCTTCTGTCGCATGAAATAGAGAACGGATCTGACCATAAATTAATACGCCCGACTGAGGCGAGATGGGCGAAGGCGAGATATGACTCATTGAAAGCTGTCGGCTTGATGTACAGTACTTTCGTGTGAGTGTTCTGAATTATAAAATTTGACGAGTGAATGGAAAGAAAGAAAGGAGATATATAATATAATGGAAATTATTTAACATATATAATCATATCATACTGATAAGAATAAATAAGGTGTTTGGTTCATACCAAAATAATATTACTTATTCTAGAGTTAAAACGGTCCGGCTGATAAGCGAAGCTGTCGGCTTTACGCACGATTGGAATGTTTTGTTTAACAAATTAATTGGTCACGATCATATTCGCAATGTCTGAAAACAGTTTGGTCGTGAGAGGACTTTGTGTCTATATATTTTTACCTCCGAATTCTACCGCTTTTGAGAGGTGTACATAATCATGTTAACCTGGTAAACGACCACCGCCCTCCCTCGCTCTCTTTATCTAGAGATTATAAAGCGCAAATTTACATAACGAAATTGGTTTGTGTGGTAGAATACTCACATCGCACGCAAGAGCCTCTTATTTCGAACCTGGCTACACGCTCCATTCCCCCATCTTTCTCACTCTCTAGCTCTCTCTCGCTAGCTCCATTGGCTGAAAGCCAACGGGCTTTTGTCATGAAGTGGTGTCCGTCGTCTGTCCGTCCGTCCGTCCGTCAACTTTTACTTTAAAAATCATCTTCTCAGAAAGTACTGAACATAATTCAACCAAACTCAACCAAAACTCACAGGAAAGATCCTTGGGTGGCTTTTATCAGATCCCTTCAAAGCATTTTGATCGGGTGAAAAATATGTAACGATATATACATGTAAATATATCGTTACAATACCTCAACATGATGAAAATTATTACGGGCAGGTTGTGTCCCCTAGCGCACAAATTGGCAGATCTGCGCAAATCGACAGTAGATTTGGGTAGAAAGTGGCACCTTCGATAATCCGACCATCAAACTTTTTCTGCCAAGATTATATATCTCCTGTAAACATATCTCAGGCTTTCAGCGCTCTGATATTCTTATCCTTTCTAAATTCACCCAATGATTTATATATACTTCTTTATACTATAAGACTCCCTACTGGATAGGTTGGAGCCGTAAAATATACTATTTTCGGTAAAGTCTAATAGTCTGATGCTTCTCAGATCTTAAAATCTTCCTTTTCGAGGCTCACGATACGCAATCGGCCTCTTATGTTTATCATTGAGAAAAAGAGAATACTTCTGTGTTAATTGAAGAATGAACCAAAAACTAAATCACTCGAATAGGAAAACGTGGTCAAGTTTGTAGGTTCATACCTCATTGAAAAATATGTTCTGTTCATTTCTTAAAATTGACCAATTGCGGCTGTCGGTCAAATAGCCAGGTGACCAATGAAATCGTTCATTCAGACCAGAAATGAGTTTTGACTTCGGCCGCCATTTATTGTTAACCTTTTTTGTTGGTTTGGTGACTTAAACGTCGTAACTATAACTTATGCAAACTCTAAATACGACGCTTTGGTCGCCAACCAACTATCGACTTTTTGTTACATGCTACTGGCTATAATTTTGCAATTCAGCTGCTTATCCCATTTAGGTTTACGATTATCAATCATTAGAGGGAGAAAAGTGAAGGAAAGAATATTTGCCGCGATCGCGTATCAAACCCTGGACTTCGTGACTTAGAGTCAAACGTACTACCAACTGCGGTAATTTCAGTCATTTTGTGATAGGATGATATACATGTAATTGCAAATAATTTGAAGTTAGTGATTTGGAGCACGGATATGCAATGTATTTTACAAAGGAAATGAAGGGTGTACTTTTTGGGGAAATTCGCAGAATTCAGAAACATCGATCCAACCAGCTTACATAGTCGATTTACACAAAAACCAATCCAATGACCAATACTTTGAAACAAAATTGTAATATTTCTGAACGTCTACATGATATAATCAAATACCGAGAGTACTGTTAGCTAGCAAACCATGTTTTTGTTAAGTAAACTTCTTTGTCTTCTTTGTCTTTTGTAGGGTAGATAACATTGTGGACATTGAAGAAATTGCACATGACAAGCAATTTCTTCATTGTTCACAATGTTTTCCAAAGCCGTTTCTTGAGATTCTTAAAGAGCGGGATTGAGTGGTGATAGGTTAAATAGCATACATTTCAAGAGATCTCTACAATTTGAATAATGTTAATTCATATGGCCATGCAAAGCAGTGAAAACTCTGATCAGACTCAGTCATTTTGAACACAATATGCCCAAGCGAGCTAAAATACCCAGGGGATGAGCAGGTAGAGTTTACAATATTCATGAAATACACAAGAATTACTTTAATTGCGTAGGCATTCAATGGATTAAATGGTTAAACCTCCGGTGGTAGTTTGCACTCATTTAACTCAGAGAAGACCTAACGTAATGCCTATGGACTTAGGCTATCAAAGCTGACGCTTTGCCATCTAAATAGCCAGAAACATTGTATTACATTGATATCGTAGTAGCGAACATTCTTAATGAGAATCTTAGATTTTTAAGAGTGAGCAACAAGAGTTCATTGCGATACTGTTCATAGTGTCGATACGATGTATAGTGGGAAAATGAACATTACGATAATTTCATTAAAAATCCTCTACATTTATCCTCATATTCTCTTCAAGCTTACACAGGATGATGGCAATTTCGATAGTTCCGTCAAGTATTACTGGATAAAAGGTTGTATTTCCCCCCCCCCCCAAAAAAAACAAATCTTGTTAACACAATTAAGTTTAAAAATTTCATCAGATTCTGTTCAAACCTTCACAGAATGTTTGCACCATCATTAGGATCGTTCCGTTCTAAATAAGGTCTGATCTGTCAAGTATCACGGGAAAATCTTATTGCAAAATCCTCATTAACACAATAAAGTCCCCAGTCTTTATCATTCTCTTTAAATTTTAAGAATGATTGTACTATCATTTGGATTGTTTCTTTGTAAATTGGGTCTGATTTGTTAGGTTTG
Organism: Fragum fragum; assembly: GCA_946902895.1. Lineage (NCBI taxonomy): Eukaryota > Metazoa > Mollusca > Bivalvia > Cardiida > Cardiidae > Fragum > Fragum fragum. The sequence goes on from OX336366.1 coordinate 12,029,010, forward strand.
ACCGTTTCACGGGAAAAAGGTGGCGTTATGAAAATTTTATAACAAAACTTCTATACACAATTCAGTCCACTTTTTCATTGGTATCTTTAAACTTTCACAGAATGATTGTACCTTCATAAGAACTGAAAATTGATTTGTCCTGTAAAGTATCATGGGAAAAGGGGCCTTATGAAAATTTCATTAAAAAATCCTCATAATCACAATTAAATCCACAGATTTTCACAGTTTGGTTGTATCATCATTGTGATTGTTGATATTGACAAGTGGATATGAGCAGTCAGGAAACACGGAAAAAGGGGCCATACAAAAATTATTCAAATATTCTAGTTAACACAAGATGTCCACGATTTAACCGGATTCACTTCAAAATTTCACAGAATTATTGTACCATTATATGGATGGTTATATTTAAAACTGGATACAAGCCGTTAAGTATCATGTGAAAATTTCCTCTATGAAAATTCCATTTGAATATTCTAGTTAACATAATGAAGTCCCCATATTTCATTGGATTCACTTTAGACTTTCACAGAATGATTGTATAATCATTAGGAAGATTCTTTTGTCAAGAATCATGGGAAATGGGACCTTATGGCATTTCTATTACGAAATCTTTGTTAATACCACGAAGTCCATAGTTTAATCGAATTCTCTTCATACTTTCACAGAATGATTGTATAATCCTAAGGATTAATTCTTTTTTAAAATGGTTAAGGTCAATAAAGTATCACAGGAAAAAGGGTCATATCAGAACATAATTGAACTATCACAATAAAGTCCACAGTCTTTATCGGATTAGCTTCAACGGTGAATGGATTAATTGTGGCATTGGAAACACGGGAAAAGGGACCTTATAGATTCTCACTCAAAATACTCTAGCTGATGTGAAAAAATCCACAATGATTATCGGATTCTATTGACAATTTCACGGGGTGATTGTAGGGTCATAAGGAAACTTCCAGTTGGAGATTGAGTGGATCCACCATGAATCACGGGAAAAGGGGTCTAAAGAATTGTTGCTCAAAATAATAAAGGGGATAAAGTTCAACTTGTTATTTTCATTTTGTGCATTCTTCTTTCACCTTAGATATCAGATAACTTGGACCGAAAACTTGATAACCAGTAGAGCGTCTCAGGCCCTCATGAGAGCCGCGATTGGTCAATTGATTAAATATGATTATATGGCATTGTGACAAAATAAATGTTTCACGAAAATTAACTTCATGTCTGTTAGTTGTGAAGGAGCAATTCGATATTTGGTATCTTAAAAGTACGGATTTCTGTTCCAGGTTTACAATGGTGGAAATGCGTGGCGGCCAAAATTGAGACAAGTATGTTAACATAATAAAATCATAGCACTGACGGTACTATTAGCTAGTAAAGCGTGGTTTTGTTAAGTAATCTAATGCAGACAAAATTTCAAAAGTTGGTTGAAATTATGAAGTCTTTGCCTTGTAGGGTTGAAAGCATTGTGGGCATAGAAAAACAATTGCTTGTTACAAACAATTCCTTCATTGTCAATTACATTGTTCAAAGTTTTTTTCTTGAAATGCTTAAGACGGGGGATTGAGTGGAAATGGGTTAAAAAGCATGCTTTTGAAGGCGTCCTCTAAAATTCAATAAAGCTTATTCATGTAGACTAACAAAGCAGTGCGCATGTTGAAAACTCTGATCTCACTCATTTTGAACACGATATACTCCGTTGAGTTAAAATACCTAGATGAACTTGCATGCAGAATTTGAAATATTCTTGAAATACAAAACTCATTTGTGGCAAAGGCATTCAATGAATTTAGTGGTTATGCCCCCAGTGGCAGTTTGGACTCGTTTAACTCTGAGACGACCTCAAAATTTTGTCTGTTAACTTAAGCTTTAAAAGCCGACGCTATGCTAGCTCAAGAAATATCGTGATTAAAAGATATATCATAAAAGCAATTCACCTAAACTTGGCTGCGAGATCCACAACTTTTCACTTTAACTATCATAATTGCAATTTATCTTCTCTATCTAACTCTCCCAACTGAATTTTCTCTCTTTCTCTCATTTTACAGTAACAACTGAGTTGTCTTTTTAACATATTCCCCCAGAACAGATTTTAGAACAGTCCAAATTCAAAGTAGTTGCAGACGACAATTTGTAGTTGGTAGAATCTTAATATATTTGTCATTTAGGGTAGAAAACATTGTGGATAATGAAGTTACAGCATATTTGTAAATTAGTTATTTGCCGTTTTGCCGGTATTTTCTCAGTATTTCGGCAGCATCTAAGTTTTGTTCTGATCAGGAAAGTAATTCTGCAGATCAAGCAGCGAATTTTTACAATACAGGACTGTTATTTAATTATCAAATGGAAACGGTACAAAATGCTTTTGCACGCACGAGAACATTATTTAAGTATCGCTTAAAGCCGTTATCATCATTATTCATAATGATGTTGTTATTACCATAAACCCATTACCGCATTATAAAATTTTAGACTGGTCCAAATTGAAAGAAGACGCAGACGACAATTTTAGGTTGATGAAATTCCAAAATTCTAAAATTCTTTGTCTTTTGGGGTAGGAAAAATTGTGAACATTGAAGAAATTACTTATTTCAAGCAATGTCTTCTTTCTCCACAATGTATTTCAAAAAACTTTTTCTTCAGGGGCGTAAAAAGGAGGGATTGTGTGGAATGGTTTTATGCCATTATGATAAAACATTTAGTTAAAACATTTAAACTGTTTTCCCGGTATGTTGAAGAACAAGAGGACAATGAGGGCCTGAGACGCTCTACTGGTTATCAAGTTTCCCGTTAAAGAAATCTGATATTTAAGGAAGTTAATTGCTCAAAGAAGAATGAAAAAAAGAAAAAAAGGACTTTACCCCCTTTATTATTTTAGCAACAATCTTCAAGGCCCCTTTTCCCCTGTTTCATGACGGATCGACTCCATTTCCAAAAGAAAGTTACCTTATGACCCTACAATCATCCTGTGAAATTTTTATCAGAATCTGACAATAATTGTGGACTTTATCACATAAACAGGATTGTTTTGAATGAAAATCAATAAGACCCCCTTTTCGTCACCTTAAGGAAACTAATGATATTCCTTGGCAATGAACAATCCCGGAACTAATGGTCAAAGCCTGTAGCTTGCCTAAACAAAACAAGCAACAGTCCTTTCGGAGTTTAGGAAAATTCCAATTCTGCTTCATCTACAACAATGGTACAAAATGCCACCGTTTTCCATGTCCATTTAAACATATTTGCCAGTTATGTAGCGACTTTCACCCAAAATGAAAGTGTCCCCGAAAAAATTCAACAAAACCAACAAAAGTCAATTCTCCCAACCACCGTTAACGTTAAGCAACTAACAAAGGTGCTTAAAGGTTACGACATTTCCAAATCAGAATTGTTGGTGAAGGGCTTTCAAAATGGGTGTCGGTTAGGATGCTCCTCTGATCCTCTATTTTTCCTTGAACGCAATCACATGTCCACCAGGATTAACCCACAAGTTGTTACGCAAAAACTAAATCAAGAACTTGCGTTACGCAAAATCTCTTTACCCCAGCCCGATAGGCCATTCCCTAACTTTGTTTGTGCTCCTTTAGGCCTTGCCCCCCCCCCCAAAAAAAAGAACGCTGGGGAACTTAGAATAATTCATGACCTGTCCTGTCTTCCTGAACTCTCTGTTAATGATCATATCCCTCAAGATCTGTCATCTGTTCAATATGACTCCATTTATGATGTCATACATCTTATTAAAAGAATTGTATTGGGGGCATTTATGGCAAAAATAGATATTGAGGATGGTTTCCTCGATATACCATAAAATCCAATAGACTACCATTTAACAGGTTTCATGCGGAATGATTCCTACCATTGGGATCTTTGATTACTAATGAGAGCCTCTTCATCTTGACAGATATTTGAAAAATTCAGCACAGCTTTGCAATGGATTATGATGAAGGATTTCAAGGCATCAGGCATGTCTCATTTGATTAACGACTTTTTCTTATAGACCCTACGGGCTCCGACAAATGTCAAAGGTTGGTTTCGACTTTGAAAATTTATGCAACCGCCTTGGGTACCAAATAAGGGCTTCGTAAGCCCTATACCCTCTACATCTCTCACGATCTACAGTATATGGAAGCTCGCTTGTTTCAAGATAAGCTTATTTACCTCAGAGCTCTGCTCTTTCAAGCTAAAGCAAAACGAAAAATTACATTGAAGGAATTGCAATCACTTATCGGACATCTGAACTTCGCTTGCAATGTCGTCATTCTAGGTAAGGCTTTTCTTGGCCGACTTATAGATCTTACGTGTAAGGTCAAACACAAAATCATTACATTCGTCTAACTTCAGAAGCCCGTGCCGACATATCCATCTGGTTAAATTTTCTTGAACATTTCAAAGGTAAATCAGTCTTTTTGTCCGATGAATGGATATCCTCTGAAAAATTAACACTGTATACATACGCATCCGGTTCCTTGGCAATGCATCGGTTTTGGGTTCCCAGGGGTTTGTTGGGGAATTGGAAACTCTCACAAAATTACCGAATTGCTGTAAAAGAGCTTTTTCCTATCGTACTATCTCTTGAAATATGGGATCAGAAATTAAAAAACCATAAGATCTTGTTCTTCACAGATAACGCAGCTGTGGTTGACATTATCAACAAGCAATCTTCTAAAGATCCAACGCTCATTCGACTTATCCACAGACTGGTCTTATGTGCCCTTGAATTAAATATACAATTTCGAGCCAGGCACATGACGGGTCACTCAAATGTCCTGGCTGATAACCTCTCTGGATTTAAATTTCAGGACGTCCTGCGATAGGCTCTATGGTTACGCCCCTAGCCAACCAAAATTCTGGCGGATTTGGTCTTCATCTGAATTCTACTTGTCTCCTCTTTGTCACCGGCTTCCGACTCTCTTATCACAGAAGGTTGACTTCACCGAAAAGTTTTTGTGATTAAAGAAACTTGTTACCTCAATTTCCTTATTCACTAAATGTTATATGTAATTTCATTGACCATCTTTCCGAGTCAAAAAGAGCTCAAATCATATAATCCATAGGGAATCATGTTAGCGTTTGCCTAGTTAAGGCGTTGCAATCTTAACTTGAACATTTCCAACACCACTTTGGACTTATATTTGTATTTATATTTACCTTTGAGCAGCCAGTGTCGCATTCTTACATTTCTACTGCTTTACAACATGCTGTCGAATTTATAGGCTTAGGTCCGCGTCCCTGAAGCTCTAATTCAAGGAATGGTTAAGTGGAATTCTAATGCTCATCACCACTACATATGCATCTGACCCAATTTTGTATGCTAAATCAAGCCTAGAGTAGGGTCAGAATTTGTCTGCCTTTACTTCGTGATTGATCCTAATTCATCATGATTTTTAATCATTTGGCTTATATATTATCTTACAACCTCAATATTATTTTTACATTACTTTCCCCTTTGTGTGCCATAGACTTACTGTGTATAGATTCATGTGTATATGTAGTTATGTTTTACCTTGATTTGATAATTGAAATTTGTCTGTGTATTTAAAACAATCAGGCAGTCAGCATTTGTCTGTGCCTTGGTCGTCTTTTTGGCAGCTCTTTTCCCACTCTAGTTTATACATTAATGTATGCGAGGCATAACCGGGCAGTCAGAATGTGTCTGTGCTCTGGTTGTCAGTACAGTCTCATACCACTTCTGACATTTTGGAACACACCATCTTTATAGTGCAATTCCTCCCTTTTGTTTGCGCTGCATGAGCTTTTTCCCCTCCCTACTATCAGGAAAGGCTCATGCTTGTGGCCTCTTCTGGCGCCAACTTGCTCTATGCACTCTGGGCCAGTTTATGGAAATAAGATAAATTCACAATGGCTTTGGTACAAAATGTTCATACTAGCCAATTTTACCTCAATGTTTTCATGTAACAAAATTTTCATTTAGTCATTTTTATTTTTTACCTCAATGTTTTATATACCAAAATTTTCTTACTAGTCATTTTTATTTTTTACCTCAATGTTTTTATATACCAAAATTTTCTTACTAGTCATTTTTATATTTTACCTCAATGTTTTCATGTACCAAAATTTTCATACTAGTCAGTTTTAGCTCTTCTGGCCGAAGGCCACTAGAGCTATAGCGTTGGCTTTTTCCCGTCCGGCGTTCGTGCGTCCGTCCGTCCGTCCGTCCGGCGTCCGTCCGTTAAACTTTTCCTTGTTTACGCGATAGAGTCCACAGTTTTCATTGGATTCCCTTCAAACTTTCACAGAATTATCGTACCATCATAAGGATTGTTCCTTTCGAAATTGGGAATGATCCGTCGAGAAACATGGGAAAAGGAACCTAATTAAAATTTGATAAAAATTTCCATTAAAAATCCTCGTTGACGCGATAGAGTCCACAGTTTTTATCGGATTCTCTTCAAACTTTCTATGAATGATTTTTATATCATAAGGATCCTTCCTTTCGAAAATGGATATGATCCGTCAAGAAACACGGGAAAAGGGGCCTTATTAAAATTTAATTTAAAAATCCTCATTAACATTCTATAGAGTCCACAGTTTTCATCAAATTCAATTCAAACTTTCACAGAATGATTGTACCAACATAAGGATCGTTCCTTTTGAAAATTGGGAAGATCCGTCAAGAAACATGGGAAAAGGGGCCTTAAAAAATTTGATTAAAAATTCCATTAAAAATCCTCGTTTACGCGATAGAGTCAACAGTTTTCATCGGATTCTCTTCAAACTTTCTCAGAATGATTGTACCATCATAAGGATTGTTTCTTTCGAAAAAGTGTATGATCCGTCAAGAAACACAGGAAAAGGGGCCTTATGAACATTTAATTAAAAAATCCTTCTTAACACTCTAGAGGCAAGAGATTTTATCAGATTCAATTCAAACTTTCACAGAATAATTGTACCAACATAAGGATTGTTCCTTTCGAAATTTTGATTGATCCATCTGGAAACGCGAGAAAAAGTGGCGTTATGAAAATTTTATTAAAAATTCAAATAAAAAATCCTCGTTAACACTCTAGAGTCCACAGTTTTCATCAAATTCAATCCAAACTTTCACAGAATGATTGTACCAACAACATTAGGATCGTTCCTTTTGAAATTTTGTATGATCCGTCAAGAAACATGGGAAAAGGGGCCTTATGAACATTTCATTAAAAATTCCATTAAAAATCCTCGTTTACGCGATAGAGTCAACAGTTTTCATCGGACTCTCTTCAAACTTTCTCAGAATGATTGTACCATCATAAGGACCGTTCCTTTGAAAATGTGTATGATCCTTCAAGAAACACGGAAAAGGTGCATTACGAAAATTTAATCAAACATTCCTCGATCACACTCTAGAGTCCACAGTTTTCATCAGATTGTATTTAAACATTCACAGAATGATTTAGCATACAAAATTGGGTCAGATGCATCAGGAAACACGGGAAAAGGGGCCTTATGAAAATTTAATCGAAAAATCTTTTAAGAAATCCTCTTTAACACTCTGGAGTCATCAGTTTTCATTGGATTTCCTTCAAACTTTCACAGAATGATTGTACTATCATAAGGATTGTTTCTTTCGAAATTAGATATGATCCGCCAAGAAACACAGGAAAAAGGGGACTTTTGAAAATTAAGATGAAAATCCTCATTGATAATCTAGAGCCAATTTTCAACGGATTCTCTTCAAACTTTCACAGAATGATTGTACCATTATAAGGATTGTTCCTTTCGGACTCGGATATGATTCCTCAAGAAACATAGAAAAAGGGGCCTTATTTAAATTTAATTTAAAGATCTTTGTTAACACTCTAGAGTCCACAGTTTTCATCTGATTGACTTCAAACATTTACAGAATGATTTTACCATCATAGGACCACGGGAAAAAGGGGCCCGATAAAAATTGGATTGAAAAAGTCCTCGTAATAGAGTCCATAGTTTTCAACAAATTCTCCTCAAACATTCACAGAATGATTATTACATTAAATGGATTGTTCCTTTCGGAAGTAGGTTTGATCCATTAAGTTTCATGGGAAAAGGGGCCCTATGAAAATTTGATAAAATAATCTTAGTTAACACCCGTCTAGATTTTACCTGATCGACTTCAAACTTTCACATAATGATTGAACCATCATAAGGATTGTTCCTTTCAAATTGGGTCTGACCCATTGAGAAACATAGGAAAAGGGGATTTAGGAAAATTCAATTAAAAAATCTTAATTAATACTTGTAAGGCCACAGAAAAAGTCCTCGTAATAGAGTCCATAGTTTTCAACAAATTCTCCTCAAACATTCACAGAATGATTATTACATTAAATGGATTGTTCCTTTCGGAAGTAGGTTTGATCCATCAAGTTTCATGGGAAAAGGGGCCCTATGAAAATTTGATAAAATAATCTTAGTTAACACCCGTCTAGATTTTACCTGATCGACTTCAAACTTTCACATAATGATTGAACCATCATAAGGATTGTTCCTTTCAAATTGGGTCTGACCCATTGAGAAACATAGGAAAAGGGGATTTAGGAAAATTCAATTAAAAGATCTTAATTAATACTTGTAAGGCCGCAGATGAGATGGGGTTGTCTTTATACTCAAACAGAATAATTATACTTTTTTAAGTAGAGTTCTCTTTGGAATTGGTTCAGATCCATCAAGTAACATGGGAAAAGGGGCTATATGAAAATTCAATTAATAAAACCCTGTTAACACAATGAAGCCCACAGCTTTGATCAGATTTTGTTGAAACTTTCACAGAATGATTGGAAGGTCATAACTTTCATTCTTTTCATAACAGGGTTTGAACTGTCAAGAAACACAGGAAAGGGGCTTTATGAAAATTTCATTTATAAATCCTTGTTACCAAGTCCAGAGCTTTCATCGGATTTTATTCTCAGAATAATTGTACAATTATAATGATTGTTGATGTATGCATTAGACCTGATCCGTCAAGTATCACAGGAAAAGGAGCATAATTAAATTTAATTTTAAAATCCTTGTACCACAATAAAGTCAACAGTTTTCATCAGATTCTGTTTAAACTTTCACAGAATGATTATTCCATCATGAGGATTCTTTCTTTTCAAATTAGCGTGATCTGTCTAGTATCATGGGAAAAGGGGCCTTTTGAGAATTTCATCTATAATCCTTGTAACCAAGTCCAGAGCTTTCATTGGATTTTCTTCAAACCTTCACAGAATCATTGTACAATAATCATGATTGTTGATGCTAACATGAGACCTGATCCTTCAAATATCACAGGAAAAGGAGCCTTATGAAAATTTTAATTTGAAAATTTTACACCAAGATAAAGTCTGCAGTTTTCATCAGATTCTGTTCAAACTTTCACAGAATGTTTGTACCATCATTAGGATTGTTTCTTTCCAAATTGGGCCTGATCTGTCTAGTATCATAGGAAAAGGGGCTGTATGAAAAATTATTACCAAATCCTCATAAACACAACAATGTCCTCAGTCTTTATCAGAATCTCTTCAAACTTTAATAGAATGATTGTACCATCATTTGGATTGTTCCTTTGTAAATTAGGTCTGATTTGTTAAGTGACACAAGAAAAGGGACCTAATAGAAATTTTATTACAAAACATCATTATTACAATAGTCCTCAGTCTTTATCATTTTCTTCCAACTATCATTAGGATTGTTCCGTTGTACATTTTGTCTGATCTGTTAAGTTTCACGGAAAAAGGGGCCTCATGAAAACCTTGTTACAAAAATTCTTGACACAATTCAGTCCACTGTTTTCATTCATTCTCTTTAACTTTTAAAGAATGATTGTACCTTCATTAGAATTGTTCCTTTTGAAATTTGGTTTGTTCTGTAAAGTATCATGAGAAAAGGGGCCCTATGAAGATTTCACTACAAACTCACTAATACAATAAATTCCACAGATTACACTGATTGATTGTACTATCATTCCAATTGTTGATTTTGACAGTGGATCTGATTATGGCAAGCGTCACATAAAAGGGGCCTTATGAAAAACTTTCTTAAATATTCTGGTTAACACAATGATGTCCCTTGATTTCACCGGTCTCACTTAAAAATTTCACAGAATGATTGTACAATCACTTAAAAGGGTTCTTTTCAGAACTGGGTAAAATCCAACAAGTATCATGTAAAAAGGGGCCACATGATTTTTTTTAAATATTCTAGTAAACATAATGAAGTCCCAATATTTCATCGGATTCACTTTTAACTTTCACAAAATGATAAAACCAACAGTAAAATATCACGGGAAAAGGGGCCTTATGAGAACTTGATTTTAATATCTTTGTTAACACAATAAAGTCAACAGTTTTATCGGATTCTCTTCAAAGATGCATGGAATAATTGTGGCATTCGAAACATAGGAAAAGGGGCCTTACAAATTATAATTCAAAACATTCTTGTGTATGTGATGAAGGTCACAATCATTATCAAATTGTCTTTTAGATTTCACAGGACAATTGTACGGTTGTAAGGAAAGTTCCTTTTGGAATGAAATTGATCCATCAGAAAACACAGGAAAATGGGCCTTATTGATTTTCATTCAAAACAATCCTGTTTATGTGATAAAGTCCAAAATTATTGTTAGATTCTGATGAAAATTTCACAGAACTATTGTAGGGGAATAAGGTAACTTTCTTTTGGAAATGGAGTGGATCCGTCATGAAACACGGGAAAAGGGGCCTTGAGGATTGTTGCTTAAAATAGTAAAGGGGATGAAGCCATTTTTTTCTTTATGCATTCTCCTTTGAGTAATTAACTTCCTTAAATATCAGATTTCTTGAACGGAAAACTTGATAATTAGTAGAGCGTCTCAGGCCCTCATGGGCGTCTTTTTATATTTTACCTCAATGTTTTCATATACCAAAATTTTCATACTAGTCATTTTTATATTTTACCTCGACGTTTCATGTACCAAAATTTTCATGTTCATAAAGGTGAGTTCTATGTGTCATATATGACGTTATTTAATTTATCTGGAATAAATGACATAGCCGCTTATTGCTCTTGCTTCCTTCATTTAATCAGTTTTAATATGACTATAAACAGCGTATTTTGAAATAATTATGACCAGTAGTATATAATGAGAAAAAAAGTAGAATTGTTGGCTGGCGACTCAAACGTTGTAAATACAGCTTGATTGAGCTATAGTTATGACGTTTAAGTCGCCTAACCAGCAAATAAGGTTAACACAAATGGCGGCAAATTTCTTGTCCCGTCCTCTAACTTCGTTAGCCCCTCAAATTGACTCAGACAGGAATTCTCGCCTCGATTTTTAACGAAAAATTTATGACCAGTAGCATGGAACAATAAAATAGAAAAGTTGGTAGGTGACTTAAACTTAGTCGGAGATCGCGTTCATGTGTGGTCCCAATGAATGGTTTCATGGTCGACTGTTTATTTGATTGACAGCCGCGATTATTAAATTGCCAACTCAAAAAAAAAAAAAAAAAAAATGAAGAAAAACTTGTAACGAATTTCCACAAAGATGTCTTTTGTATTAAAGCAACCAATAGAAACATATTTCTTTACGACTGTAATTGTAACCGTACTTTTATTATGAGCTACTTGTATGTTTCTTATGCATCAAAAGTCTGAAACGGCAATAAGAATTAGCACGATAACAAAAAGTTTACCATAGAGACTACTGAAGAGTGTTAATTTTATTTCATACCAATATAGTCACCATGACAAATCTATTCGCTACAAAGGTACAAAATATTTTGCTGTTATAGAATGAAATTTTATGACTGTGAAATGTGTAAAACGTACATCAAAAACAGGGATAAATTAAATTTTGTTGTAATGGGCAATTTTATATATTCACGGCTCATAGTAACCATGGAAACACATGGAAAATTAAATGCCCCACATCAAAAGTTGAACAACAGAATACCTTTAAACAAACATAAATTTATATTAATTGTTTGTCAGTATGCTTGAGACCCCTGTTATTTCTTTATAAGCAGGCCACTATTAAATTCTGAAATGAAACTATTTAAATTGGCACAAGAAATTATCTAATTTCTTTCTTTCACAGGGTAATACTTTTAGAACAAAAAGTGTAGAGCTATCATTTTATAATGACAAATACAGCACATCTTCTTCTTATCTTTATCTTTATTCTTCTTATTTTTTCTTCCGCATCCAGCAACAAATACAAGATGTTGAAACGCTACCGTCACATGATATTCCATTTATTATATACCTAATTTTCTTATTAAATAAATTCGATGAATTAATTGAAAACAAGTATTCCTTCATTTATTTATCTTCCCATTTATCATTTTGATAACCTTTATTCGCATTAAGACGTCATCCACAGAATTAAAATGACGCCATCATAGACACCGTTTTTTCCGCCGTCATAGCCTAGTTGGTAGCGCGCCAGACTCCTAATCTTCAATCATGGGATGTCATGGGTTCGATCCCCGGCGGTGGCACATATTCTTTCCGACATTTGTCTCTCACTAATGGGTAGATAATCGTAAACCTTAGTGGGATAGCAGCTGGTGGCTAGGAAAGAATGCAGTGGCAGTACTAGTGTGAGAATCCATTATAAGGTGCTCCAGCGGCCGCGATATGACTGAAATACTGTTATAAGTGGCGTTAAATCCCATTCAATCAACCAATCAAACAATAGAACCGTATTTGACGCTGTCAGATACGGATGTTTTTTTTACGTGTCCGATTTGTCTGTGTTGAATATATTCATCTTACTTAAATTAATTGTATATATTTATTATATGTCTATAAATATGTGTAGTAAAATAAATACATTCCACACAGACAAAATCGGACACGTCAGAGTAAAACGTATCTGACAGTGTCAAATGCCTGAGATTAAAGCCCATCTCTTATTTACTTTCATGTCGGATATTTTTAAGGGGTTGTGGATCATGATTTGTTAAAAAATCAATGGTATATCGATCTTGTAAATGTTCAACTAATATACGACATAAACAAAACTAATGTTACCTTTAATTCTGACACGAATTGTCCGCAATATCAGCTTACCAACATCTCTTTTTATGCCAGCAATTGACCAATCGCTAATCGCCCACTACTATTTTAGCCACGCCCCTTACTCAAACAAGAAGCTCCGATTCGATATTTTACGGCGTAATTTGGCAAAATTTATGGCCAGAAGTATGTAACAAAAAAGTAAAATGGTTAGTTTGTGACGTTGACAAGAAAGTTAACAAAAATGGCATCCAATGTCGGAGTTGAAAACTCAAGTCCGGGCTGAATAAATAATTTTATTGGTCGGTTGGTTATTTTGTAAAATTTATCGCTAGTAGCATGTAACAAAAAAGTTAAATGGTTGGTGTGTGACATAAACATCGTAACTACAGCTTGAATAAGCTGTAGCTACGACGTTTAGGTCTCACAACTAACAAGAAAGTTAACAAAACTGACGGCAAATGTCGGAGTTGAAAGCTCAGGTCTGAAGAATTGTATTAAAATCAAAATGCTGAAAGCGATAGAAGCATAATTAAGCTGTGGATTATTATTTATTTTGAAATTAACATTTTGATTCATTTTCGCTTGATAGGGACATGCAGAAGATGTAGACTGAGATCAGACAGCACTTATGTGCAGTGTATTCTTTGTTTATACCTCCTGCCAAAACAGGAATATTCCGGGTTCACCTTGACAAGGGCTAGGTCTTTGTCTGTGAACTACGTATCCTTTTGAGTAAAAAAAAACCCTCCCGTTTCTGCTTCTGTTCTTATATTTGCACCTCTACAACAAAAACATGCCGAATGAAATAATCCTTTGAATAGAAACGTTGCAATAGTAGAAGCTTTATGCTCGTTTGATTTTATTTGGCATTGTAATAGGAAACAGGTTTAAAGAGCAAAAAAGAGGGCTCGGGCGAATAATTGCAGTTGGGGAAGTAAATGGACACTATATTTACTTCATCTATATACCAAAATTACAGCGAAAAGTGTAGTTTACAAAAATATTTATAGAAAAGTAAAAACTGGTCATGCAGAGGTTGTATGCAATAATAGTTGATAATAGACAGAAAATCAAATTGGTGTAAATAATTTACGTTATTGACCCATAACTATCTTGATATCATCCGGATTTCACAATACCTTAGTTTACTAGGAAGCGCATAACCTTCACATTGATTGTTCAAAAACTATGCTCCGTGAAAGTCTCTTTAGACTGTAAATTGCCACCCCCAATGTGTTTAACCCTTTCCCGTTTTTCAAATTTTTCGACCTGTCCAATATGAAAGAAGTTCCAGACAACAATCAAAAGTGGGTGCAATTCGAAAAGTAACAAACCTACAGGTTAGAAAATATTGTGGGAAAAGAAGAAATTGCTTGTCACAAGCAATTTCTTCTTTTCCCACAATGTTTTCTCAAGTATGAATTCACAGGGACGTGAAAACAAGGGATTGTACAGGAAAGGGTTGAAACGATCAGAGTACTTATAATTTGCAAAACATACATTAGAATATCAACTTTCGGTATATTTGCCTCCGAAATTCCCATATACTGCCTCATAGTCTGGCACAACAAAGTCCTCTACTCTAAGAGATTGCTGATCAGAGACTATTGATTAACCCTTGTCATTCTGAACCCGGAATATTCCGGTTTTAGCAGGAGGTTTAAGTCAAGATCAGCTTGCACATAAGAACAGTCTGATCTTAGTCTACTCTTCCTGCTTGTATATTTCCTGCCAGAGTTGTTTATGAAATTGATTTCTAAAAGAAATATTGAGTTTTGAACAAAAAGTTCTATCCGTGCTTTCAGCCCTTTGATTTTACAGTAATTCGGAATGGTGATTTATACAGCATGACAATGGTTAAAATGGAAATTTACCTGTTGTTTAAAACTCCAGGGAAGTTTGATCATAATAGCAATTAAATAATAGTAAAGGATTAAAATCACTATGCAGCTTTATTTATAATATCTGGAAGATGTTATTTCTTAAAGAAAAAGATCCGGTCTTCAAATTCAGTAAGTAAATGAAATTTCATCTATTTCTCGCATTGGTTGAATTTTAAACAAAACAATACTTTCAGTGCTTTGATTGTAAATGAATGAACTATAAAACCCATTTACCAATATAAATAGAAGTAATACAGCAGCTGCATCCCAGAGACAACGTGATTTCGACGATACTAACATATCTCGTGAGGAAGTATGGAATTGAATAAGTTTTCCGTTTTTGATTTCATGGTGTTTTTCGGAACAATTGCAATATCTCTGTCGATTGGAATATTCTTTGCTTTTAGAAGTAGAAAGAAAGACTCGGTAGCCAACTATTTTCTAGCCGAAAGAAAGTTGTCAGTTCTTCCGACAGCACTGTCACTTGTGGTTACATACCAATCTTCTGTGTTAATGATAGGAGGACCGGCTGAGGTTTATGCTTATGGTCTAAAGTATACGTATTACTTCATCGGTGCTTCGCTGAGTTTTATAATTGCAGGACTTATTATTGTTCCCGTATTTCATCCACTAAAGTTGACAAGTGTTTACACGTATTTCAAGTTGCGATACCAAGATAACGCAGTACGATATCTTGTTTTTACATTTGGTATTATATATCATGTTTTCTACATTAGCACCGTGACATTTGGGACATGTGTGGCGCTAGAGGTATTAATGGGCATACCTCAATGGGGTACAATCCTTATTTACACGATAGTTTCAACTATTTATACATCAATCGGAGGAATGAAGGCTGTAATATGGACCGACGTCTTCCAACTTGTTATCATGTTTACAGGTGTTTTTGCTATTCTGATCAAATCAACTATTCTTGTCGGAGGGCCTGCAAGTGTTTTAGAACAAGCCTCAACCAGACTAGATATGATTGACTTCAGGGTAGATCCGACGATTAGATATCAATTCTGGAACCTCGCTTTTGGATCGTTTACAATGTTGCTTGTAAGCTGCTATCAACAACCAGGTATGCAAAGGATAATTTCAACCCCAACTCTACATGGTGCTAGAACACTTTTCATAGTTGCGGGCTTGATTTATGGACCTTTTGCTTTTCTTATTTGTTATCAAGGAGTTACCATTTTCGCATACTACTCATCCATTGGCTGCGATCCAATTGAATCTGGCAGAATCAAGACACTCAACCAAATCATACCTTTAGCTGTTGCAGATTTGTTTTCAACTATTCCAGGTTTATCCGGACTATTTATTGCAGCTTTATCGGGAGCAGCTCTCAGCACATTATCATCTTGTTTAAATAGTCTAGGTGCCGTAACATACGACGATATTATTCGAGAAATATATCCAAATATGTCAGAAACCAAATCAACAAGAATTTCCAAGATAGTTGTGTTCCTGTATGGCATTCTTGCCATGAGCTTTACGTTTATTATTTCAACTATTCCGGGTTCCGTCATGAATGTTTTCTTTGCCTTCATGGGATGTATAGACGGTCCAACCTGTGCCGTCTTTCTTGTGTCGACGCTTTTCCGAAAGGCAACAACGAAGGGTGTTTTTATAGGAGCTTTAGTTGGAATGAGTGTAACATTTTGGTTGAACATGGGGCAGCAATTTTCTGCCACAAAAGTTACTCCAACACTACCCCCAGGGCCTACAAACATGTGCTACAATTTATCCGGTGTCGAACATTCTACTCAGGAAGTAAGCGGGAATTGGTCAACGGAGGATATATTTATAAACCAAGACAATAATGTCATATTTGATGGTTGGGCTAACTCTACCACTGAGAAAGGGGCTAATCCGACACTTTTACAACAAATCTATTCTTTATCATACATGTATTTTTCTCTGATTGGCTGCTTGCTTTCTTGCTTCGTGGCGATGTTAATTAGCCTTTGCACCAAGCAGCCAGACACTGTAGATGAAAAACTGATATTTTCCTTTCAAAAACATATATTAAATGACCTATGGCGCAATGATGGGACAAAAAGACGATATTTGCAAAATGACAAAAAGAATAATGCAGAGGCTGAGTATATGTGTACATAAAGACTTCTGAACATTGTTAGTGTACCGTTTAATTTTTAGAAAGCAAAACGTAAGCTTTGTGTAAGTTAACAGACAAAATGTTTAGGTCTCCTCAAAGTTCGACCAGTGCCAACTGCGACTGGAGGCTTAACCACTAGATCCATTGAATGCATACGCCATAAAAAAGTAGTTCTTATGTATTTCAGGAGTATTTCCAACTCTATTCAAGTTGTAGGGAACTCTTTCAAAAGCATTCTATTTGACCCTTTACCACTCAATCCCGTTTTTTAAGCATTCCAAGACAAAAGTTTTCTATTATGTAAGGGAAATCTTTTCTAAATTCCAACAACTTAAAACGGTCCTCTGCAACTTTTTTTCAATTTGAACTAGTCTAAGTTTTTTTTTTCATGTTGTAATTGTTTAACTCCTTGGTTACTTTAACCTCGTTTATTTATCCTGATAACCTTTGACACAGAAGAAACGATGCTTTGCTAGCTTACAATACTTTCAGTACTTTAATTATGCTTAAAGTGAGCAATGGCTTGAATAATTATTCGTAAGCCCAAAATTGACATAAAATTACTACATTTAATCCCTAGCTGGAATAATAACAAAAACTCCAATATACGTCTAAATGAAACACAGCTTGAAAAATAAGGTCACGTTTAAAACTGTCAGTTAAATAACCAGGTGATTAACGAAATCCTCCATTGAGACCAAAAAAAAAAAATTGATCTCCAACACTGGCAGCCATTTTTATTAACCTTAGTCTGTTGTTTTGGAGACTTAAACGTCGTTACTACAGCTTATGCAAGCTGTAGGTACGACGTTTTGGTTGCCAACTAAATATTCTGTTTTGTGTTACCTTCTACTGGTCATTAATTTTGCAAAATAACGTCATATAATATCGAAGTAGGACATCCTGTTGGGGTCGATGGGCGTGGCAAATAGAGTAAGTGAGCGGGGCCTGCGTTTGCGTTTAGTCAGTTGTCGAGTTTAGGTGACAACATTCCTAATATACATGTACATAGATTTAATGTCAATTCACCATTTTTATCATACACATTTTCATGTTAAACTAACACCAACCAACAGCAATACCCCCCCCTTCAAAAAGAAGAAGAAGAAGGAAAAAAAGCCAATCAAAGCGCTTGATAGACATAACTCTTAACTAAAATCGAATTATTTCTCGATCAAATGGGATGTTCAAGACTTCTTGTTGTATGAAGCAGCTGTTGAGTCCGCTGTTAACCCATTTAGAATTTTAGACTGGTCCGAATTGAAAGGAATTCATGATGACAATTTTAAGGTTATGAAATTTTGGATGTTTTTACCTTTGGAGTAGAAAACATTATGGATAATGAAGAAATTGCTTGTCACAAGCAATTTCTTCATTTTCCACAATGTTTACCAAAGTTTTTTTTCTTGGCGGCGTTTAAAAGCGTCATTGAGTTGGTATAGGTTAATTCAAACTTAGGAAACAAAGCCGAAGCATATCTTTTCTTATATTTTGATCAATCTAAGGAAGTAAAGTCTATAAATCAGTCATTCGTCTTCATGCGAATTCTATTTTCTGGAAACATTCCATCAAATTCTGAGTTCAAGAGAAATTTAACCATTGTCATGCTAAATTAAATACTACACAGAATTGCCTTTAAATCAAAGGACTGACAGCACTGGAAAATCTTAATGAGGGTCAATATTTCTTTTGAAAATTAATTATTTTAACAACTTAAAGGGATACTATAAAATCATGTATCTATCATTGTTTCCCTTTAGTCTTGTTCTCTATATCTTACTATAATATTTCTTTATGTTTATTAAACGTAATTTTCGGAAGAAAACGCTAAAACACTGAAATTGAATTCACATACGAACTCTAGCGCTATTTCGTAATTAATTAAAAAAAATGTTCCATATATATTTTTTTTATTTTTTCATATTACATTTGTGCTTTAAGTGCAATACATTATTGGAAAAGATAAGACAAAAGGGGATGTCACCGTCTTAATATCTTTAAGTGTATATGTTTCTTAATATTGAAAACTTAATTTTTCGGAGAAAAACGCTTATAGATTGAAATTAAATTAAAAAAAAAGCACTACTGCGTAATTTGAAACAAAACAACAACAATAACAACAACAACAACAAAAGGGGGGGAAACCACCACCAACAACAACAACAACAACAATATTTCAGACAACTTTTCTTTTTTTTTCATATAACACTAGTGCATTTAATTCAATATGTTATTGGAATTGACAAGACAAACGGAGCTGTCACCGTGTTAATTCTTTTATTTATTTTTTTTAGAAAATCGGATGTTTTCCATCACGTAGTTTGCAATGTCGACAGCGGTAGATATTTAATCAACTTTGAAAATCTGTTAATCTCAAGTCATAAACGGACTGAAAACTTGATTTTGTAATGCAATTAGACTTATAATAACCAAATTAGAAAATCGTAATTTTACTAACTTTTTTTGCCTTTACTCCTTCAACCTCAATCCCTCCTTTTTACGCCCCTCAATAAAAAAGTTTTGTTACAAGCAATTTCTTCATCATCCACAATTTTTTCTATCCCCAAAGAATAAAAAAAAAAAAAAAAAAAAAATGAAATAAGATAAAATTCCATCAGCTTGAAATTGTCGTCTACAGCTTATCTCAATTTGGACCATTCTAAAATTTTGTCATGTGGTAAGGGGTTAAGCATTGAATAAGGGGTAATAAAGGCGACGCTCAGAATCGACATTCTGAGTCCATAAATAACGCTATGAACAAACGACGTCACGTCGTAATATCTTCCGAGCTGCGTGACGGATGTTGCAAAAATACTGATAGAAAACACAATTTCTGATCGGAGTGTTTGAAACTTTACACATTTACCCGTCGAATGTGAGTCTTCCTTGTTTGAAAAAATGAGTAGAATCGCATGTTTTTGTTTGTTTGTTTGTTTTTATTTGGGCAAAGTGAATGCGCGTGACGTAAATCCCGGAATCGCCATTAAAGATTTTTCTTGTTTTACAGAGTTCAAACACATAACCCCTACATTGTTATCACATTTAGTTAAGCGACTTTTTCTATTGTACACAATGATATGTTATGCTTATTCTTTCTATTAATATTATTAAAGTTAATACTGTCTATTTTACTGTTTCAGCGGTCGAAACCCTGTCCTGTTTATTTTATTTTTCATTAATTTTGAACTGGTCCAAATTGATAGAGGGTGCTGACGACAGTGAAAATTGGGTCCAATATGAAGAGATAGCATCCTATGTGGTAAAAAAAATATTGTAGGCAAAGGAGAAATTCAACAATGTTTCCCAAAGTTTAAAATCACAGCTACGTAAAATCCCGAGCTTGTACAGTAAAGAGTTAACCTATTTGAGCTCTAAATTGCTCAGTTTAGCCTGTTGGACCTCGAAGCGTATGCCGTCCTTTGATTTAAGTCTTGTGAGTAATCTAGAGGTCACTTTATGTATTTTGTGTTTAAACATGGTCAAAATATTTGTGTCTGTAATACCGATTTTGGGTCATGTGAGAAATAAAGGCTATGACACCATGCCAAAGTTTAAGAGGACAACAGAAAACTTGGGTGCATTTTATAGCCTTTGCTTTTTGAAACCTGGCATGAACCTTTGTTAAGATCAAGCTAACGTTTAGGTTACCTAAGGTCGCAAACATGTCCATTAACACAATCACTGGTTTTTACGCTTTGTGATTTCATACTTGAGAAAACATTGTGGGAAAAGAAGAAATTGCTTATAACAAGCAATTTCTTCTTGACCCACAATTTTTTCTACCCTACTGAATGGTTATTTTTCAAATTAAATCTACTATAAATTTTCGTCTGCACAACCTTTGAATTTGGACAGATTTAAACAAATTTAAAACAGTAAAGGGTTGAATAACATATCAGGCGAATCTGGGGACTATCATTCCTTTTACTTGTAGCTCGGTTGTTTTCGGAGAAATCCCGAAGTACTGAAATAACCCTAATGTCTTCTGTGTCCTCGTCTGCGACAGTGTCGTCATTGAAAAACTTTGGCATTTTCCTATAGCTCTATTATCATTGGACTTAGGTACCATGTATTTTAAACGTGCATTATGTGTGACAAGACTCTGTTGCTGTTATAAAGTTCAAGGTTATATAGGTCAGGGCTATATTCAAATGCCATCTCGGCCCAAAACTTTGACAGTTTTAGACGTCTCTACGCTACCAAGAGTAGGAAACCTCTAGCGGTACTCTGGGTTCTACGTTCTATGATTTATTGAAATATAAGGTTAAATTAACCCAATCCCACACAGTGACACTTTTTGCCCCCCCCCTTAAGAAACAACTTTAGAAAATAATGTGGACAATGAAGAAATTGCTTGTATCAAGCAATTTATTCAAAGTCAACAGAGTTTCGTAACCTGAAAGGGGAAGATTCTAAATTATGCCTACTTGAAATGGTCATCTGCGACTACACTAGCAGTTTGTTATCTGGTAATGGGATAAGCGTTTTAAAACTTCATGGGAAAAGTTTTAAGGTGCTGCTGACTCCATGCCCGGAAACTTGGGAACTCTACAATACTTTTATCTCGGGGATAACAATGATCAAGTTAAAGTAAAACCCACCCACACAGCGCATCGCACTCCCAATCTTTAATCATGGGGTGTCATGGGTTCGATCCCCGGCGGCGGCACATATCCCTCCCGGCATTTGTCTCTCACCAATGGGTGGATTATCGCAAACATTAGTGGGATAGAAGCTGGAGGCTAGGAAAGGATGTATCGGTAGTACTGGTGCGAGATAATCCAGGAATCCATTGTAAGGTGGTCCCAGCCACCGCGATATGACTGAAAAGTGCATAAAGCGGCGTAAACCCATTCCAACACAATCCCTCCTTTTTACGCCCCTCATGAAAAAGGCTTTGGAAAACATGGTGGAAAATGAAGAAATTGCTTGTGTCAAGCAATTTCTTCATTTTTCACCATGTTTTCTATCCAAAAGGAAAAAAAATAAAATAAAATTCCATCAACTTGAAATTGTCGTCAGCAGCTTCATTCAATTTGGAACGGTCTAAAATTCCCCTGTGTTGGAATGGGTTAAACAAGAAATAAAAAAAGTCCTGAGTTGAAGTGAGTATCTCGGACACTTGTGTAGAACATGTCAAAGGCCATGTCTACTGACCCCGACAGGAAGTCTGATTTAGATAATAACATTGTTCCTACTTTACCAAAAACTAGACTTGCCCAATATCAAAGAAGACAATTAAAGTTCAAGTGAGTATCTTGGGCTCTTGTGTAAAACATGTCAATGGCCAAGTCTACGGACCCCGACAGGAAGTCTGTCTTAGATATTAACCATTTTCCTGCTCTAAAAAATCAAGACCTGCCCAATATGAAGGAAGACAACTAAAGTTGAAGTGAGTATCTTCAACACTTGTATAAAACATGTCACTGGCCATGTCTAATGACCTTAGATATCTACCCTTTCCTTCTTTTTAAAAATCTATACTTGTCCAATTTGGAAGAAGTTGCAGACGAAAACTTAAAAGTGAGTGCAATTTGAAAAGTAACCAACCTACAGGGTATAAGATATTTCGGGAAAAGAAGCAATTTCTTCTTTTCCCACGATATTTTCTCAATTATGAAATCAAAGGCACGTAAAAAAACAGGGATTGAATGGGAAAGGGTTAAACGTCCGTGTTTTGCAAAAATATTTCCGGTTTCATATAAAAAAATGAAATCATTAGTTTTCGAACTTACGTCATCACTACAGTTTAGATGAGAAGCGAAACTAACAGAGAATACTTAACATCAATGATGGAATTCAGAAGTAAACTTCTGATCTAAATAAATGATTTGACTGATTATTTGATTCGTAATGGTAAACCATCAATCATGCTTATGTCCCACCAAAACATCATAACAACGGATTACTGTATATTTAAGAGTTGTGATGTCTAGGTTCTTCAACGTCGATATACTTTGTTTTTTTTTTATTGCTGCTGCCATATCACTACGACCACATATTTACAAATATTTGTCATCCTGTATGTCAAATATACTTCCCTGATGGTCCATTTTGATTTTTTTTTCGTCTATCTTAAACGAGTGTTCTAATGGGCTGTAAAACAATATTCATACCTCCCTGAACGAGATTTTGAGCACGCACCTATTTTGGATGCTTTCGCACAAAATAGTTCCATAAAAAGGTATCAACATTTCTGTGGGTATGAAATGAGAAAACTAATCACAATTATGTATGAAACTGTTTCGCGTATTCATACAGTATGATTAGATTTTTTCGTTTCATACCTTCATGATAATATTGTCTTCAGCTCTTAAGTGAATTGACCAATCGCGGCTGTCAATCAAGAAATAAACCGACCAATCAAATAATTTATTCAGCCCGGACTTGAGCTTTAGAACTCCGAAATTGGCCGCCATTTTTGTTAACCTTTATTGTTGGTTTGGAGATTTAAACGTCGTAAGTACAACTTATTCAATCTATAGTTACGATATTTAGGTCACCAACCAACCATTTTGCTTTTGCAGTACATGCTACTGGCCATGAATTTGGCAAATTACGCCGTTAAAAATCGAAGCCGAACTTCCTTTTGGAGTTAATGGGAGGCGCCTAAGGAGTACGTAGGCGGGGCGAGCGATTGGCCAATTCTCTATGGCGTTTCCGTAGCTAATGATTTGCGAATTTCTCCCTCCCCCCTTTTAAAAACTTTTTAAGAGATGAAGAGAATATCTTTTGCTTTCATGGAGGTATGAACCGAAAAAACTAATCACACTGTATGAATACGCGAATCATATTCATACATAAGTGTGATTAGCTTTTTCGTTTCATACCTACATGAAAACAAAGAAAATTCTCTCCATTTCTTATAATTTGATAGCATCGAGCCAAAAAAGCGAAATCTTTACAAATTTGGTACCTTTTTCGTGTGGGACTATTTTGTGCGGAAGCATACAAAATCGCTGCGTGCTCAAAATTTGCCCATGGAGTTATGAATATTTTTTTCGACTAATTAGATCGCCCGTTTTTGATAGACGAAACAAAAAATCAAATTATTGAGATATAATTTTACGAAAACTATCGACTGAAAATTTCAGCTTCTACTGATTTTTCGATTGATGAAACTCTGCTGTCAATCAAAAAATCGATTAACCTACCAAATCGGTCATTTAAACCGGGAATGAACTTTGAACTCCAACATTTACGGTATTGATTGGTCTGTCGAACTAAACAGCGTAACTGTAGCTTATTTAAGCTACTAACGACGTTATAATCTCGAAGCTATCCAAAAAAAATGTTTAACATATATGTTTTATTCTAGCCTTAATTGATGATTTGATAAAAAAGAAAAGAAAAAAAAAAAAAACAAGCCAGCTAATTACCTTTTATTTGATGTCATCGACATATATATTGCAAACTTACGTCGTTTTATATTCCACTCGAACTGTCTTGTCGGAAGTCATTGGGTGTATACAGCGTCCCGCCAATTAACCAATCGCGGTTGTATATCAATGGAATATACCGACCAATAAAATCTTTCATTCAACCCGGAATGAGATTAGAACTCCGACATTGGTCGCCATTTTTTGAAACATTTTTGTTGGTTTGGTGACTTAAACTTTGAAACTACAGCTTATTCAAGCTGTAGCCACGATGTTTAGATCGCCAACCAACCCTTCTACTTTTTTGTAACATGCTACTGGCCATAGATTTCGCAAAATGGCGCCGTCGAATATCGAAGTGGGACTTCCTGTCAGAGTCAATGGGCAGGGCAAACGGAGAAAATGGGCGATTTGGCAATTACCATATATTGAATGAAGTCTCTTATTGTCAACATGTGATTGGCAACGAATTATCGACTGATATGATTAATATCTCTGGGGAAAAGTAGAAGTCCTGCTAATATTTTACAGGAATTCTTGGTCGTAAATAGCGGTTCTTTGAAAATATCAACACCTGTAGTTAATTAGAAATATTTCCCATCTAATTAAGTGGATGCACCGTTCGATGTTTGTCTGAATATACCTGCAGAGTATTTTGAATCACTAGATTTACGTTAGCAATCAAAAGGCAGCAACAGCAGAACGACGAGAAAAGGTACTTACGATGGTTTAGAAATGAATTGTCTACATTTACGATGAAAATAATCATAAAATCAGCAATATCTGAAGGCATCCTCGTTAAATAGAGATGAGGAATGTATGCGACATAAAAAGGGCTATTTTTTTTACAGGATCTTAACGTAGTTTTGGAATGACCCCTCGCATTTGTGACATATCATGCAAAAAGGGAACATTTTTGTACTTTAGAAATGTATCAAAACTTAGAATATCTAAAGCTTACTTTACCTTGACACGTGGCCACTGGCATAACGTAGTTGGTAGCGACAGGTACTCTAAACCATGAGGTCCACGGATCGATCTTTGGTCGCGACAACTATCCTTTCCGATATTTGTCTCCCAACAATGGTGTAAGTGGGATGAGCAGCCGGAGGCTTGGAAAGAATATAGTAGTGATACTGGTTCGAATAATACAAGGAATCCATACTTAGGTGCTCCAGCCGCCGCGATATGACTGAAATACTGTTAAACGTGGTGTTTGACTCCATAAAAAAACAACAAAAAAAAACAATTGTGGCACGCAGACTGACAAGGTTCGAAATCTTTCGCTTCTCTACTGCTTTTCTGAAATCTCTCATTTTTTATTTTTTTTTTCAGACGAAAGACTGTAAAAACTGTGTCGGGTGCTCTTTAGTGGATAAATTTTATTTACAACATTTTTGCATCGCATCGTTTTGGTTAACCCTTTCCTGTTCAAACCCTGTTTTTTACGTCCTTGTGATTTGATAATTGAGAAAACATTGTAGAAAAAGAAGAAATTGCTTGTAACAAGCAATTTCTTCTCTTTCCACAATGTCTTCTGCCCTACTGAATGGTTATTTTTCAAATTAAATCAACTTTGAAATTTCGTCTGCAAAACTTTTGAATTTGGACAGGTCTAAGTTTTTCCAAACATGATATGGTTATTGACGGATCGCTGGTTCCGATCGTCTTTTCTGATTGACATCGCGATTAGTAAAATATCATGATAACTACTGCTATTAGTAAAACGGACCACGCTGAAAATGGTCTGGACTATTTGGAAATTATCAACAAAAACCCAGGTGTGTTAATTGATTCTAAGCCGTATTTCTTGCTTATCTTAGGTTGCAATGAGTATTTGATATGAGCTTTTTGCATCTTTGTTATTCGGTGCCAAGTTTATTATGTTTTTTTGTTTCTGTTTTGGGGGTGGGGGTCGTTGTAGGTTAAATGTATCTAGTTCAAAGTCAAATTTCAATTAACAAAAACCAAAGTTTATTTCATTGCCATCAACGTAAAGATATATTAGGTAACAATATGTTCTTAAACAAGTACACTGAAGCTTTCTTTCTTTCTCTCTTTTCGTAATGAAAGATTTATCGATCACAAATGAGACAATTTTATATACAATACAATTTATTAATGCCTCTGGTATTAGATATATTGCAATGTTCAATATAATATTTTAACATGAAAATGTGCGTAGGACAAAAATGGTAAATTGACATTAAAACTAGGTACATGTATAGAGGGAATGTCGAACCATAGTTACCTCCATTCGACAACTGACTATTCGCTGGCCCAGCCTATTAACTCCATTTGTCACGCCCATCGACTTCTACAGGAAGTCCTGCTTATATCTTAAAATGCGTTATTTTGCGTAATTCATGACAAGTAGCATGTAACAAAAAGGTAGAATAGTTGGTTGACGAACTAAATGTCATAAATACAGATTGAAAAGGACGTTTAAGTCGCCAAAACAACAAAAACGATTCATCAAATTGGCGGCAAATGTAGGAATTAAAACTGAACTTCGAGTCTAAACGAATGATTTCATTGGTCGACTGATTATTTGATTGACAGTACTTGACCATTTACAAACTAATATCCTTAATTATAAGGGAAGTAACAAAAGTAACTCGGGAAGTTGTCGTCCGATTTCTTTGATGCCAAGCTTTAGCAAAATGTTTGAAAAGTTGCCACACAATCGAATAAACGCTTATACAATAAATACTGGAATACCCTTCCCCTGTGGCCAACAACAAGGATTTCAAATACAATTAAGCTGTATATAGAGGATAATCACTGGTAAATATTTATATGAAAATTCTCTCCCGAGAATGCGTTGTTAGGCGTTGAAGTGCGTTCAAACGCAAAACAACGTATTCGAGTGAGAGATTTTTCATATGAAAATAACTAGTTGATTATTCTATTTATTATTTTCGAAAAAAAAAAATAAAAATTCAGTCGTTACTTATCTATCTTTAGTAAATCATTTTCCATAGACGACCATTATAACTTATTCGCTTATAGCTCAGTCTAAGAGTCTGGAATGACCAGACCTACTTTATATTAAAGAACATCCATTCATACAAAAAAAAAAAAAAAAAAAATCAGTATGGCATGATCCCTTTTGTCTATGATCCCATTTTTGAGATAACCCTCCCTGTACAGCTGTTTCTTCGGGCATTTCAAAAAAAAAAAAAAAAAAAAAAAAAAAACGTACCCACTTTTAAAACCCGCTAGTAAAATGCCAAAATGATTCAAACCCGTTACTTTTGACTTCGTATTGTTTCAACGGAACATAAAAGGTCTTCATATTGATTTTGAATTTCAATAAGAGGCCACCTTGATCTTGTGTTGATAAGAAACGGAGTTTCCCTGTACTTACCTGACAGATGACGGGGAAATGATTTACTTCCCTTAGACCAAATTGTCTATCTAAAGGCTTCGGGATTTTTCGAACATCGAGCGACCATTCATGACATGGACTTGGACAGAGTCATAGGATAGGCAGCCTGTGATCACTCAGTCTCCTGACTTGAGCGTACAAAAAATTGAATGTCTATCACTTTAACTGCAATGTCATCAGTATTCGAGGTTTGGATCATTTTTGGACGTTACGGAAAATAATGCATTTGTTCGAATCAATCAGTGATAACACAGATATTCAGGTTCGTTATTTTTTAAAACCAGTTGTTAACAAAAAGGTTATTTTGGTGTTGTAGTTATGAGCGTCAGTTTCTTCTTATTGTACAGTTTTTTAATTAATTTCAGCCTAAGAAATTGAATGTAAGGTCACCGTGCATTTCTCACTCTCCCCTTACCTCGTTCGTCATTATTTCAACAGAAAAGGTGTAAAATATGTAGCTTATGTTTTAAAATCTTATTGCAGTTGACTGTTTATGTGGAGGATTTAGTCAAAAGCTATCTTTATTTTAGATATAGAATTGGGAATCTCAGCGAGCGATCTGTCCCTTTGGAAATAAAAATTGTTCCCGATTTTCGGAGTGAAAGTTGATATCATCACTAGTGATGATATCAAAATCTATGACATACCTTGCTGTGAAATCTTCGGATTTCTGAGTGTAATAAATTTTGGTATCGTCACTGGAGTGACGATAACACTTTTTCAGTTTCACTCTCTTTAATAAATCTTTAATCATGTATTCATCCGCACTTTTTTCAATTGACCTCTCTATCAAAACGATTGGTTTCGATATTTTAATTAAAAAAATAAGATACTAAGGTATAAAATAAATAGAATAATCAACTGGTTATTCGAGATATAAAGAAATATTTCACTCGGATGTGTTGTTAGGCGTTAAAAAACTCGTGCGCATAGACCAACCTATCAAAAAGATTGGTTTCGATATTTAAATAAAAAGATAAGATAATAAGGTATGTAATAAATAGAATAATCAACTGGTAATTCCAGATATGAGAAAATATTTCACGAGGATGCGTTTTTAGGCGTTGAAAAAACTCGTGCTGCGCACTCGTTTTTTCAACGCCTAACAACGCATTCCCGTGAAATATTTTTTCATATCAGGAATAACCAGTTGATTATCCTCTATTTATTACACTGGGAAATCCCAAGATTTCACAGCTGGGAAAATAATAAAACTACATCTTTTAACTTTAAAGAGGTCGTGTATTACAACGTGAACGTTCGAGAGACATGTACGTCGCAAGGTTAGATCAAAAAGGAGCTTTTGCTAGTCTCAAACATAAATCTTTACTTCTCATATTAGGTCGTTCAGTCTAGTGGGTAAACCTCTGCACATTATTTCAGCGACATTTAATGACTTACGCTGTATTATACGAGTTTCAAGCATGACGTCATCTCCGTTTAACGACGAAAGAGGTTTACGTCAATGTAATATTAATCCTACTCGAAGATAGTAACTACGGTTGCAAGATAATATTTATTGCAGTAAGTAACCCGACGCTTGCCGACAATATATCATTGTAAGCTATTTCTCTTCTTAATTTACAAAGACTAGATGATATCGTTTACTGGTATTGTCATATATGGAGTATTCAAATTAAGGTTTTGAAATTATGTTTGATGGTCTTAAGCCAGCTACGTGTCAACCCGTCTGTTGAAACTTTATATTGAGACGAGTTCCTTAAACAAGTAACACCAGTATTACATCTGGGTAGAACCCATGAGTCTAATCTTAACCCTTTCCTTTTCCCTGGTCTTTGCGTCCCTGTGATTGTTTAGTTGAGAAAACATTGTGAAAAGGAAGAATTGCTTGTAACAAGCAATTTCTTCCTTTTCTACATTTTTTTTCTACTTTATTAAATGGTAACTTGTCAAGTCAAATCCACTTTAAATTTTCGTCTGCAAAACCTTTGAATTTGGACTGGTCTTAAATTTTGCAAAACGGGAAAAGGTTAAACAAAGTAGCTGCATCGTTTACCATATAAAAAAGGCACGAAAATCATTATTCGCGATGGTTGGTCAAGATCTGCATACAGGATGAGTAAACCCATTATTCTCAACAAGATCAATTACCAAAATAGATCGTCCTACCTTATTATATGAAGTAGAACTTTGGATTAATATTTCACCCAAAAATAACAAAGAAAAACATTGACCCATTTCCGAATTATCACCCCTTTGGGACAAAATGTTTCTGTTGCAATTGTTTGTGAATCTTCATATTAGTTAGTCTACGATGTTACCAACAAAATATGATTTCATATTAATGTGTCTACGATGTTACCAACAAAATTGGTTTTCACATGAGTTTGTCTACGTCTCACTGCAATAAACCGAGCGTCTTATGACTCGGTCTCTTATTTGCAGCGATGAATAGTTTCATTGGTTTTAAGAGTTTTATCAATCTTTGACTCGTTTTTCGTCATGGACAGTTGACCAATCGCGGCTGTCAATCAAATTACTAGTCGTCTAGATTCATTAAGACCAGAAACGAGTTTTGATAAAGTTAAACCTTTCAAGCTATAGTTACGACTTTTAAGTCTCCAACCAACTATTCTAATTTTATTGCATGTTACTGGCCATACATCTTGCAAAAACAACGTTTAAAATCAAAGTGCAACTTCCTGTTGGAGTCTCCGGGCGTAGCCAACCAAGAATGTGGGCTGGGCCAGCGATTAGTCAAACTCGGGTTTCAATCCCGTAACGTATGTGTCTTTTTTTTATAGAGTCATATCAACTCTTACTTTTTGCTTTCTACTTTGTGTATTTCTATATGGACTGTAGGTTGTCTCTTTTCATGGATTTTCAATAGTATCTATTACTGCTGTCGCGTCTGCTCGAGAAGAGTCCTACGGTTCTCCGACGACC
The DNA here is from genome assembly GCA_946902895.1 of Fragum fragum. Lineage (NCBI taxonomy): Eukaryota > Metazoa > Mollusca > Bivalvia > Cardiida > Cardiidae > Fragum > Fragum fragum. Next base: position 12,059,661 of record OX336366.1, read on the forward strand.
ACAAATCGTTGGTTCAAATTGGTGACCGAATACTGACGACATCGTTCCTTCTCCCTTCTTATAGTAAGTATGTTCATTAACCCATTCCAACTCAAGCCCTCCTTTTTACGCCCCACAAGAAAAAAGCTTTAGAAAACATTGTGGACAATGAAGAAATTGCTTGTATCAAGCAATTTCTTCATTATCCACAATGATTTATATCCCAAAAGAAGAAAAAATAAATAAAATTCCATCAACTTGAAATTGTCGTCTGGATCTTCTTTCAATTTGGACCAGTCTAAAATTTTCTTGTGTTGGAATGGGTTAATATCAATTGGTGGAGGAACGGTCTGTATCAGTGAGCTGATGACACTAGAAGCAATCAATACAAATCATGCATGACACAGTACTGAATTTGGCCTCAGATACCACCTATATTCAAAATCGGTATACCCTCCCACATCTTTTGACTTTGAAGATAGGCTAATTACTCAAGGCGATATTTTAAAGTTCATTAGAACTATCAACACTCACTATTGCGTTCAAGTTTTCAATTAATTCTACGACATCAGATTCTTCAATCCATGGTGTATTTTGCTGAATTTAAAGATTTTAAGCTTAATAAACTGAAATGAGAATACCAATGAATTTTTTCACGTCTTATCGACTCTGGTTCCCTTCTCGAATTTGAAAAATGGCAGGCATTAAAAAGATGTTAAAACATGCTGTATCAAAATACAGAAAAGCACATTTAAGACGAGCCTAAAGGGGGCTGGAAGGCTCAACTAGCCATTTCAATCCAGCAAAATGAAGATATGTTTAACAAAATGAGTTATGATAAAGGTATTAACTAGAAATAATGATAAAAGAAATAGAAAGGAGGTCTGATGTGAGATCACGGGTTCAACATGATGCCAAAAACATCAATCTCACTGAACAATTACTTTTGATATAAGGTTGCGCTAGGCCTTATGAGTCGAACTTTTAAGCAGAAGTGAGTCAAAGGCCAAGGCCAAAGGCTGTACATTATCTTTTTTATATGAATAAATAAAATGTTCGAGCACTGTTAAGTAGGTCTGGGAATCATTCAAGATGAACAGTATTAGTAATCAGTTGCTGCTCTTTTAAAGACAATACTTTAATATCGTTGAAAATTTAAATTTTCAGAAGGTAGCTCGAAACTTGAGATCAAATATCGAGTTCAAAGTTCGAAGAAAATTAAAACCAGAACTCCCATTTATAAGTCAGTGGGTCAAAAGTCATAATTAAATGTGATGCACGACGCTAGATAAAATTCAACCAAAGCTTGCTTAAAGGTATCCATTACAATGCATTCTTATAAGGTGGGTCTTTGTTTAGACCTTACTCAAGATGAAAGACAGTCTGTGCTCAGCAATAAGCTTTAACTTAATTACTTCCCATTCTCAGAAATACAAAGTTTAAGAATATTGGTCAAAGGCTAGGTTCATTGTCTGAAATTGATGCTAGATTGACGATAGTCTTTTATTTTTAAACAAATAATACAGATTCGGCTCGGCTAATAAATTAACGGAAAATAGACAAAGTTTCACGGGTGATCACGACGCCAGATGCAAATCAATCAACAACTGCTTATATCTGTGATAGCACTGCCCGTTCCTTAACTCATTCGCATACATTAACGCCTTTTGACAGCCCCAAGAATGAATCATTGCGAAAACATTGTGTAGAATGGAGAAATTGCTTTCAGCAAGCAATTTCTTCATTTTCCACAATGTTTTCTACCGAGAAAATTGAAAAACCTAACATTTCGTGTTTTTTTTAAATTATAGTCTGCAACTTCTTTCGCTTTGTAAAAGTCTAAATTTTTGTCGTCTGGGAATGACAGAGTTATAGACTGGTCCAAACTGAAAGAAGACAAAACCTCTATTTTTGGCGTATCTTATTAAAGTTTGAGGTATTAAGCATCGTCTAAATTTTACGAGATTGGCCAAAGACAGAGGTTTTGTCTAGACTTAATTCCACATGGAAGTCAATTTTCTTCCAGGAGTTAATTTTTATGCAACGCTGTCCCATACTAAAAAATACAAAGTTTCGTTTCAGAAAGTTGGTCAAAGGCTAGGATAGCGGTCAGAGGATGAAATCGAAGCGAATTGAAAGAAATCCTTTTTGAAAATTTATTTCAGAGTTGGTAATTGAAAATAATTGCCGGCTGGTCGATCATGAGCACATACCCCAAATAGAGCGTTTCATTTCGGTATTAAACGGTGTTATTTTGCCAAACAAATGGCCAGAAATATGTACCATAAAATAAAATTGTTGGTTTTCTATCTGAACAAGCTACAGTTATGGCATGTAAGTCGCCAATTCAAAACAGATGCTTCAAGTTATTGTCGTTCATTGTTAGAGTTCACAGTTCAGTCTAAATGACCTCTCTTATGCGCACTATTTATCATTCTCTCTTTGGTGAGACACAAATGACGCATACCACAATGACTATTTTAGAATTTGGTAAATAAAGGGTTCGAACTCACGACCCCAGGTATGTGAGTAAAGCGCGTTACCGACTGAGATAATCAGGACCTGTGGGTCACAAACCGGCAGGAATCAGACATGTATCCGTCTACAACCCATTGTGTCGTTTGGTAGTTAATCAATTCGAGTAAGTTTGGACCATTTATTTTGTTTACATTAATTTTGAACGAATAGTAATTTCCGTTGCGAACCTTTAACCCATGCCCAGTATTTGACGCTTTTAGACGCCCTAGACAAAAAAGTTACAAGCAATTTCTTCATTCTCCACAATCTAAAATTTCACTACTTTTAAATTGTCGTCTGCAACTTCTTTCAATTTGGACAAGTTCAAAATTTTGCCGTCTGGAAATGGGTTAAGGTCTCCTAGATTTGTTTATCTAATCTGATTATTGTGACATTGTTGTGTAACGATGCAGTTTTGAAAAACCAACCAACCTTATAACCGTAATTGTTTCGAACGTGTCTATTTGCAAGGTCGGGACTACTCCAAATTTAGCTATTGATAAATTGGTAGTTGAATATTTCTTTAGATCGCGACGCATCTATTGTTATCCTATTTATTATTTTATACCATTCGTAACGTCACAAAACCATGGGTGCTACTTAACGAAGCCAATGTGTGATTTTTTTTATACATATATATAAAGGTAGATTGTATATCTGAAAAGCAATAGTAGGAAATAATAAACTGGACGAATGCAAGACAAACATATCGACCGAGGTCCGGATAAAGAGGATATATCGGTCCATATATCGTATGTCCTATCCCGGAGATACTAGGTATTCTATGTTATTTTTCCACTGCAATTATTAACCCTCGTCATTCTGATCCCATGATATTCCTGTTTTTGCAGGAGGTATAGACAAGGATCATCCTGCACATACATGTAATCTGATCTTAGTTTACACCACCTATCAGTACGTTTTTATGCCGTATTTGATTGCGAAATTACTTTTCAAAAGAAATATAATTCCTCTATAAGGTTTTTCAGTGTTTTTCAGTGTTTTCGGTGCTTTGATTTTAAAGCATTTAGGAAACTAATTTTTTTATTTAGCATGGCAAGGGTTAATACAGGTTCGGATTATTAGCGCCTCTTCTGTGCCTCCCGTAAAACACTTTGATTGATATCACAGCTTATTCCTGCCTTTTCTGTGACGGTATCATCTAAGGACCGTATAGGGCACCTTATTGTAAGATACGGCTTCATATATAACCAGCGATTTTCCTTTGATTTGTTTAATGTAAAATGGATACCGTCCTCTCATTATTTGCATGAAATCGATTAGTAAACAAAGATAGGCTTAAATGGACTGTAACAATATTTAGCTATCAATGTTTTGAAATGTTCCATAAAGCTCTCACCAAGATGACATATATTCACGAGATAATTATTTCATTGGCTGGGATCACAACTCTTTTACGCGGAGAACCCATTAATTTTGGACCGGTACAGTTTTATAAATCGGTGTCGAATCCGAACATCCTCCTTTCTTTAGAAACCACGAGTCTCGTAAGTATTTAATATTTTTACTCGTTTACAATCACATAAAGTCTTGAAGTAAAAACAATGTTACTAAGCTTCTACTAAGACTATATAGAATCACAATTGTGTATTCCGCCATTCGATGCTTTCTCTCATTAGCTTCGGGTAAAATACAAGCAAACAAACATACATACAAACAAGCGATTGATTTCGGTTCATTGTACTTGGTTGGTTTATGGTTAATTGTACTTGGTTAATGTACTTGTGTCACGAAGCCTGATATTCGAATAGTAGTTGTTTCCATCCTCAACCTAGTATTTATTCTTGTAGACATCATTAAATAATTCCTGCCATTTCCTGAAATCGGTATTTGTAGTGGCATTAAATTAGGAAAAAAAAACTTGTGTTGACCGTCATTGGAGTATGAAAAAAAAACAACAAAAAACAATACTAGTAAAAAACGAGTTGTAAGGTTGATTTAAAAGATTTACGAGAGATGATTGAAAAGGTAATGACCTAAGGCAGGCAGAATCCATTAAGCTATAATATTTGTATTATTTTTCAACGTTGTCAGTCACCTCGCAAACTTACACACTCTTTCAAGCGGTGTTGAAGTATTTGAATACCTTGTTTGGTGTCAGCACCGAGTGATAATGACGACCGCCGAGTTCGTCTTGTGAATAAGAAATCGTCAGATGATATTTCAGTCAGGTTAAAAAAGGTGGATTCTCTACCAGTCTGACCTTGCGAGTGTTTACCAGGGGCGGTGATACTGGGTGTTTCCACTTTTAATTACTGTTTTGCCTCAGGTACAGATTGGAGAGTCCGTGTTTCATAAACAGTAGCAAACTGCTGGAGGAATATATCCGAATCCCGCGGAAACATGGATTTCCTTGAACATGTAGCACCGAGCTATTTTCTTTGCCAACAATCAGACGCCCTTTGTCATTTGCAAATTATTACCGATAAATGCATGGATTCTTTCGTTTGAAACACCTACCTCTATAGTAATCTCTGTACCAATCCACTGAATCATATCGTGGGTTTTATTGATGGTCTCCTTTGCAACGACAGTTGGTGGCCTGCTAGGGCGTATGTCATCTTTACGGCTCTCTTTTCCGTGGTAAGATGCATCGGCCTTTTTTTCACCATGCTGCCCATTAGGGTATGTTCTCCATGATGCTACCTATTGAATTTTCGAAGGCGACAAGCCTTTGACACCAAGGTATTGAGTAACTATGACCATCATTTTCCATTCGTTTAGAATTTTACAAAGTGGGTAGGTTTGAGAATCAGATTCTGTCATACGAATGATAGAAAAAAAAAACTTGTTGTCATTACAAAGTGATTAAAATACTCTAACTATATAAACCGTAGTTATTATGTTCATTATAGGTCTGTTTCTGCCTTAGGTCATAAACTTTACAATCGTCCCTCGTATTAATATCATACACGCGCGTTTGCTTTTACCAGATACATTGTTCCACGGAATGTTTGTCATTGCCCGGCTGTACCTCATTCGATTACCAATGTCAGGCTTTAGTTGGACAGACAGCAGGTGAATGTAGACTTCTCTCCAATACCGTGACTGCTTCAGTACAGCTTATTACAAGCCAAAGATGTTTCATACAGCTTTTGACCAATATGACACCTCTAGATCTGATCACCCCGCCTGCGGTGACACCCACCTTTACTACGACGACATCTACGACAACAAGTGTGACTGCTTCAACAACGAGAACGAGTTCGGCAGCATTAACTACTTCAACAACCTCCTCAATTCCGGTAATTCTCAATAAGACCTTGCCTTTGCAGTTTAAAAGGGGTCAAAGTGGCCCTGAATTGACCGATCGCTGGCCACGCCCATTGAATCCGGCAGGAACTTCCGCTTCGAATTAAAATGGCGCTATTTTGCAAAGTTTATAGCGAGTGGCATATAACAAAAGTGTAGAAAACTTGGTTGGCGACTTAAACGTCGGAACAACAGTTTAGATAAGTCGTTTAAGTCGCCAAATCAACAAAGGATCTAACAAAATGGCGGCCAATGTCGGAGTTCAAAACTAAAAGAACGATTTTTTGGGCGACTGGTTATAAATAGGCTTAATTAATGAATCGTTAAGTTTGTTTTACTGTCAAAACAAAAGTTCTGGCAGTAGTTTTAACAATTTTTTCAAAGAATAGTTCTATTGCTTGACTTAACGTGACCGAATTTTAAACTCAACCATGCTATTATTAAGACATTTATTTTGTCTGGTATAAAAGTAGAATGAACAAAAAACAATGATTCCAGATAAAAGTCTTAGATTTAATCTTATTTTCTCCCCTGGTGACTTGGGTTTGAAACGTAAACATATCATGCAAACGAACATTTCGACCAATTTCCATATTCATAGATCACAAATGTAGCGTCTATACATTTTATGTATTTTCCTTTTATTACTAAATTTATATAAAAAAAAAAAAAAAAAAAAAATCAAAGATTTCATCAAGACAAGCATTCGGGGCAAATTTCATATTAATTGAATTATAGAGTGTCTACAAGCCTTTTCTACGAATTGACCTTGTGGATTTTGTTTTTAACCAACAGTTACCCTCATTTTTTCGCCCAAGATCTCAAGTGAATGATTTCTATTAATGATTAGAAAGTCATAAGTTCATTCTTGTAAGAATTTACCCCCCCCCCACCCCTAGAAGTCACATTATTTTCTATCCAATTTTTTTCAAATTGTTGACTTTAGGTAGCCATTGGTGAGACGAAGAACTTGTGGTATTAAGGTCTCCAGATGAAAGATCGAAACCACGATATTTATTCTACGTTTAAAATTTGTTGCCGCTATACTTGACGCGTTTTCACGTTTACACGATGCAAGATAAGACTGATAAGTCGTGCAAAAAGAGTCATCCAAAACAGGTAAAAACAAGGCTAAGCCAAGGTTTTACCTATTTTAGATGACGAGTGTAATACATTTGGAATTTTAAAGGCACGAATTTGATATTATAGATGAGTGTAATACATTTGGAATTTAAAAGGCACGAATTTGATATTATAGATGAGTGTAATACATTTGGAATTTTAAAGGCACGAATTTGATATTATAGATGAGTGTAATACATTTGGAATTTTAAAGGCCTGAATTTGATATTATAGATGAGTGTAATACATTTGGAATTTAAAGGCACGAATTTGATTTTTTTAATATGACGTAAATCTATAGGATAAATCCGTCAATACCATATTGCATGTCCTGACCAATCACTTTACTGGTGTATGTGATATGTTTGTATCATATTTGTACTATATCCCGTAGACCTGAATGTATTTATTAAATATAATTGAAATTAAATTGAAAGAGTCTATACCACCGGGCGAAAGAAGAAATATTTCGGGCTTAGTATTAAAAGGGTTAAGTGTTATGTCTTTTGACCTTTTGGCATTTCCCACCTATCTCTTAAATTCTTCGATTTTCACAACTAAAGCATGTTTATTTTGTTCTCACAGAGATTCTAATTACCTGTTAGTTATTTATTTGCTCACTGAGCATATCCCGCTTTGCTTTTACTTTCTTAGATATATCAAGCTCAGTCTTTTAAAAAAATCAATATTTTGCATTCAATAGAAAATAGAAAGCATTGTCTTTCTATCCTAGACCCCCCCCCCAAAAAAAAAAAGAGATAAAAATATCCGTACTTTAATTGAATTTCAGATTACACGTAAAAGAAAGTCGAAATATTCACCGATCGAAAACTGTATAGTTTAAATAAAAGAAAATCGACGATATTTATCGATCGAAAGGTTTTTATTGTTCTACTTATATACATTGTCAATTTGCGGATTACTGGCTAATGCCCACTGACACCCGGCAAAGCAGTTTGTCTGAGCTAAACAAAATTGTATTGTTTGCAATGTATGTGCTCGGGATCATAATGCCTCAGTCAAATCGTTACTACAGCTTCAACTAAGGGAGATGAGATCTTTTAAATGAATTAAATGCGTATATAAATCGCTCGCGTCTATTTGTGACCAAGAAATATGTGTTCTAACTTGTCTTATTCGGTTGTCCTTCAGTACTTTCAGTACTTTGGTATATTTTCTCCAATACAGACAATCAAAGGTTTTATCAACTTGCCAGCGATGGGTGGCGCGGACACATATGGGTTACTAACTACCGATGGCTGGTACTTCTACGATTACGCCAACCTATTTAGCGCTGGCTATAGATCTGGACCATATCCCTTGTACGCGGTGATCGGGGACTACACTGATCTACCAGAGAAAGAAGAAGTGGATTGTATACTGAACGACTATTCCAATTCACGCATCGAGGTATTCTCAGGTGGGTTGATTGAATCTAGTTTCAAAGAATTGTCGTTATAGTTTCACGCGCAGGCTCGCGTTTCTTTATTAATGGATCGTTGTGGTCAATAAAAAATGATTGATAAACTAATCTGATCATGATCTTGGACCTGAATTGAACTTTGAACTACAACATTGATCGGCATTTATGTGAAATACTTTTGTTGGTTGTACGACTTAAACGGCGCACCTACAGCTTATCCAAACTGTAGTTACGACGATTAGGTCGTCAACCAAATATTTTACTTTATTCTTCTGTTACTCTTACTGACCCTAAATGTTGCAAAATAATGCCGGATGAGAATCGAGATTCCTGTCGGAGTCAATGGACGTGTCAGTGGGTGAAACAAGAAGTCTGTCAATGATATATGTTGTTACCAATTGACCAATCGCTGCTGTCAATCAAGGAATGTATCGACCAATTAAATCATTAATTCAGCCCGGAATAGAGATTTAACTCCGACATTACCTGCCATTTGTGTCAAACATTTTTGTTGGTTTTGCGACTTAAACGTTGAGACTACAGCTTATTCAATTGCTACTGGCCATTGATTTTGTAAAATAACGTAGTTTAAAATTGAAGCGGGACTTTCTGTTGGAGTCAATGGGAGGAGCTAATTAAGTAAGTGGGCGGGGCCAGCGATTGGTCTAGTATCTATATCCATATAAGCACAATATGAATGAGATTTGATGTCATAACAATTGAAAAGAAAATAAATCGAAAGAAAATAAAAATACACAATCAGACTCATAAACACACAAACGAGTGCATTTTCATCAGCTGACCAAAAGAGATAGTTTTCCTACTGAAGCTTTTAACATTAATCAAACTTCAACGACGGAATACATATTGATTAACCCATTACCACACAACAACATTTTAGACTGCTCCAACGTCAGAGAAGCTATAGCTTTCAATTATTAGTTAATGATTTTAGAAATCTTTGTCTTTTGGGGTACAAGCAATTTCTTTTTTTTTTTTTCGAAAATGTTTTCTAAAGTTTTTTTCTTGTTTGGCGTCCAAAGCGGGATTGTGTAAGAATCATTCGGGTCCTATTTGGTCATGATTTATTGTTGTCTTTATTGCTGTCTTTAAGTTGAATGTTATTTCACCAAGCAATATGTTTTACACATCACAGGGTAATGTTTTGATTGTTTAATACTTACTCTTCAGACGGCCGAGTGTATTTATGGAACCACACCCTTGATGCCGTAATGAGTACGAGTATTGGCGTAGGAACGTGGCTGGGAAGTGACGCAATCATTGCGCTGTCGTCACCGGATGTGAAATGGTGTGTTTACCGCGCAGGAGTTGCCCAGGAAAGATACTTCGCTATGGCCTCAAACAGTTTGTTCGTGGCTTCAAACATAGTGAGAAATTTTAACTTGCTTTACAACAACATTTAGTTTGGCTAGTGCAATTCGACAACTACATTTTAGTGATTAGAAATAAATAAGTGGTTGAGTCTGTCAATGACAGAATAAATCGACAAATCAAATCATTCATGTAGACTGGAAGTGAGATTTGTCGACATTTAGAATACGCCTTTCTGGTTTAGCGACTTAAACGTCGTAACTATAGGTTATTAAAACTATATTTTCTATGTTTAGATAGCCAGCCAACCATTTTTACTATTAGGTTACATGTTACTGGCTATAAATTTTACAATGTTTTGCCTCTTGATGTCGAAAAGGACTTGCTGTCGGAGTTTAGTTCGTGTGGCCAACGGAATTAGTGGGCGTGGCATGGGATCCTTCAATTATATGTTTAGAATCAAACTTGATTTTGCTGCTGAGATTTTTAGGGTTATTGAACCATTGAAGCACCATGTTTTTCAGGCTTCAAACGTGTTTTCAATGGATATACTTTAAGGCACTTTTTCAAACAGACCAACTTGAAAATATCTTCATATATTGAATACAATTTATATGTTGATTACTTTTGATGATTTTACATTGGGCTATATTTGCGCAAATATAAAACCCGTCATAACGAGAAAAAATTAAAACACTAACACGAACAATCACGTAATTACGAGACTTCGAAAACGTAAGTTCAAAACAAAGTCGCACGAATACGGTTTCTTAAACACATTAACACGGGATTCTCTCTCTCTCTCTCTCTCTCTCTCTCTCTCTCTCTCTCTCTCTCTCTCTGTGTGTGTTTGTGTGTGTATGTATGTAAACATGCAGTTGCGCTAATATTAAGCAAGTTCTAGGCGAGAAAGTCACAGAAACGCGAACATTCTCGTGATAACGAATTTATGAAACACGTAACGAGAAAATTAGAAGATAGGGGAACAATTGAAAAGAGCAGAAACGCGAATTATATTATAATCAGGAGATTTAGAAGCACGTTGTTACATGAAAAAAGTCGGTCGAGCGCGAAAAGACTCGTAGGAAGGTGTTTTTAAAACACATTATTAAAAACATTCGGACAAATGCAATGCGTAAACACCTTTAACTCACGTAGTCAAGAAAGAAAAGGTCGTACGAACGTGAAAATTCTCGTAGTAATGTGTTAGTACTTGAGAAAAAAAAACACACAAACGCGAAAGACGCCTTAAAACGACAATATAAACACGTTATTGCGAGAAAGGATAAGCGTTTATGGTGTTACGAGTTTCATTTGAGTATTGATATGAATAACATCCTTCGTAATTATTACCAAATTGGATACAATAAAAAGAAATGGTGCACTTTAAACCTTTTTAGCGAAAGACTTGGTTCAATAGTTATGCTCTTAAAAGATTATTAAGATAATACAGAAATTGTCCAGAAGGAAATTGTATTTCGACATTATAAGTGTTGCAATGTTCATTTAAAGAGAACTTTGGGATGTTAATGAGATACCATAACGTTAACACCGACATGTTATTTATTCATGAATTTCAACAATTTGTCTTTAAGATTTTGAATTTCGTTACAGGAAACTGACGTCAGTGTAGGCATGCAAGATCCCGTCGACGTTAACGGAAATGACGTCAATATTTTCAAGGCCTTTCCTGATGATATCCTTGCTGTGACTAACCGGCACTCAGCCACAACAAATTCATTCGTTGTGATTTTTGGGAATTTTTCAGTGTATGATTACAATTATAACCAAGGAACAGAACAGGGGAATTTTATCTATAAAGGACAGTTAAACCTTTAAAACCGCAAGAAGGGAACATCGTCTTTGAAGGACAAAAATATTTGTAGATAGTGTAACAGTAGTATGACAAGACGACACAATTTTAGACGAGCCCAATTTAAATGAAGCTGCAGATGGTAATTTTTAGCTATTAGAATTTTAATTTCTTTTGTCCTTTTGGGTAGGAAGCAGTCTTTCCGAACCTTTTTGGGCGTAAAATGCAGTATTGTGTGGGAATGTGTTGCAAAATACATTGTATGTTTTGTAAATGACAGCAATTTAAGTTCAAGTACTAAGATGGTTTAACACTAGGTAGTTTCCTTTACAACGTCTGTTTCTACCTGTTCTTCATCTCTCGAACCAAGCTAGACCGATTTTCCCGGATTTATCGTTGTGAAAAGTGACATCAATGCATATATTTCAGTAGAATTTCCTGAATTTTATTTCTGCACGAGACATCTTAATCCCGAATCTCAGAAGAGAGGGCGAAGAGCGACCACATGTACAATCAGGATCGCTTGCCACGCCCACTGAGTCCGACAGAAACTAATTTCGATATCAGACGTCTTTTAATTGGAAAATATGTCGTCAGGAAAACATAACAATAAATTAAAATTGTTGGTTCGCGACATAAACGTCATAACTACAGCCTGCATAAGCTGCACCTACGACGTTTAAATCGCCAACCCAACAAAAACACATAAATGTCAGCTTATGTCAGTGTTCCAACTTTATACCCGTTCTAAATAAATGATGATTGATGAATTGATTCTTTCATTGACATCGGTGATCCGTCTACTGTTCTCTCGCCCCCGAAATCAGCAAATTAGGTACTCCAACTCCATTCCTAGAAGGTGGATTGTTGGAGATACCAAACAGCACTACTTGTATCTGATTGAACATGTTTTGCTGACCCCCCCCCCCCAAAAAAAAACAAAAAAAAAAAAAAAACACTGAAAATCAATAGTAGCCGACCTAATCGTAGTTGCTTTTGCTTTGTTTGCATAAGCTATAGCTGCTATTATTTCATAGCTCAACGACAGACTATATTTTTTAAAAGTGTTTAAAACAAAACCACTGCAATCGAGTAAACGATTTTAACAATGTCCTATTAGTTGAAGCAATTCGTCAGGTTGATTGTTGCTGCGAACCATACAATCAATAGAACGAAAATAAGTGTCAAAAGACCGGATATTTTGAAAGTGCTGTGAAAATTGTACCCAGATCGGCCTTTAACTGCGGAAGGATACTATTTACATTGTCGGTTGTTCAAATAACACTTCCGGTGCTTCCGGTGCTACACTCAGCACTTGGATTGGGCGGTAAATTAAAGTGTATTTTAGCTAAAAGCATGCGGTCAAGTTGTCAAGTTTACAGACGGAAAGAAAAAAATATAATGAAATAAACACATTCACAATATGGCGGCACTTTGTGGAATGCGTTTTAGAGAATACATTATTCAAATCATCGATATAAAAGGAAACTGAATTATAATCTGAAACACTGACCCTGTAAAAATGAGCAGACACACAGATCCTTATATATGCATCACAATCATTGTTTGTGCCTTTTGCCAAAGAAGAATCATTCCGGGTGTGTAACTATTTGTTAAATAGTTGGCCGTATTTATTTATACGACAGTCAGTGGGTTTGAAAGCCGCCGTCAAAGCGCAGTTGGTAGCGCGTCGGACTTTCAATCTAGAGGTCCCGGGTTCGATCCCCGACGGCGACACATATCCTTTCCGACTATTTGTCTCTCACCAATTGGTCGACAATCGTAGACCTATATGGGATAGCAGCTGGAGGCTAGGAAAGGATGTAATGGTAGTACTGGTGTTAGAAATACCAGGATTCCATTGTTAGGTGCTCCAGCCGCCGCGATATAACTGAAAGATTTTTCAAAGCGGAGTAAATCCCCATTCAAACAAACTAACAATGGGTTTGATCTATTTATTGTAAAATCCGTGACAAAGCCTTTTCAAAATTAAGACAGCAGGAAAGTATCGTCATTTTGGGCCAGGGATGGTTTTCCTTGCCTGTACGGATTGTACGCTCTTTGCGAATAAATTATTGGTCGCTCAGCTTACTTAAATGACCGATTAGCTCAGTTGTCGGAGCACTTGACTTCAAATCTTAAGATCACGGGTTCGAGCTCTGAGCTGACTATATCAACTAATTGTCTTTCGGATGAGATGTCAAACCGATACCCTATGTAACGGTGCTATTCATGGAGCACCTTTCAGGAACCAGGCGGAACTCTCATCAGTTTCATCCCGTATCCTTGCCCTATCCCCTGAACAACTTTCCGTCTTCTGGGGCGTCGCTCATATCGGAATGTGCTAGAGTAGCGACGATATATAAACTGCAATACACACATGCCAGCATATGATCGGTCGGCGGAGCAATTGAGACGTCTGACAAATGTACACAATCAGCTGATGTTTTCAAAGTTAAAAAAAGAGAGAGAAACTCTATCTACATGTAGCTGTAGATACATGCAATGAAGTTTTATAAATCAATGATCTTTTAGTAACTCTATCTACATTCAGGTACTAGCCGTTACGACGTTTTATTCGCGAAACCAACAAAAAGCCCAACATTTATGTCAGAATTAAAAGTTCATTTCCCGTCTAAATGAATGATTTGAAAGGTCGGCTGATTTTTTGATTGACAGAAGCGATCCTTTGATTGTAAACACTTTCTATCGTCAACAGAGTAACCTAGTTGGTTAAAGACGTTCCTTCTAAAGCATACCTACATATAGTTCAGTTTCAAAACCTAAAGAGCCGCCGTCATACTTCAGTCGATAGCACACTAGACTCCCAATCTTCAACCATGGGATGTCTAGGGTTCGATCCCCGGCGGCGGCACATATCCATTCCGACATTTGCCTCTCACCAATGGGTGGATAATCGTAAACCAAAGTGGGATAGCAGCTGGAGGCATTGTCATTGTCGGGTGTTGATAATTGGCTGCTCTCTAATTAACGACTTAGCAAAATGGACGCTTAGGAAGTTGGCTTAATTACGATAAACTAACAACTGCTGCTTTTAACCCATTTCCATCACAATCCGTCCTTTTTATGGCCCTCAAGACAAAAAAGCTTTGGAAAACATTGGGGAAAATGAAGAAATTGCTTGTATCAAGCAATTTCTTTATTATCCTCACTGCTTTCTATCCAAAAAGATGAAAGAAATTAAATTTCCAACAACTTGAAAATGTCGTCTTCAGCTTCTTTCAATTTGGGCTAGTCTAAAATTTTGTTGTGTTTATATAGGTTGATCTACGGTCTCCTACCTAGCACAGTTAATATCGACATTGTGACAGTTGGCTAAAATACGATCTTCAATAATAGTTAGTCAATTATGATGATAAACGGGTATTTAGTAACTTATAGCTTATCAACGATCAATGACCTATCTAATCTGATCTCGACACCAAAACGGTTATGACTGATTTACGATAAGTCAGTAACGCTATTGGAAAGTTCGCTGATATACGAGATCTACGACCTATCACAGCTATTTCGATTGGTTGATTTACGGTTAAGAATCTACTGTGGCGACAAAAGACCGGTCGATTGAGTCTGATCTGCCATTTTAACATTCAAAGCCCCAACTCCTTACGAAAAATTTATGCAAGGGGAACTACCATATAACAAAACATCTGCATTTGGATTATTTTGTTATCGTTACTGTTTATCAAATAAACGCTGGAAACCAAGTTTATTACAACCATTGGTGAAATTTTGACAACATCCAACATTACTTGCATATATTTGTGTCCCACCCCGTGAATATTAACCAATCAGGATTTCCATTTTACAAATGTTATGATCCGTAACTCGATCAGAACCTCCGCTAAACTCTGTGAACTAACTATTCGAAATTGGCTCGGATCCATCTGAAGTCAAATATAAAGTGATTGCAGTTGTATGTACCGTATTTAAAGTATAATATCGAATTCGCGTTCAAACTAATTCATCAATCTCTAAAACAGGTTAAAGCACGGCAAAAAAAATTCAATTAGAAAAAATGTAGAGGGATGACTCGTCTCATGATTTCAGTGTCCTTTCTACAAATAATAAATCAGTCAAGATCTAATAAAAGTGGCATTATTTCAGAGTATGTATCATATCTGAAAAAATATATCAATTTTTTCGACGTTATATTATCAGCTGTCTCTGTGGCGCAATCGGTTAGCGCGTTCGGCTGTTAACCGAAAGGTTGGTGGTTCAAGCCCACCCAGGGACGGAAAGCATTTTGTCAAATTTTCTACATGAAAACACCAGTAAAACTGTTCTTTGTAGATCATTGCCTTTAGTTTCCAGAGACCTGGTGTTATATTTAGATTGGAGGCCAAGGTATTTGCAGACTTAATAGGATCTCTAAATGTTGACAAAAAATCATTATCACCTAGATATTATTTTTTTATTGTGGTCATTTCGTTTGACATAAAGGTTTTGTATATATCGCCTTAGGTGTTATCAGTTATTTTCAAGGTAAATCTGAGACGCATTCGGTTAGAGCGTTCCCCTGTAAATCTAAAGATTCAAACCAACAACAGAACAAAGAGACGGCTTATGCTTTTTAAACAAAATGTAAAAACAGTTTTATATCGTCGTTGCCATTTTAAAAGATACTAACTACAGCTCGAATCAAAATCTCGTAACTAAACCGTGAATCTAGACGTAGTATCAAAGGTTTAGAATGACAACGACGATATACAACTACAACGTGTTAGATTTGGAAACGACTGCCCGAAACATGCTGATTGATTACTTTTTTCGAGACTCTAAACAATTGACAAATCGCTGTCCCCGCCTACTCACTCCTTTTGCCACGCCCACTGACTTAGACAGGAAGTCCCGCTTCCTTTGTAAACGGCGTTTTTTTTTTTTTTAAAGATTTATCGCCAATAACATGTTACAAAAAAGTAAAATGGTTGGTTGGCGGCATAAACGTCGTAACTACTGCTTGAATAAGCTGTAGATACGACGTTTAAGTTGCAAAACCCATAAAAATGTTTGACAACAATGGCGGCCGATGTGGGGTTGAAAGCTCAAAACTGGACTGAATAAATGATTTGATTGGTCGATTGATTCCTTGGTTTACAGCCGCGACTGGTCAATTACTGCATCTTGCAAAGGAAATTAGCACAGCTGGTCGTATACAGCAACCCGAAAAAAATATTAAGACAATTAAATGTACAACGAGCATGCTAGAAAAAAGAAGGATTCAAAAAAAAAAAAAAAAAGAAATCTACACTTGTTAAACACCACAGTCCGCTGAACAAGCATGTTATGTCTAGATAGTTTATTTTCGATCATATATGATCAACCAAATTCGCTTCAAACGCTATTTGTTTTTAGATCGATAGACGATGTAAATAAATTTTGTTTTATTGCGAAATTTTGATCCGTCGCTGGGCAAGCTCGAACTACAAGCTTATCCACCCGAACCACTTAACAGCCAAACGTGCTAACAGATTGCGCCACCGAGAAAGTAAAGGTTATTTACTTTCGATAAAGTATCGTTAAGCAGAATGACACCATATTTTTATATGAGTCCGCCTATTGCGTAAAATACAGTACTTATTTTGTTATTTGATCATTTCTTTTTATTATTATCACTTTTACAATTTATTTTATCATTATTAGGCAACAATAAAAAGACATTGATCTATGCGTTTAGTTTTACAGACTATGCCCCCTACACATCAACTACGCCTTTTGACGTTCTAAGAATTGAAGCATTTGCATACGGTTAAGTCTTGGCGAAACTTGCTAATGAGACAGTGCGTGACAATTCCACACATTTTGTGCTCAAAAGATTATAATCTTATTTTAGTTTCGTCTATCAAGATTCATGCGTTTCGATTGGATGTTTTTTTTTTCCATTTTCATACTTCCATGAACAAAATTTTGAGCACGCAACTATTTTGTATGCTTGCACACAAAGTAGATCTATAACATTGTACTCGAAATAAGTAAAATATTTGCTTTTTTAATTGATTGATATAAGAAAGGAAGATTTTTTATTGATTTACGAACCTAAAAATTTAATCACACTAATGTATGAATCCGCTTCGCGTATTCTGTCAGTGTAATCAAGATTTAAGGATCATACCTCAATGAAAAAAAAAAAAAAAATTTCTCTCCATTTCTTAAATATTAGTCGAGTCCCTTTTCCTTTTAATTTTCGAACATTAAATCATTTAACCAAAAAATTTACTTCGTCCCTGGGTGGGCTTGAACCACCAACCTTTCGGTTAACAGCCGAACGCGCTAACCGATTGCGCCACAGAGACAGCTACATATTTGTGCATGGAAAATATAACTCTTTTACTCGTTGAGATAAATCTTATCGCCCTAGGTGATAAAACAAGATTTTCACTAAACCGTTGTCTTTATACGGATCGCTGACATAAAGTGAAATTGTTTGTTGGCGACGTAAACGTCGTAACTAAAACCTTAATAAGAAATACGTTAGCAAAAAATGATCTATACAATTGTCAGAGATCAAAGTTCACTTCTAGTGATAATGAATATTTTGATTGGCTAATTTAATGGTTTTTAGCAGCGAATATCTGTTAAACCATTCCAACACAGCAAAATTTTAGACTGGTCCAAATTGAAAGAAGCTGCAGACAACAATTTCAAGTTGAAGGAATTTGGATTTTTTTCGTCTTTTTGGATAGAAAACGTTGTGGATAATGAAGAAATTGCTTGATACAAGCAATTTCTTCATTTTCCACAATGTTTTCCAAAACTTTTTTCTTGAGAGGCGTAAAAAGGAGGGATTGAGTTGGAATGGGTTAGTTACTATATATTTGAAGATTGACTGCCACAGCTTCGGATTGTCGTTTTATATAGTTTTATCACTTATCAGACGATAAAATTTTCAGACTGGTCCAAACTCAAAGAAGTAGAATTTTCTTAAAGGTGCATTAAGGATGCATTGCAATTAAGATGATTACCGGAAAACAGTCCAGTCTATCTGAAATGAGGCCACCATTCGATAACAATAACACATTAAAAAATTGTACATTTTAAATATCTTACGTGAAATATATTGGACAGACAAAACTCTAACTATGAGATTTACAACAATAATAATAATAAATAAATGAAAATAAAAAAAGTCATGTTAATTTCTTTAATTCTGCAGCAAATCAATAATGTTCCGGATATAATGATTAAAGTCTACAATGTATCTGACGATATTCTGTCTACTGAATTGGGTTGGTAAGCTATTCCTTAAAAACTTTAAATAATAGTGAATTCTTTATATGTGATCGTTATCATTGCAAATTGCTTGAAAGTTTTTATTATCAGTTAACCCTTTCCTATTGTTCAAAACATTAGACTTTACAGACGACAATTAAAATTGAGTGTATTTTGAAAAGAGA
Organism: Fragum fragum; assembly: GCA_946902895.1. Lineage (NCBI taxonomy): Eukaryota > Metazoa > Mollusca > Bivalvia > Cardiida > Cardiidae > Fragum > Fragum fragum. The sequence continues at coordinate 12,078,535 of OX336366.1, forward strand.
CCAATTTATAGAATAGAAAACTTGAAACATCTGTGGCAGTAACTATAACTACTAGAATTTGGGTCGCCTGCTACAGCGATCAAATAATTGCAAACAAGATATGAAATGGGGGAAAAGACCAATAAGTAAATCCTATTACGGTGAGTATTTTTAACCCATTCCCACACAAAAAAAATTGAGACGAAAATTTCAAGTTGATACACTTTTGATTTTTTTTTTGTTGGATAGAAAACTTTGCGGTTAATGAAGGAATTGCTTGAAACAAGCAATTCCTTCGTTTTACACAATGTTTTCCAAAGTTTTTTTGAAGTTAATTGACTAATTGAGTGGGTTTTAAAGCCACTTTTAACAGTTTTTCAGTCATGTCGCGGCGGCTAGAGCACCTAACAATGAATTCCTGGTATTTTTCAAACCAGTACTACTACTACTACATAATCTCCTAGCCTCCAGCTGCTATCCCACTTAGGTGTACGATTATCCACCTATTGGTGAGAGACAAATGTTTGAAAGATTATGTGCCGCCGCCTGGGATCGAACCAATGACACCCCATGGAGTCTGACGCTACGAGCAATTTCTTCATTTTATACAATATTTTCCAAAGCTTTTTTTCTTGGGGTGTAAAAAGGGTGGATTGAGTGGGAATGTTTTAATAATATGGTCATAATCAGAGTTTGGGTTAAAGGCATTGAATCTATGACCTAAGGTAATAATAGTCATTTTTATAACAATTACTAGATAGACAGCTGTCTCTTGGCGCAATCGGCTAGCACGGTTGGCTGTTAACCCAGCGACGATATAATCTCTCTTTTAACATTTCCACTAATGTTAACTTTAGTTAACAAGGATATGGTGTTTGACTGGGGAAATTATTTCCTAAAACAAGAATACAAGATCTTTATTATGAATTATCGGCCCACATTGGAGCATGAAACATTGTTAAATACGGTTCTTACAAAGAATCGCGACCATCTGAAAATTATCTCGCAAAATGTATGAAAAAAAGGTGGGATATATATGGGAGCACAAAGATTAAAAATAGGTATGAGACTTTCGTAAATTTTTGGGGTCATTCGAATTTGCGTACATGACCCTTTCGTCCCAGCCATTTGGATCTTTATTTTCATCCATATGTTTTGATATTTAATACACATGTTTTGCAGAGTTAAGAATGATCGCAGCTTAAGCCAATTCATAGGTTTATATGTGACCAGAAGCTAAAAGACGTAAATATGGTCTATTAAGATAGTTTCGAATTACATGTACATATAATGAACACGACTTTTTACAATATAAACTATCTAGGAATACCTTTAAAAACCCATGCACAGCCAAGAAATTGAGTCACCGAAGAAAATTAAGATACAAATTCCAGTCTTGTACAAAAAAATGCAAAACTTTTTGGAAAATGTAAATTATTCAATAAAGAAAAAGAAACACCAAAATTTCAACCAGAAAATAGGTGGAGTATTGCAGATCGCTTTTATCTAAACAAAATCAATTGCCGCTCTCGAATTTTGATTTTGGTACTGATCCAAATGAAAACTCCTTAAATAGGTGTATCTCAAATAATGGAATTTTAAAGGGTATTAATAAACTTAAAAATCGAAAGTTGACCGGTAAAGACGGTATTTGTGCAGAATTTTATAAATCTACAAAGCAACCAATTATTCCGATCTTAAATAGGCTATTTAATAAGATATTAGAAACAGGCAATATTCCAAATTCATGGTGTGAGAGAATAATAGTTCCTATCTATAAGTCAGGTATCAAACATTCACCCTCTAACTATTGGGGTATATCCCTTGTCAATGTCATGTACAAAATATTTCCGAGCATAATTACTGACAGAATTTACATTTGGGAAGAAGAAAATGATATCATATCAGAAGCCCAAGCTGGGTTTAGAAAAGGGTACTCTGTAATTGATATTTTCTTTTTACAAAGCTTCAAAAATATCTTTCAAAAAAAAGATGGGCTTTTCTACCTTCTTTATATTGACTTTATATTGACTTTTAAAGGCGTTTGATTCTGTTGAACATCTTAGTCTTTTTACATGCCTTAAGAAAAAGGGAATGTCTGGAAATATCCTTAAGCTTCTTGCCTCCATGTATTCGAAAATGTCTAGTCATGTTAAAATCGAAAGAAATCACATCTCTAAACCATTCTCTTGCAATATTGGTACCAGGCAAGGCGATTCGAACTCACCTTTCACTCACCTTTCACTTTGTAATTAAAAAAAAAAAAAAAAAAAAAGGCTGGAGATCTGGTATCTTTATTTCTCAAAACATAGAGGGAATTTTCTGTCTAATGTATGCTGACGATGTATCTACTTGCGCTGATACTGCTAGCAAGTTACAACTACAGTTAGTTGCTATCAAATCTTTTTGTGATAAAAATTGCATGGAAAATAATAAGAAAAAGACACAAATTATGTTTTTTCGAAATGGTGGTCCTCTTCGTGACTACGAACGATGGTTTTATAATGGAAAAACAATTAACACGGTCTCTACTTATAAATATATGGGAATTATGTTCACACCCACCCTTGCATGGTCAGTATCTAAAGCAACACTAAAAACGCAAGCTCGCAAGCAAGGCTATTGCTTCTATCAAACAATTTCCAAAGCCTTCTGGTTACTTTTTTTACAGAGACTTTTTCAAAATATTTGTCGCAATGGTTACGCCAAAAGCTATATTTGCAAGCAAAACCTGGGGGTTTGAGCATACCGATGTCATTGAAAAAATTCAATCTGAATTCTGTGAATATTATTAAGGTGTTAATTCCCCTCTAAATGATGCAGTGGCACTTGGTGAATATGGAAGGCTTCCTGTATTCACAATTTATTATTTCAAATGTATTAAGTACTGGTGTCATTTACTTCATCTGAACGAATCAAGATTTCCTAAAGCTTGTTACCGTATGTTAAAATCTCTTGATGACGTGGGAAGAATCACGTGGGCTTCTAACATAAAGCATCTGTTACTTCAATTCGGATTCGGTCACGTCTAGATCACCCAAGAAAAAGGAGATGAAAATTTTTTTGTACACGCATTCAAACAAAGAAAGTCTAATTGATTGCGCGACACAGAATTGGCATAGCCTTATAAATAACTCTCACCGATGTGACGTGTACAAATGTTTTTAATACTTGTTAGAACCAGAGAAACATATTACAGTACATCTACCTTTTAGATTTAGACGTGTATTTGCTAGATTTAGATGTTCCAACCATAAATTACAAATTGAACTCGGAAGACATAACAACCAATCTAGAGAAAACAGAGAAAACAAAATATGCTTTTATTGTATAATGAGTGAAGATATAGAATGTTTAGAAAATGAATATCACGCCTTTTTAGAATGTGGAGGGTTTAACGATTAACGAAATAAATACTTATTTAATTTGTATACAGGACAGCGTAATTTCACCAATTTGAAAAGAGAAACATATTTTTAATTCAGAAAATTTCACTTTATATTTTCATCTTATGGAAATAATAGATATAAGGTTGAATATCAACAACCAACTTTAAAATATTTAAAGGGACATGCAAATGTATATTGCTAGTGAAATGTAATGATTGCAATTTCTTTATTTTACACAATGTTTTCCAAATTGTTTTTCTTGAGGGAAGTCAAAAAGCGGCAATAGTGGGAATAGGATAAAGCCCATTCAATCAATTCAATCATTTAAGTAAACCCAAACAAGATTTGAAATATGAATAAGATCACTAAGTAAATCCTTAAAAATCAGTATTACAGTGAGTCTTTTTGTTAAATAATATTTTGGTTTAATAGTTTTGGTCAAATAGTTTGAAACTATTGCCTGAGATAATACGAGTTATTTTCAATGTGAATGTTGAGCTTTGAGACGACAGCAGATTGTTGTCTGTTAACTTAAGCTATTAAAGCTGTCGATTGCTAGCTAAAAATATACAATGTACGGTCGCCAGTATTACAGATAGGATGAAAGATTTGTATTACTTAAGGCGATAAGAATCTCCATAAAGCTACGTATCCCTTCAATGTTTTAGGCCTGGATACACAGCTGTCTCTGTGGCGCAATCGGTTAGCGCGTTCGGCTGTTAACCGAAAGGTTGGTGGTTCAAGCCCACCCAGGGACGTAGTAATTTTTTAGCAACTCGATCAGTTGCAAAGCTGCTCGACTGAATTTAACTCAAGAGATTGGTAGAATTTCATGGAGGTACGAACCGAAAGCGGATTCATACATATGTGTGATTAGGCATTTCGGTTCATACATCCTCGAAAAACAGAAATCTTCATTTCTTTTACTTCATAAGCATTAAGCAATAAAATCAAAAAAAGTTTCAATTTTCGATATTTTTTCGTATGGACTTTTTTATTCAATAATAAATAGCTGCGTGTTCAAAATGTTGTTCATAGAGTAATGAATAAATTTTTTCGACCAATCAGAACGCCCGTTTTTGAACGACGAACCTAAAAATTAAATTATGTTGATATACAGCGAAAAGGTGTTTGATCGGGGATACCATTCTCTTAAATATGTTTATATTATATTCAAACAGAGGAAAGCGACAATCCGGAAATTTCGCAAACTAAATTCATGAATTTAGGGTGGGATAAATATTTCGAAGGACAAGGACTGGAGCATAGAGATACGCCTTTCGAGTTCAAGTGTGTTGTTTTTATGCGCGTACATGACCCTTTCGTCCAAGCCATTTTCGAACTTTACTTCAATCTGTATGTTTTAATTTACAGATACAAAAACTGACCGATCGTGGGTCGTCTGCTACAGCGTTCAAAAATTGCAAACATGATATTAAATCTGAATAAGATAATCAAGTTAATCCTAAAAAATCATCATTATTACGAAAAGTTTTTCTTTTTTTAATAATGTTGTGATTTTCATTGGCACTTCGATTCAACAACTTACAAACGTATATCTCTCTATATATACAAAGAGTTTTAGGGCCAATACATATAATTTCAATACAATCATTAAATGGACAGCCGTCTCTGTGGCGCAATCGGTTAGCGCGTTCGGGTGTTAACCGAAAGGTTGGTGGTTCTTTTTTAAACATTTCTATCAGACAATATCAGCGAAAAACGGCTTGACTGATCTTATTTTATGTACAGAGCGACATGCTGTTTCATCGGAGAAACTATTGCATATATATGTTTCTAATAGAGAAAATAAACCATATGGGAATTTCGCATTGCAAATTTATTGAAAATAATGTCGTATCCTGGACAGGTTGACTAGAAATTGTTTTTGGGAGATAAATACTAAATGAAATTCTAAATGAAATAGATTGGTTGATTGATTGAATTGGGTTTAACGCTGAAATAGAACGAACTAAAAAGTCTGATTTTTATTCTTTGTGCTCAGGTGAGCTAATGAAATTGAAATAAAAAAGTAGAGTTAATTTCAAGAAAAGTATAACAAAATTCAAAACAAAAGGTAATGAGAATTGTTTTCAAGGTAAATATAATAAAATTCAAATCAAAAAGTAATGAGAATTAATTTCAATGTAAATATTTCACAATTCAAAACAAAAGGTAATGAGAGTTTTTTCAAGGTAAATATAACAAAATTCAAACAAAGGTAATGAGAATTAATTTCAAGGTAAATAAAACAAAATTCATAACAATTGCTGTATCTGTGGCGATGTCGGTTAGCGCGCTAACTGATTGCGCCAACGAGACAGCTATACTTATGAAACGGAAAAATTTACGTGTTGAGATAAATCTTATCGCCTTTGGGGATAAAACAAACTTTTCACCAAACCGTTGTCTTTATTCGGATCGCTGACATAAGGAGGAATTTTTTTCGGCGACCTAATCGTCGTAACTAAAACTTGAATAAGATATACTTTAACAAAAAATGATTAATACAAATGTCGGAGATCAAATTTCACTTCTGGTGAAAATGAGCATTTTGATTGGCTAATCCATTATTTTGAATGGCAGCGGCTATCTGTTAATTACTATATATATTTGAAGATTGACTGCCACAGCTTCGGATTGTCGTTTTATATAGTTTTATCACTTATCACACGATAAAATTTTTTAGACTGGTCCAAACTCAAAGAAGTAGAATCTTCTTAAAGGTGCATTAAGGATGTATTGTAATTCAGATGATTACCGGAAAACAGTCCAGTCTATCTAAAATGAGGCCACCATTCGATAACAATAACACATAAAAATTGTACGTTTAAAATATCTTACGCGAAATACATTGGACAGAGAATACTCTAACCATGCGATTAAAAGAATAATATTAATAAAAAATAAACAGAAATAATAATAATAATTATAATAATGGTAATAAATAAAAATGAAAAGTCATGTTATAGCTTCAATTCTACAGCAAATCAATGATATTTCGGGTATAATGCGTAAAGTCTACAATATATCTGACGATATTCTATCTACTGAATCGGGTTGGTAAGCCATCCCTTAAAGACTTTAAAACATTAGACTAGATTAATTTGAAAGAATTTACAGATGACAATTAAAATTAAGTGGAATTGGAAAAGAGACCAATTAATAGGATAGAAAATATAGTGGGAAAAGGAGATATTGCTTGTTACAAGCATTTCCTTCTTTCTCTACAAAATTTTCTTAAGAATAAAAGGCTCAGACTTAAAAAACAGGGATTGTACAGGAAAGAGTTAATGCGATAAGAATTATCGTTACATGTTAAAGTAAAGTTTGAATATTTTCGACTTGAAACGTCAACTATCTCTGTGGCAGCTACTGACACTACTAGACAGGGGTCGTCTGCTACAGCGATCTAATATTTGCTAATAAAATATAAAATGTGAATAAGAGCACTAAGTAAATCCCGAAACAATCAGTATTACGGTGTGTTTTTATTAATAATATGGTCATAATCATAGCTTGGGTCAAAGGGTTTGAATCTATGACCTGAGGTAATAATAGTTATTTTCAAGGTGAACAATACGAAAATTTATAACAATTCCTAGATAGACAGCTGTCTCTGTGGCGCAATCGGTTAGCGCGTTCGGCTGTTAACCGAAAGGTTGGTGGTTCAAGCCCACCCAGGGACGATATAAACTTCTTTTTTAACATCTCCATTAGGCAAAATCAGTGGAAAAAATGCCCTACTTTAGTGCACAGAGACATGGGGAAACTATTTCCCGAAACAGGAATACGAGAATACAAGATCTTAATTACGAATTTTCGGCCCACATAGGAGCACGAAACATCGTTATATACGATTCTTACCGAGAAAAGCGACCATCTCAAAATTATTTCGCAAAATAAATTTATAAAAAAAAGCTACGATAAATATATGAGAAGACAAGGATTTAACCCATTCCAACACAGTGGAATTTTAGACCGGTCCAAATTGAAAGGAGTTGCTGACTACAATTTCAAGTTGATGGAATTTTAAATTTTTTCGTCTTTTTGGATAGAAAACATTGTGGATAATGAAGAAATTGCTTGATCCAAGCAATTTCTTCATTTCCCACAATGTTTTCAAAAGCTTTTTCGTTGAGGGATTGAGTGGGAATGGGTTAAGAATAGGGATAATACTTTCGTGTTTCAATGGGTTCTTTTTTTTTGGTCATACGAATTTGCGTACATGACCCTTTCTTCTCAATCATTTTCGGACTTTATTTACCTTTCTATGTTTTAATATTAAATACACGTTTTGCAGAGTTAAGAATGATTGCAGATTAAGCCAATTCATATTTTCTATGTGACCAATAAGTGCTTACAGCTTATAAAACTGGTGGTCATTGAGTCCTTTACGACTGCATTTAAATAGTTGCGGTCGCGGCCATGGTGCCTGTGGTAGTGGGCCATACTCCTAAGCATGGGGCCCGGGTTTGAGCCTCGGTCGCGATGATTTTCTTTTGAGATATTTATCTCCAATCAAAGGGTTGATAATCGTAAACTTAAATGGAATGAGCAGCTAGAGGCTTGGGAAAGATGTAGTGATATATTGGTGGGAGAAATATCAGGAATCTATGGTTAGATGCTCCAGTTGCCGCGATATGACTGAAAAACTGTTAAAAGCGGCGTAACCCATTGGCAGATGGCAAAAATTTAGACTGCAGACGACACTTCAAAGTTTGTGATTTTTTTTATTCTTTTTTTCTTCTGAAAAAAGAAAATGTGTGGAAAATGAAGGAATTGCTCGTTACAAGCAATTTCTTTATTTTATATAATCTTTACCAAACTGTCTTTCTTGAGGGGCGTCAAAAAGCGTCAATGTGTGGGAACATGATAAAACTAATTCATTTAATTCAATTAATTAAATAAATCCAAACAAGCTATAAAATATAAATAAGATCACTAAAACAGCAGTATTACGGATTTTTTTTCTAAATAATATGGACATGGTTTTGAAAGAGTGCACTATAATTTGAATAGGCTTTGCAATATTCTTAAAATACATCTGACTACTTTTTATGGTGTATTCATGCAATGGACTTCGTAGTTAAGCCTCCAGTGATAGTTTGCACTCGTTTGCCGGAGATTCTGTTTGTAAGCTTAAGCTATCAAAGCTGACGCTTTGCTAGCTAATCACCAAGTAACGACTTGAATTAAGCATGTTTCTGGCATAACGGTGAAAGTCCGCAGATATTCTATCTACTGAATCGAGTCGGAAAGACATTCCTAACAGTAGAAAAAAAGTGAACTCTTTATATACGGTCGTCAGTATTACAGATTTGGTTGAAACATTTGTATTAGGCGATAAGAATTATAGTAACCTTTCAATGTTTTGAGCTTAAAGTGACCGTTGTCTCTGTGGCGCAATCGGTTAGCGCGTGCGGCTGTTAACCGAAAGATTGGTGGTTGGACGTTATATTATTTTTCAAACAGCTCCATTAGACAAACTTTGTGAAAAGCGGATCGACTGATATCATCTTTAATTATATACCTATAAACTATCCGAGGCTTTATTTCGACAACCGATACAACTCGACTGAAAAAAATTCGTATTGGTCGAGTATCTCAAAATCCGTATTCGCCGAGTACCTTGTGTAATGCCAATTTCAACATATATATTTTTGTGTTACACTATAATGAAGTGCAGCTCCAATCATTTATAAAATATGCCAATACACAGCATCTTATTTCGGGTTTTCCACTCATTTTACACATTTTGGCACTGTCAGTCTATTTTTAGATTTGTGTATTGTGTGTACTGAAAATAGTTTTAAAGCGGCTTTAATTTAACCTTCTTGGGTTATAGAGATTCAGTGAACTGCTGTCATAGCGAAGTCGGTAGCGCGTCAGACTCCTAATTTTCGATCATAGGATGTCATGGGTTCGATCCCCGGCGGCGGCACATATTCTTTCCGACATTTGTCTCTCACCAATGGATAGATAATGGTAAGCCTAAGTGGGATAGCTGTTGAGGAGAGGATGTAGTGGTAGTACTGGTGTGAGAAATACCAGGAATCCAGACGCCACGATATGACTGAGACACTGTTAATAGTGCCGTTAAACCCCATTCAATCAATCAATATAGAGCTCCAGAATGTAGGTACCTATCAACCCCATGAAGGTTATTTATCATAGAGTAGCTTACAGAAGATTTGTCCTTACCCGAAGAATTACAAACGATATGAAGGTTGCCGTGGTTGAAATATTTATCAGCCATTCATATAATTCTCGGATTTACGTTAAGCTTACAAATTTTGTAGTAAGGTAGATAATTTAATTTCTGCTTGTTTTCTGGTATATAATAAAAGAAATACTACCACAGTCTTTCATTCATACAGGCCGTAACTTGGCTCGTAGCTTCGGTCTCGTCAAATAGTATTCTGCACAAGCTACTCGACAGATACGGCCTGTAAGAAAGAAAGAATGTAGTAATATTCAATATTTATATAAAGAGACATGGTGCTTGATCGGGGAAGCTATTATCCCCAACACGTTTATAAACGATGGTTCAGGAGAAAAGCGATTCTCGCAATCGTTTGATATAGATATATGACAAAAGGGGTCTGATGCTGGACAGCTTTACCAGAAAAGGTATTTCAGAAATAAATTTTCAGTTATGTAGAACGAACTTTCTCGAAAAGAAAGAAAATGTTTTGCCTTTTTACCCACGACAGTCAGCAGAACCGATTCTTTCTTCATTTCCTACATAGTGCCGTATAACTTTTCCCGTATTCCATATAATTCATGACCTTAAAATCATCACTTCAAACTTTTTTCAAGCAATTCATAAGTTAAAGTCAGATCAAAATACATCTGGATTTGAACCTAATGAAACGAGTTCGGTCCCAAAATTTGGCAATCATGGTAATCATGAATAATTTAATTGGTCAGTTCATCATTTTGATTTTCAGAGACTAGCATTTATTATGTTTTTAAAGCTTGGCTGCCTAAACGTCCAATTGTCGTTTTACTTGGTTTAAGCAATAATCAGACGACAAAAATCTCAAGATGTTGTTGATAACAATTTAAAGCTGGTGTAATTAAAATAAATAAATAATAATAATAAATAAATAAACAAATAAAAAAATAACACACACACACAGAGTGAGAGAAAAAGCAAGCAACATTCGACTTATAGGATCGAAGACATCTTTTATAAAAAGAAATTGATGAAGCAACTTCTTCATTTTCCACGATGTCTACCATTGCTTTATTTACCGGGGGCGTATAAAAACGAGAGTGCATAGGAAATTGTTAGGTATCAATCAGCGATTGACATCCTTTTAAAAAATTATCCTCCTAAACTCGGATGATTTACTTCGCGACGCTAATAACATGCTTCTTTGTAAAAAAAAAGCTCTTTCAAATTAAAGTATGCGTTATGAAAAATATTGTAGTCAAAATGACACCAGTAAAACAGTCCTTTCTATTTCATATTAGGCCGCTGTAGGGTGCCTATCGTCAGCCTGTCAGCTTTGATCTTTTCTCATTAGACCTCAACACTAGATTTGCATACCTCTTTTTCCACAATGTTTTCAGTTTAAAGTGTCTATTTAGTGTTTGTGCCTTGGAATATCATGTTATGACTAGTCATGCATCAATTCTAACGTACAAGCAGTCATTTAATTAGGTATTCGATCTGACACAGTTTATTTTGCATTGACCTACTTTTTCATTCTGGTCCAGTTTACCTACGATCGGGAATATTGCGGTAGTGCCTTGGAGATATGAAGTAAGAGGGTTCTGATTCGTATTTCTAACGCATTCACTGTTAAACTATGCTGTAATTACCTCAGGTCTTTGTCGCAAGTCCGAGTATTAACCAACTTCTCCTCGATCGTAGCACATGTTTATCTCAGTGGCGGCCATTTTGGATGTTTATTCCGATGCATGAGTTGTCAAAGTTGTCAGTCTGCGTTCGTTTTGCTTAAAATCAAACCAAGCCTAGTCATTTCTTTAAATTATTAAATTTAAAGTCATCTATTTCATTATTCAATGTACGTATCGGCAATTTTAGGCTTTTCCCCTGTTCTATTTATGGAGTTTGGGAATACTTTCATTTTAGAAACGGTAGTTTAAACGAGTTTTCTAACCGTCGGGTGACGACGTAAGAATGCACAAGATTTATTGTGCAGTGTTTGTGCACCGCACAATGTTTTTTGTGCGTTATTGCTGCGCATCACGGCGATGCGCATTTTACTCTTATTTTTACACATATTTCCGTGTGCAGTTCTGTGCACTGACTTTACCTATATAAGGGTAGTGCACAGACTAGTAAGCATCTCCCGAAAGTTCAAAAATTATAAAGTTAACCCACGTTACGTATTCTGGCATTGAGTAAGATTTTTTTTTATCAGAATAACCAAACGTTAATATTTGTAACATAACCTTATGATTGTAACGCAAAAAGGGGTTAAATTAGAAGATTGAAAAATTGATATCGTTTTACTTCGTTTTATTTAGTTCCAACTCGATTCCCCGGGAGATCATTTTGGTTAAACTTCACGACCGATCAATAGCGCCGATAGTGCCGTAGTCTCGTCGTCGTCGTCGGTCAGCTTTGTAAAGTAACAAATACCCAAGTACAGAAGCACTCTACCAAATTGAGCCGAGACCGCTACATTTTTATGGTTAGCAGAGGTGTGGGATTATATATCCCTTGAGATCGGAACCCAAGATGTCTGGATCAGAAACAGAAGAGGAGACAGAAGTCTTTTTTAGGAGTCCTAGGGTTGAGAACAGATATACTAGTACAGACAGCCAGGAAAATAGAGAGACATTAGACAGACAGCAGGATAGACTAGAAACTTACAGTAGGGGTGAAGCAGGTCCTAGTATGGATACCAACAATATTGGTTCAGCTGTTGAAAGGATGATTAATATGCAGACAGAGATATCTGAAGTACTGAAAGGAATGACAAATGCTTTCTCCAGCATAACAGGGACTTTGAAAGATCAGCAACAGACTCAAAACAGAAACAACCAGTCAGAAGTAAACCGGCATAACACAGATGAACATGACAGACCCCAGATCAGCTTGCACAGACAAGACCGAGGTGACATTCGCGAAGAAGAAGGTGACGACTACCAGGTCAGGCAGCCTAGATACAGTCGGTTAAGAGTGAGTAACACTATGGATCAAAGGCAACGGACGTATAACGGTCATAATTTACCTTCGAGTCAGGGCCAAAATGTGCTACCTAGACTATATGTTTCATCTCAACCCAGGCAATCAACACATTCCGGTCATGATCATCACCGTTCCATCAAAATATCACCTTTCTACGGGAAAGAGGATTGGAAAGTTTGGATCAATCGTTTTGAGGCGATTGCTGACAGGCAAGGTTGGACTGTAGATGACAGACTAGATGAGTTACTTCCGAAGCTACAGGGAAGTGCTGGTGATTTTGTCTTCACGCAACTACGACCAGAAGCCCTTTACGACTACCGCAGCTTAGTTGATGAACTCGATTGTAGATTTCGAGTGATAGAGAATCCAAAAACTTTTGCAGCCAAGTTTAGCCGAAGAAATCAAAAGGCCAATGAAACCGCAGAAGAGTACGCTGCTGATTTGAAGTGCCTATACGACAAAGCACACAGGGGCAGGGATTTTCAAACAAGAAGGGAAGACCTTGTGCGGCGTTTTTTGGATGGTCTTAAGGATGACGAAGCGCGGTATGAAGTTGAATTTATCAAGGACCCAACCAACATTGATGAAGCAGTCTTTCATGTTGTGAACTTTATCCAAACAAGGCAAAAACGCTCCTCAAGCCCATATGTCGATAAGAAAATGAGGAAATTTGTTCGAAGCACCAGAAGCGTAGACCTAAGCCAAGATGAAAGTGACGGTGACAATGAAGAATATGTCTGCCAGTTAAAACCAGGGAACAAGCTACACAAGAAACAACAGCCTAAAGTAGAACAAAGTAATTCTGATGACACAAAGATATCTTCAGATGATAAAGTAAGTGAAAGCAGTATTGCGGACATGTTCAAGCAGATACTTGAAAGTTTTGAGCAGTTTAAACACGGGAATAGGACCAAACTAAAAGATTCAAGATGCTTCAATTGTAACCAGGAAGGTCATTTTGCCCGGAATTGTCCAGTGAACAGACAAGCCAATAGTCAATCAAATGGTAATCAAAGATTCAGAAGAGAGCCTTTAAACGAGAGTGGGCTGAGCCAAATGGCCGTGGCAAGGCCCCAGTAAAACCAGATAATGGCCAACAGATTAGTTGGGCGCTAGTTGAAGAGAGCCATCCCATACGAAGAAGAAAACCATTCAGCGATGGTGTGTACATTAAAGGTGCAGTTGAGGGTACAAACCTTATATTTACAACTGATACAGGAGCTACAAAAACCTTGCTGTCTGAGAAGTTCTACAACAAGATTCCAAAAGATAAAAGACCAAAGTTAATAGAAACAAATTGTTTGAGAGGAGCAGGAGGCGTACAAATAAAAGAGTTTGGCAAAGCGGTCTTCGACATTCAACTTGGACCAGTTTCACTAAAGAAAGAGCTAATAGTGGCTGACATTGAGGATGAAGGTTTACTTGGTATCGACATTCTTCAAGATGACAAACATGGCCCAGCTGATATATTATTGAGTAAAGGGAAGATCATACTAAGAGGGTCAGAAATTCCATGCATTCAGGTAGGGCTGAAAAACAGCCTAAGGAAGGTTACGGTAGCCAACCTAGTAGTGATACCCCCTCAGTGCGAGTCCCTTATTGATGTGTACGTAGAACGCAATGAAGCTGATGAGTTAAGTAACAACCAAAGTTTTATTATTGAGCCTACCGAGCATTTCAAGGAGACCTATCCTCTACAGATGGCATCTGTCCTGGTAGATATTAATCAGGGAGTCACCAATAAGGTACGAGTATTGAATCCTTTTCCGACATCAGTTACTTTACGTCAGGAAGCAGTTATAGGACAAGCTTAACAGATAGACAATGTCCCTACTACATTAGTGGAAGAAGAAAGTCCTACGCAAAGAACTGACAACTCTTCAATAAGACGAGTTGACACATCAAGACAAAACGAAGAGCAAAGTAAATTACCTGAAGTAAGAGTGCAACATGGGAAGGATGATATAGTACCTGAACACCTTCAGGACCTATTCAGCCGGTCAACTACAGGCAGAAGCAAAGAAGAGAAAAATCAAGTGGCAAAATTATTGAATAACTTTGAAAGCAGTTTTTCAAGAGATGAATGGGATATTGGATTCACACACTTAGCAGAACACCCTATAAATACTGGCAATGCCGATCCAATAAAGCAGCCACCACGAAGAGTGCCAATGGCTTATGCTAAAGAAGAGAAGAAGGCCATAGAAGATCTGCTAGAAAAAGGTGTCATAAGGAAGAGTACCTCGCCATGGGCAAGCCCAATAGTCCTCGTGCGGAAAAAATCTGGAAGTGTAAGACCGTGTATAGACTATCGAAGAGTCAATAGCCTAGTAAAGCCTGATGGTTTTCCTCTACCACGAATCCAGGATTGTCTCGATGCTGTAGCAGGTGCGAAGTACTTCAGCACATTTGATCTAACCAGCGGTTACTTCCAGATACCACTTAAGGAAAGCGACATACCAAAAAGTGCCTTTGTATGTAAATATGGCCATTTCGAGATGGTTCGGATGCCGTTTGGTCTAAATAATGCAGCCAGTACCTTCTAACGTGCGATGGAATTGGTTCTGCAAGGTCTACAATGGGATACCTGTTTAATATATATTGACGACATATGGTTTTCAGTTCTACTTTTGACGAACACATGAGTAGAGTACGCCAAGTTCTAAATCGCATCCAAGATGCAGGCTTAAAGCTTCGACCTGAAAAGTGCGAAATGTTGAAAGAAGAAGTCACCTTCCTTGGACATGTTGTGTCATCCGCTGGTATTAGACTAAATCCTGTGAACATCGCAAAAGTTGTCCAGTGGCCTGTTCCAAAAACTCCAAAGCAAGTTAAGCAATTCGTAGCCCTAGGCTCATACTATAGAAGATTTGTGCCAAACTTTGCGCATATAGTAAGGCCAATGGTAGACTTAACACGAAAGGGTAAAGAATATGTCTGGACCGATTCATGTCAAGATTCCTTTGAACAACTAAAGAAATTATTAGTGGGTTCTCAAGTAATGGGATATCCAATGGATAATGCAGGGAGTTTCATTTTAGATGTAGACTCGTCTGATGTTGGGATGGGGGGTGTCTTACATCAAATGCAAGATGAGCGCGAGCGCGTTATTGCTTATGCCAGTCGCGCGTTGAACAAAGCCGAGAGAAATTACTGTATCACTGAAAAAGAATTACTGGCTATTCGGTACTTTGTCGAGTATTTTCGGCAGTATTTGTTGGGCCGCCACTTCATTGTGAGAAGCGACCACCAAGCATTAGTATGGCTTTACAGACTCAAGGAACCTAGGGGTAAGATCGCAAGATGGATTGAGATCCTATCACATTACAACTTTTCCATCGAGTACTGGCCCGGCAAGAAACAGGGACACTGTGATGCTTTGTCAAGATGTGAGAATCCTAAAGACTGCGATTGTCCTTTTGAAGATATGAGTGAACCACTTAAGTGTGGCCCCTGCAAGAAGTGCTCCAAGAGAGCACAAGACATGTGCCATTCAGAGCTATGCCAGCAGACTGGTACAGAGTCGCTGAGAGCAGTTGTTGAACCACAGCCAGGTCCGTCTGGTATCGAGGATGTGGTAGTAGACAGCCCATCCCAACCTACATGGGCAGGGGGAAGAACTTTGTCAGAGCTAGCATCCATGCAGGCAGAGGACCCGGACATTGGGCCAATTTACCAAGCCAAAGTTGGGGGTATCAAACCCGATACAAGTAGCATGCTGTCAAAGAGCCCAGCCACCCGACACTACTGGATCATTTGGGACTCACTGCAAATCCAGAGCAAAGTTTTATACAAGAAGGCTGTGAAAAAAAATGGTTGCGGTAATTACCATCAGTACCTGGTACCAGCTGCCATGAAGACAGAGCTTATGTTCCAGTACCATGACTCAATTATTTCTGGCCATCTAGGGTGTAAGAAGACTTACGAGAACCTTCGACGTCATTTTTTTTGGTTTGGGATGAAGTTGGATGTCAGACTCCATATCAGACGGTGTGATAACTGCGCGGCATTGAAGAAACCAGTTAAGACCCCAAAAGCCCCACTTGGGACATTTAAAACAGGTGCACCATGGGATGTAGTAGCCACTGATTATATCGGACCATTCCCCATAACACCTAGAGGAAACAGGTACATTCTGGTGCTGTCTGATTACTTCACCAAGTATGTTGAAATAATTGCTGTGCCTGATCAGACTGCTGAGACATGCGCATCTAAGATACTAAATGAGTTCATCGCGAGATGGGGTTGTCCGTTGTCCATTCTGAGTGACCAAGGCCGGAGCTATGAAAGTAGAATATTCCGACAGCTGTGTCGCATGCTGCATATACGCAAGACCAGAACCAGTCCACGTAACCCGAAGTGCAATGGCCAAGTTGAAAGGTTCAACCGAACGCTCAAGAGGATGATCAAGGCCTACCTTTGCGACGAACAAGATGATTGGGACCTAAATCTTGGATGCCTGGCGAGTGCCTACAGGTCGACTTCTAATGAAAGCACAGGTCTAACGCCAAATTTGTTAGCCATGGGTCGTGAAATTAGACTACCAGCAGAATTGGTGTTCGGAAGTACTGTCAGAAACAGCGAAACAGATGTTGCAAGTTATGGCGAATATGTCGACATACTCCGAAGCAGGATGCAGCATGCCCATAACGTAGCCAGAGAGCACCTGAAGTCTGCTGCTAAAAGAAACAAGTCTATGTATGATGTGAAGATGGTCCATAACAACTACAAGCCAGGTGACGCAGTGTGGATCCTGTCTGAGAGTAGCACAGTTGGAACAGCGCATAAGTTAGGGAAGTCTTACCACGGGCCCTATCTTATCACCTGCAATATGAACAACATAAATTTTGAAGTACAGTTAGAGAAATCTGGCAAAAAGAAAGTAATACACTATGATAAGCTGAAAACTTATGAAGGTGTGAATACCCCATCTTGGATAATAAAGGCCAGGAAGAAATTAAAGAAAGATTAACTAAACCAGTGAAATTTTCACCATGAAAATACCTGTGAAATTTCATGGGCAGTGAAAATACAGAAAATACTTTCGCAAAGTGTTTGTTTTATTTGTTTTCCTATGTCATTATTCACATAAAATTTAAAGGGAACACTGATTTTGAAGATATGGGTTACCTTTATACAGATGAGCTGAGTAAATGGTGTTATTTGCAGAAGGGGTAATATGCAGAGAATTTTATGCTCGTGGGTGGTAGCAGCAATCACGTAAATGGGTTCACTATGGGTATATTGGTAGATGAGGTCAGAGAGCAGATGAAAGGAAAAGTGTGGGCATTATTGATCGTATAAAGTAAAGATAATGAGCAGTTTGATGGGAAAAAGAGATTGAACTTAAGGGCGTTGGATTTGAAGCGTTGATATTAGAGGGGCATTATAAGTCTGACAATGGAGAGTCCAATATGAGTACAGTGAACTGCATTGATGAGGTCTGAGTAAAATTTGCATATTACTTAGTTGTCTGCATTAGTGAGTTACAGTATAAGAGTCAATAGTAATCAGTCTAAAGAGTCAAGGTCATTAAGCATGTAGTCTATTTGGAGTTTGTTCCAGAATCACAAATGTCTATTTTCAGGAGATGGCTGAATCACAACCAATCACCAGTTCTAAGAGGAAGGCATATCAGTGCCTAAGATGTCTTCATAAGAGCAACACTGTCTATGTGGAGGCTAAATACCGTGTAGAGGGGCACATCCTTAAGCAGCATATGGGGTTGGATGACGTGCCACATTATTGTAAGTTGTGCCTGTTCCGATGCTTCAAGAGGACAGACTTGGACGCCCACATCAAGACCTTCCCCAGACACGCCTTAATGTTGAAAGAAAAGGGAATTCAACACACTGACGACCTTCTTGTGAGTAACCCAAACCCCTACAGGATTGGTGACCGTGATTTGGTAGCCCTTACAGCGGACGAGTCTGCAAACCATTGGGCCTCAAAGAAGAAGGAGCGGGAAGACCTTATGGCTAAAGCAGTGGACGTAGCTTTCCCTGGAGGTATTCCAGAATCCCCAATGAAGAACACTGGTCCACAGACACAGCTGTCATCCCCTCTGATTGTACAGCTACAGCAGCTACTAGGGGTTTCAGGTGTACAGCAACCCATAGTGCTGGTTCATGGTTCCTCGAAGCCCGCAACGATCACCTCCTCTAATCTGGGTACGCCTTCTTCAACTCCTGTGGTCCAAACGCCCTCAAATACAAGCTATACGCCGCTGTCAGCCGACTACGCTGTTGAGGTGGAGGACAAGCTGGACTATGAAGATGACGTTCAGGGCCCTGGACAAGAGGAAGATATCATGGAGCAACTGCTGCCTAGCTCCGAGGCAACTCAAATGATCCCCGAGATTCACAAGGAAGAAAAGGGGGTCCAGACTGAAGCAGACGTGAATGCAGCTATCTCGAATCAACTCCTGCGTGACCTGCAGAAGTCAGTAGACAGTAACACAAGGGCATTGGTTTGTCAGCAGCAGATGCTGGTTGATCTGGCACAAGCTGTCAGGGACCTCAGCGGAGCTTTTTCAAGGCAACCTACAAAACATGAAAGTCGTAAGCCGGAAAAAGAGAAGAAGACAGACCCTGAAGCCAGTAAGAGAGATGATAGGAAAGAGAAAGTGGGGTCTAGAACCAGTGAAAAGAGAAAGAAAGGAAACCACAATGAACGGCGGAGGGATGACGGCTGCGACCGACACCATAATGATCAAAAGAGACACCGGGATGATCACTACAGACGATGACACTGGCGTTTCGACAAGATTTTGAAGTTTTTACCAGTTTTTATTACAATTAAAAGATATAGTGAAACCGAGAGCATTATAATGTGACATTTAAGGTTTTAAAGACAGTGTAGTGTTTAAGATTTATTCATTACGAAAGTGATATTTGTGAATGAACGTTCTCCTTTGCTAACACAGTGTTGTGGACACTAGTGCTATGTTAATTTATTTGTTTTAATTTTTTACACTAGTGTTAGCGGGAGCTTTAACACTTTAAGAGGGGGGTAATGTAGGGTGCCTATCGTCAGCCTGTCAACTTTGATCTTTTCTCATAAGACCTCAACACTAGATTTGCATACCTCTTTTTCCACAATGTTTTCAGTTTAAAGTGTCTATTTAGTGTTTGTGCCTTGGAATATCATATTATGACTAGTCATGCATCAATTCTAACGTACAAGCAGTCATTTAATTAGGTATTCGATCTGACACAGTTTATTTTGCATTGACCTACTTTTTCATTCTGGTCCAGTTTACCTACGATCGGGAATATTGCGGTAGTGCCTTGGAGATATGAAGTAAGAGGGTTCTGATTCGTATTTCTAACGCATTCACTGTTAAACTATGCTGTAATTACCTCAGGTCTTTGTCGCAAGTCCGAGTATTAACCAACTTCTCCTCGATCGTAGCACATGTTTATCACAGTGGCGGCCATTTTGGATGTTTATTCCGATGCATGCTGGGAGTTGTCAAAGTTGTCAGTCTGCGTTCGTTTTGCTTAAAATCAAACCAAGCCTAGTCATTTCTTTAAATTATTAAATTTAAAGTCATCTATTTCATTATTCAATGTACGTATCGGCAATTTTAGGCTTTTCCCCTGTTCTATTTATAGTTTTTGGGAATACTTTCATTTTAGAAACGGTAGTTTAAACGAGTTTTCTAACCGTCGGGTGACGACGTAAGAATGCACAAGATTTATTGTGCAGTGTTTGTGCACCGCACAATGTTTTTTGTGCGTTATCATCACGGCGATGCGCATTTTACTCTTATTTTTACACAAATTTCCGTGTGCAGTTCTGTGCACTGACTTTACCTATATAAGGGTAGTGCACAGACTAGTAAGCATCTCCCGAAAGTTCAAAAATTATAAAGTTAACCCACGTTACGTATTTTGGCATTGAGTAAGATTTTTTTTATAAGAATAACCAAACGTTAATATTTGTAACATAACCTTATGATTGAAACGCAAAAAGGGGTTAAATTAGAAGATTGAAAAATTGATATCGTTTACTTCGTTTTATTTAGTTTCAACTCGATTCCCCGGGAGATCATTTTGGTTAAACTTCACGACCGATCAATAGCGCCGATAGTGCCGTAGTCTCGTCGTCGTCGTCGGTCAGCTTTGTAAAGTAACAAATACCCAAGTACAGAAGCACTCTACCAAATTGAGCCGAGACCGCTACACCGCCAATTTAGGTGAATAACACATAAAAACAGTCTTACGTGTAACATTATTGAAATTAGACAGAGTAAACTCTAAAAAACGTGCATTACAAATCAAACTAAGGAAAAACTAAATTACATTTAGAAGGCACCAATGCGGAGGCATTTCGAATCTGTTTCGACTATAGGGATTAGAGTCTTCAATGTTCGTTAGAAGATATTCTATGGACCGGGAGAAAGGCTTTCCTAGAATACAGTTAAAATTAGTTGATTCTGTACATACGATCGACAGTGAAAGGTTTGAATTATCGCTTTAGGCGATAAAATTTTATCTCTGTAAGGTAAAGCAATGGTTCAATATGTTCGATGGGGCAATATAGCTGTCTCTGTGGCGCAATCGGTTAGCGCGTTCGGCTGTTAACCGAAAGGTTGGTGGTTCAAGCCCACCCAGGGACGTTGTAAATTTTTTGCACATACAAAATTAGTGTCAATCTGTTATCGAATGATATTATTTTTTATTTACAATGACATGGTCTTTGATTGGTGAAACTTTTGCCCGAAACATGTTTATATATGACTATTTTAAAGAAAAGCAACCATTTGAGAATTTTGCAATGTACATTTAAGAAAAAAAGAGAGATCGGATCCTGGACAGGTTTACCAGGAATAGTATTTAAGAAGTAGATATTACATGAAATAGAACAGAGTCTTCATTTCCTAAATAGTTTTGTGTCACCTGTCCCCTTATTCCATAAAATTAATAACCTAAATAACCCTTTCCTGTTTTCAAAATGTTCGACCTGTCAAAAGTCAAAGTTTTTGCAGATGATGATAAAGTGGATTCAATTTGAGAAACTACCATTCTGTAAGGTAGAAAACATTGTGGAAAAAGAAGAAATTGCTTGTAACAAGCAACATTTTCTTTTCCTACAACGTTTTCTCATTTATAAAATCAAAGGTACGCAAAAACCAGGGATTAAAAAGAAAGGCTTAAGAAATAGGTGTATTAACATTGGTCGTTAATGTTTACCTTTGGATACTCGGGGATATTCATAACAACAGCCGATTACTCCTTTTTTTAGTGTGTGTTTTAAAAAAAATAACTTTTATAACCTTGCTGTTGCATATGACCATTTGTAAAGTATACGAAATTATGCGGCCCGAAGTGTAAAAGAGGATGAAAGACAATTATAGTGGATCTCAATATCAACTGTACATCTCAGTTACAATAATGTCAACGTTTATCTTACAAACTGAAATGAATGTTGAGAGACATAAGATATACACCATTCGTTTTTTCCTTTTGTATTTATATTTTTAAAATGATCACCATGTGATTCGTTTCTACCTACATCGGAGTGATTTCACTTGTTGCTTTGATCAAATCACCCAGAGTAGTTCCAATCGGAGTCAGCGGGCGTGGCGATCGATCCGTCTATTGGGCTCAGAGGCCATTGTTTGTCACCTTTGGAGAATATAACTGGGACTATCTTTTCTGCCATTTGACTCCAACCAATGGATGAATAATTGTCAACCTAAGAGGGATCAGCTCTGAATGGATGTAATGGTAGTAGTGATGTGAGATATACCCGAATCCGTGGTTAGGTCCTCCTGCCGTCGTGATATGACTGAAAAACTGTTAAAAGTGGCGTCAAACCCCATTCAAGTACAATATCGCAGCTAGACAGATATCACTCTGAGGACTATGTTACAACGAGACGTCATTCTGAAAGGTACCATCATTATCTACTTATATAATTTCTTGCAGAAGCTGTATCTTTTTACCCTCTAGTAAAACACTTTATCATAGGAACATTGCGTCTTATGTACATACACTCTATGTTTTAACGTGGGTTGTTTTCGTATGGTGGGGATAGGTACTAAACACACAGTAGCACGTTCATTTATGTCTTCAGAACATCGTTTTGATTTTGGAGCACAAGGATATGGCCTTGTGCTCCATGATAATCAAAGGACTGATGGTACTGAGAAGTTGGAATGCGCTGAAAGGATCAATTCCAACTTAGATTTAACAAAACCGCCAAACGAACACAAGATAGTTTTATTTCGTTTTTTTTGTAACACATATCACGTGATCTCTTAGATATGAATACACCTCGAGTTACTTCTCATCTCAACTTGCCATGGACAATCAGTTAGTTGTAGCCGAAGACGATAATATGGCACATGTAAAGGATTATATAGAAATTCGTTTAGAAACTTCTAAACATGCTTTAGTTTGCTTAAATTATTTTAAAATAAGGTAATAATCAGCGCAGTAATTTGTTTATTGTGATTCGCCGACCCGTGTTTGGTAATCACGTGATCTCCAGTAACCATAGATAGGCAATGAAGGTAGTCATGTGACCATAGATAGGCAATGTTTACAAATTTGGCTCAGGTCGCAAATGCATTTTTACAATAATCACGCCGCCCAGTGCTCTTAAACATTCTAAAGCGATTAATGGGGATCGTAGGCATCAAGCAACCGCGACTATTGTGGGATTTGCAGCTTTTACTGTATAAAAATCAAATAGATGCAAAATGAAAGTAGAAGATTTTAAATTGGAATGTAAACATATCAACTTCCGGTTTCTACTCATTTACTAAATAATTACCTTTTATTATGTCGTTATTTACAAGTTTAAATTAATAATAACACATCAAACCCTTAACAAGTGTCATCTAGCTTTCAGCTTGGTCCTTTTTATTTAAGTTTTTTTACGGTTCTAAAGCCGAATAACGAATAAGGAAATCGCGCGACTACAGGGCGCCGAAGATAACTTGATACTATCTTCATCATATTATAGGAATTTTTAGGAAAAGGGCAAAACTACCGTGTGCAAACAATAACGTTAAAATTACGTTAACTTCTTTTTTTCTTTTGAATTTTACTCACAACGCTTAAAACATTCTTTTTTTCCTAAGTCTATTTCAAATCGATCACCCTGAAACAAGTTTCCGCGCATTTCCGCAAATTTCAACGTATACTCATGTCGTTACAGAATTGGCCGAGTTGAGGGTCAAATAATCATCGATGTCATTGATTTCTTACTGTAGAAGCTGTTATTCTCTTTTTTCAAGATTCTAAAAGGAGTTCACGTAATTCAGTCGAACAAAAGGAGAATGTTATGCATGAAAATTCTAATTTTGCTGTGCGTGACACGAGCTTATAACCCATTCCAAAACGATAAAATTTTAGACCAGTCCAAATTAAAAGAAGTAGCAGACGACAATTGTAAGTTATTAATATCTTTTAAATCCTGTTCTATTTGGACAGATTTTTTTGTGAATAATGAAGAAATTGCTTGTAGCAAGCATTTTTTTTTTCCATAATGTTTTCAAAGCTTTCATAATGAGGGTCATTTAAAGTGTATGGGTTAAGACAATGCTTGTTTTGAATTTCTGTGTGTGGTTTTATGTTTTTGTGCGTTACTCACGCACATATGTACACGAATGGGAATGCTGGTTTAAGTTTAAAGGAGGGAGGCTTACTCGGAAAGTAATAAATGAATTTGAACCGAATTCCACAGTTATGATCCTTTCAGCGCATTCCAACTTCTCAGTACCATCAGTCCTTTGATTATCATGGAGCACAAGGCCATATCCTTGTGCTCCAAAATCAAAACGATGTTCTGAAGACATACATGAACGTGCTACTGTGTGTTTAGTATCTATCCCCACCATATTTTGAAACATTCATGATATATCAAGACGTATGAAAAGATGCTTAATAAAACAAAATAAGGGGTTTTTAGGCGAATTCGAAGTAGTGATATCTTTTCAGATTGAGGTGAACTACAGTTTATTTCTCCGAATATGAACGGGATTGATAACTCTTAAACGCACGTTTTAACCCGAGAAAGGATTTGTTCATAGATAATTTATATGTCACATAAAGGTCAAGGCATGTCAATTATTGATCAATCGCGGTTGTCAATCAAAGTATCAATCGAACAATAAAATAATTCATTAAAAACCTAGGTACATTTGAACTTAAACATAAGTCGAAGCATTTTTTTTTTAGTTTTTCGACTTAAACCTCTTAACTGCAGCTTATTCAAGCTGTAGTTACAAAGTTTGGTCGCCAACAAACTATTTTTGTCATGTGTTACTGGCTATAAATGTTGCAAAATATCGCCGTTTAAATATCGAGGTGAAACTACCTGTCAGTGGGCGCATGCAGCGAAGTCAGTAGGCGGGACCAGCGACTTTTGTCACAACGTTCAGTTTGCCAACCATAAATTTGCCTTTTTAGTTTATGCCCTGACAACATATTTTACCAAATATTGTCATACATTACCTAAATCGAACTGCAATGGCGGCAGTCAGTGGGCGTATTCAGGGGTCCGTCTATTTGATATACGAGTGATCCGAAAATGTTTCCCCCTTCCTGATACACCGACTGTTTATTCACATCTCTGAGTTTTTGTGTTTATGAATGTTTCAATGAATGGTATTTGTTATAGTATGGTTTCTATCACAGAAGCTACTATTTCAAACCGTCTAATTAAGTCTAAAACTGATTTTTTAGCCTGAGATTGCGTAGTAATCTGAGGCTAAAGTTACCACGGTAAAATTTCAACCCATGCAGAGTTTAATGTAGAAAAGTAAAAACATCTAACGCAATAGATATAATATTCTGCCACATGGAAAGTAGATCGGATCCGGGCGAATTACATGACTGCGAGTATAAATTAATACGTCCGATTGAGGCGAGAAGGATGAAGGCAATATATGACTCATTGAAAGCTGTCGGCTTGAAGTACAGTACTTTCGCGTGAGTGGTCTGTGTTTGGCAAATTATCAAAACTTAATGAGTGAATGGAAAGAAAGGAGATATATAATATATTGGAAATTATTAGACATATATAATAATTAATTCATAGAATTAATGAAAACAGAAAATCGTCATTTATTAAATCGTCTAGGTAATTATGTAAATAAATCTTTTAAACTCAGAAATCAACTGTTGTTTAATAATTGACTCTACATCTAAACATTTAATACTGTTTCTTTATCTATATCTATGAATAATGATACATTTTAATTGGTGTACTTCCAATCTAAACATATACATATTTTTGTCTATTATCGTGTCCGTATACTTTTGATATTACACGGTAAAATTCGTATTACAGCATTTAAAACAGTGACTGAAATGGCTGCAAAGGCTGGTATCATGGCCCCTCCTATTTCGTTTCGTGGAGGAGTCTGATATTAGTCTTACACAGCTAATATATACTTTACTTGCGGTCGCAGATGTGGAGGCTGCCTTTACTCTTTTTCCTTGAGAGAAAGATGAAGGCACAGCCCCTACTCCTGCCATCGTTCATATTTGAACCACAAGCAAAATTTTCAAATGAATGTATCAAACATGTTAGATCTTATTTCATGTTTACTGCTACTGACAACATTATATGGAAATAACTATTGTTAATCGTAATTATTTGATTGGGGAAAGAATGAAAATGTTGAAAACATCTTTGCATACAATTGTCTAATATTTTGTTACATGTAACACATTTTAATCCAAATTGAACTATAATCCGTCTTACATACATTGCTTGAAATGTAATGATGTAGTAATTGTCCTGATGACAAATATTGTGTATTTGTTATTTGTACTTGTGACAAATATTAAACTTTAATGATATTTAAAAAATAATGGTTTAAAAAAAAATAAAAAAAAAATAGACACATTATTGTTTTTGAGCACATGCTGGTTTGACTGCACCATGTAAATGAATAGCCTTTTGAATGGATTAAGTAGGAAAATGTTGAAACACATCTCTACTGTATTCTACATATTTTGATGTAATCAGTTTCATACAAAGACATATACATATTTTGTCATCTGATACTTACTGCAATGTAAACTAGTCTATGATATTGTCAGTATTAGATCTACATGTAATTTGTATATACAATAATATATAGTATGTTATAGGTCCGTCATATTGAAAAAGTTATTATGTAATTTGTGTTCCACATGGGTCAGAGACCTTCTTGATTTATATATGAATTAAATTACAACAAATGTTAAGTCATATCATATTGTTAAGAAAAAGTAAGGTGTTTGTTTCATACCAAAATGATATTACTGATTCTAGAGTTACAATGTTAAAACGGTCCGGTTAGACGAAGTTGCGGTATAAAGCTGATTAGCGAATCTGTCGATTTTACGCACGATTGGAATGTTTTGTTGGTCATTCATAGAACATATTCGCACTGTCTAAATCAGTTTGGTCGTGCTTGGATTTTGTGGCTATATTTTCTTTTACCTCATAATTCTGCCAAAAGGATGCAATTCAGTTTGGTCGTGCTTGGATTTTGTGGCTATATTTTCTTTTACCTCATAATTCTGCCAAAAGGATGCAATGTCTTCATATCGCTTTTGAAAGGTGAACATAATTATGTTGGCCTGGTAAACGACCGCCCGCCCTCTCTCGCTCTCTTTATCTGGAGATTATAAAGCGCATAATTACATTACGAAATTGGTCTGCTCGCATCTCACGCGAGAGCCTCCTAGTTCAAACCTTGCTACATGCTCCACCCCCCCCCCCATCTCTCTCTCTCTCTCTCTCTAGCTCCGATAGCTGAAAGCCAACGGGCTTTGTCATGATGTGGTGTACGTCCGTCCGTCCGTCAACTTTTACTTTAAAAATCTTCTTCTCAGAAAGTACTGATCACAATTCAGCCAAAATTCATAGGAAGGATCCTTGGGTGGCCTTTATTAGATCCCTTCAAAGCATTTTGATCGGGTGAAAAATATGTAACGATATATACATGTAAATATATCGCTTCAATAACTCAAAAGCGGAATGAAAATTATCATGGGCAGGTTGCGTCCCCTAGCGCACAAATTGGCAGATCTGCGCATAATCGACAGTAGATTTTGGTAGAAAGTTGCACCTCCGATAACCCGACCATCAAACTTTTTATGCCCCGCATCGATAGATCGGGGGCATATTATTTTACCGGTGTCCGTCTGTCTGTCTGTCTGTCCGTCTGTCTGCAAAACTTAACCTGCCAACTAAACATTTTCCTATAACTTCATCCCTAATTTAGTTACAATGCTAATATTTGGTCTGAATATAGGTCTCAACAAGGCGCATCTGGGGAAGGTCATTTCACCAAGGTCAAGGTAGAATTTTAACCCTTTTCCCTAAAACAAAGAAGAAAAAAACACAATAAAAACCACCCGTTTCTAAAGAATTCCTGTCTCGGGGGCATTGTGTTTCACAAAAACATCTAGTTCTGCACACGTTATAAATCTCATGTATACATATTTCAGGCTTTCAGCGCTTTCAGCGCTTTGACTTATTTCTTGTGGCGTGTTAAACGACGCTTTAAGTAAATTCGCAAGTTTGGAGTCTGTATGTCTTATCCAAGGATATATATCTACAAACAAGACCAGCGTCACAGTCTTGATTTAAGCCATCATCCGTCGACACGTCTCATAGATCACAACGCCCTTAACCCTTGTCAAGCTGAAACCGGAAAATTCTGGTTTGGGAAGAAGGTATAGACAAAGATCAGCCTGCACATAAGTGCAGTCTGATCTTACTCTATACCGCCTATCTATCCATTTAAAAAAGTGCTTTATGGAATTAACTTTCGAGAAGTAATGATGATCGAACAACATGTACTATCAGTGCTTTCAGTCCTTTGATTTTAATGTTATTTTGGAAAATAAATATGCATATATTAAGCATGGCAATGGTTAACACTATTGATATAATCACTGTGTATAAGACAACTATTATATGTAAGAACGATAAGTCATGTCTGACAGTATTGGATTTTTTATGACGTAGTAATTTCCCTTGTATTAGCTAAAGACCTAGCCGATGGTTCTGTATTTAATCTATTCCCATACGTCCCCAAAGAAAGAAGCTTACAAGCAATTTCTTCATTATCCATAATGTTTTCTAAAAAGATTATTAAATTCTCAACGACTAAAATTGTCGTCAGCACATTATATGAATTTGAACCAGTGTAATATTTTGCTGTTTGGTAATGGGTTTAACAATCAAAATGCGCATTTTTTCATTCTGCCTGATAAATAAAGGTGCGAACTTTATTTAGAGAGGTTACTTTATTTCAAGATACAAATGTAGATTGTACAAGGTATTTCACACCTATATTTAACCAATTCCCAAACATCAACATTTTTGCCTTGTCCAAAATGAGAGAATCTGCAGACGACAATTTGAAATCGATGGGATTTTTTTTTATTTATTTGTTTATTTTATTTCATCTTATTTATTTATTTGACTTTTTGAAATGAAAGCATTTTGAAGAATTGCTTGATACAACAAATGTTTTCTTTTTTACACAATGTTTTCCAAAGTTTTTTTTCTTGAGGGGCGTAAAAAGGAGGGATTGGATGGTAACGAGTTAATAGGGACTGACATGCAGGATTCTTCAGAAGCCATTGTTTTTATTTTCTATGAGGTCATTCTTAAATCGAGAGGGAAATGCTTAATAAAAGGCGTGTTCTGTCCAAGGGACATAACTCTCATTTGCTGACTAAAAAGCAACACGATTTTCTTCTCAGATCTCATTATGGACAAACTGAATCCATTTCATGAAATGATCTGAAATTGTAATAGATTATTTCATAACCCTTTCCTCTTCCATCCCTGGTTTTAATATCCGTTATTATTCAGAAAACATTTTAGAAATATTTTCACAATATTTATTACCCTACTGAATGGTCATTTTTTCGAATTAAATCCACTTTAAACTTTCGTCTGCAAAATCTTTGAATTCGGACTGGTCGAAATTTTTGCAAAACAGGAAAGGGTTTAATACTCCATTTAATAACTAGTCTTCGTCAGCTAAAACAATTACATGCCCGCCTATTACAAAAAAACAACAACAACATCAGTTTTTATTCCTTATAAAATTTAGTGAGCATTCAGGATGACGATTCTGTGTTTGCTTTAGTAAATTGGTTTAGTGGCGACCAAAACGTCGTAACTATAGCTTGGCTTAGAACAATTTTCTGCCCAAAAATATATGGGATTGGTCCGATTGCAAACATGAATTATAAAAGAACTCTCGCTTAATCCTATGTAGTTGGAATTCACCAAAATCGTCTCATTGGGTCGATTCCAAGTTCTAAATACATGGGATTTACTTTCGACTTTACTTTTTAGAAAATGCATTCAGTTCTGAAGAACTTTTTCTTTTAAAAAGGGATTTCGATTTTGGTCGCATAATGGACGTGGTCCCTTAATAGAAGTAGTCGCTCTAACAAGATCGACTGTATAATCAACTAAACCGTATAATAAAGTTGGCGGATATCTGGCCCAGCACACCGACCTCCGACAGGAATATGGCTATAAAAGCGAACGGCGTAATTATTGTCAGTAGTATGAGGCAATTGTAAGATAGTTGTTTGGCCACCTACACGTCGCAACTAAAACTTGAATAATCTGTAGTTACGACGTTTAGATCACCAAACATTCCATCTTAGTTTCATTGACAGCGACTTAACGTCGATTATCATATACATGTATTTAAAGATCGACTATTTCCGATTGTTTTTACCTCATTTTACCTTTTTCTATACAAATCATGAATCGTGAACCGTGATTGTATACTTGAGAAAACATTGTTGAGAAATGAGAAATTGCTCGTTTAAAAAGTGTTACTAGCAACATCATTGTAATCGGATACAGCAAACTCTAACCATGAGCTTTATAAAGAAAACACCTAAGTACTGAAAGTATCTAAGCTTACAAAGCATGGTTTTGTTCAGTAATTCTCTTTGTCAATGGTCAAGATAAATAACCGAGATTTAAGTAACCCAGGAGTTAACCCATTACAACAAATCTTAGATAGGTTCAAATTGAAAGAAGTTGCAGACGATAATTTCAAGATGTTGGATTTGGTAGAAACATTCTGGACATTGAAGAATTTGCTTGTTACAAGCAATTTCTTCGAGGTCCATGATGTTTTCCAAAGTATTTTTCTTGAGATGCTTAAAAAGCGGAAATAAGTGGGAATGGGTTGTAGATAGCATGCTATTGAAAGAGTTCGTTACAATTTGAATAGAGTTCGTAATATTCTTATAATACATCAGAACTACCTTTTATGGTGTACGTAGGCATGCAATGGACTTCGTAGTTAAGCCTCCAGTGGCAGTTTGCACTCGTTTGCCTTTGAGATCACCTCAAAATGCTAGCTTATCGCCAAATAACGACTTGAATCAAGCATGTTTCTGGTATAACGATCAAAGTCCGCAATGGACGTTCGACGATATATTCTATCTACTGAATCGAGTCGGTAAGCCATTCCTAAAATGCAGTAGAAAAAAGGTTAATTCTTTATATACGATCGTCAGTATTACAGATTTGGTTGAAATATTTGTATTCCTTAAGGCGATAAGAATGATCTCCATATAGTAACGTAATCCTTCAATGTTTTAACTAGAAATAACAGATGTCTCTGTGGCGCAATCGGTTAGCGCGTTCGGCTGTTAACCGAAAGGTTGGTGGTTCAAGCCCACCCAGGGACGTTATATATTTTTGACACAGCTCCAATAATCAAACTTTGTGAAAAACGGCTCGACTGATATTATCTTTTATTATATACCTATAAACTATCAACGGCTTTATTTCGGCATCCGATACAACCCGACA
Organism: Fragum fragum; assembly: GCA_946902895.1. Taxonomy (NCBI): domain Eukaryota; kingdom Metazoa; phylum Mollusca; class Bivalvia; order Cardiida; family Cardiidae; genus Fragum; species Fragum fragum. Next base: position 12,109,897 of record OX336366.1, read on the forward strand.
GAGTATAAAATCCGTAGTTAGTAAATTGGGTAAGTGGCGACCTAAACGTCGTAAATATAGCTTGGCTAAGAACAATTTTCTGCCCAAAATATATGGGATCGGTCCGATTGCAAACATAAATTATAAAAGAACTCTCGCTTAATCCTATGTAGTTGGATTTCACCAAAATCGTCTCATTGGGACGATTCTAAGTTCTAAATACATGGGATTTACTTTCGACTTTACTTTTTAGAAAATGCATTCAGTTCTGAAGAACTTTTGCTTTTAAAAAGGGATTTCGATTTTGGTCGCATAATGGACGTGGTCCCTTAATAGAAGTAGTCGCTCTAACAAGATCGACTGTATAATCAACCAAAACGTATAATGAAATTGGCGGATAGCTGGCCCACCACATCGACCGCCAACAGGAAGATTGGCTATAATAGCGAACGGCGTAATTATTGTCAGTAGTATGAGGCAATTGTAAGATGGTTACTTGGCCACCTAAACGTCGCAACTAAAACTTGAATAATCTGTAGTTACGACGTTTAGATCACCAAACTTTCGATCTTATTTTCATTGACAGCGACTTAACGTCGATTATCATGTATTTGAAGATCGGCTATTTCCGATTGTTTTTATCTCATTTTACCTTTTTCTATACAAATCATGAATCGTGAACCGTGATTGTATACTTGAGAAAACATTGTTGAGAAATGAGAAATTGCTCGTTTAAAAAGTGTTACTAGCAACATCATTGTAATCGGATACAGCAAACTCTAACCATGAGCTTTATAAAGAAAACACCTAAGTACTGAAAATATCTAAGCTTACAAAGCATGGTTTTGTTCAGTAATTCTCTTTGTCAATGGTCAAGATAAATAACCGAGATTTAAGTAACCCAGGAGTTAACCCATTACAACAAATCTTAGATAGGTTCAAATTGAAAGAAGTTGCAGACGATAATTTCAAGATGGTGGATTTGGTAGAAACATTCTGGACATTGAAGAATTTGCTTGTTACAAGCAATTTCTTCGAGGTCCATGATGTTTTCCAAAATATTTTTCTTGAGATGCTTAAAAAGCGGAAATAAGTGGGAATGGGTTATAGATAGCATGCTATTGAAAGATTTCGTTACAATTTGAATAGAGTTCGTAATATTCTTATAATACATCAGAACTACCTTTTAAGGTGTACGTAGGCATGCAATGGACTTCGTAGTTAAGCCTCCAGTGGCAGTTTGCACTCGTTTGCCTTTGAGATCACCTCAAAATGCTAGCTTATCGCCAAATAACGACTTGAATCCAGCATGTTTCTGGTATAACGATGAAAGTCCGCAATGGACGTTCGACGATATATTCTATCTACTGAATCGAGTCGGTAAGCCATTCCTGAAATGCAGTAGAAAAAAGGTGAATTCTTTATATACGATCGTCAGTATTACAGATTTGGTTGAAATATTTGTATTCCTTAAGGCGATAAGAATGATCTCCATATAGTAAGGTAAACCTTCAATGTTTTAACAAAAAAGACAGATGTCTCTGTGGCGCAATCGGTTAGCGCGTTCGGCTGTTAACCGAAAGGTTGGTGGTTCAAGCCCACCCAGGGACGTTACATATTTTTGAAACAGCTCCAATAATCAAACTTTGTGAAAACGGCTCGACTGATATTATCTTTTATTATATACCTATAAACTATCCACAGCTTTATTTCGGCATCCGATACAACCCGACAGAGTATAAAATCCGTATTCGTCGAGTTCCTTGTGTAATGCAAATGTCAACATATATATTTTCGTGTTACACTATAATGAAGTTCAGCTTCATTCGTGTATAAGATATGAACAGAACAGAACAGAACAGATTCTTTATACAATAATTTGACTTGAACACATACGGCTCATCGTCAAAATAAAACATGTACATACATAATGAATGAAAAACATGTATGGGTATGGACGAAAAAACAACAACAACAACAACAAAAAAAAACCAAAAAAAAAAAACAATGACATATAAAAGATGGCGATTGCGGAAATAATGAAGTAAAAAGAGTCTTAGTAGAGTATTTAGAATGGAAACGTTAAACAAGGCTTAGGAAATCAAATGTTAATTACTAACTAGATTTAACTCTGTTTTTCTTTTGTGCCTCGCTTTTATGTAGAAAATTCCAATACTATTAAAAAATTTGACATTATCTGAGTTCAACAAATCTATTAATTCAAACATATTCGGTTTGCTGTAGTAATATCTTTTAAAATAAACTTGTCTTAATTCTTTATAAAATGGACAAACTAACAGGAAATGAAATTCGTCTTCTATTGATTGAGGTTACACAAGTTACAAATTCTTTCATTCCTTGCGACATTTCTATGACGACCTGTTTCTATAAGAAGATGATGTGCTGATATACGTAATTTGACTGCTGCATTTCTATAACTTGTTATTTTCATTTTATTTAAGTACCCAGAACAACAAAAAATATCTTTTAAGTTTCTAAAAATCAATAAAGATGGCCGATTACCTATATCCTGAAACCATTCGTAGATATAAATATCTATTAATCTACTAAGAATATTGGTAAAAATCTTTTGAGGCAAACAGATTCAGGGAATAACCATAAGTCATAAAATCCAGTTCTCTGTAGTAAGTCCCTTACTTTATAGATCCAAAGATTTGGGTTGTTTATGTTACTAATTTCATTTAAAACTGTCCGTAGTATACAATTTGAGTATTTTTCTGAAAATAGTTTTATATAATACTTAATGACTCTGATTTTGATGTTTATATGGAGTGGATACCTTCCTAGTTCACCATAAATGGCCGAATTGCAAGTTGATTGATTGACATTAATAATCTCTTTAAAAACTTTCTTTGTATACGTTCTATGAGCTCACTGGTCATAAAACCCCAGACTTCGCTAGCATAATATAGAATAGATGCGACAAAAGAGTCAAATAGATCAAGCATTATTTTTAAAGGTGTGTCCTTGTTCTTGGCAATGTACAGTAGTTCGCTCATTGAACGTGTTGCTTTTCCTGATAAAGTTTTAAGAGCGTCAAAAAAGGTTCCTTTACTGCTAAATACGAGACCAAGATAATTGAATTTAGGAACTATTTCTGTATTATAACCAGAATATGTCAAATTATAATTGTTTGTTAAATTTTTACCCCGTTGGAAAATAACAATTTTGGTTTTATCGACATTAACTTTCAGTTTCCATTTGTCACAATATTTTTCTAACGCTGATATTAATTCCTGTAGTCACTTAGCAGTGTCTGCGATTAAAACGGAATCATCTGCAAAAAGTAATAAATATATTGATAACTGACCAATATTAAAAGTGTCACTAGTATTTTGCTGCAAAAACAATTCGATGTCATTAACAAAGAGAGAAAATAAAAACGGCGAAAGTGATTCCCCTTGCAATAATCCGACGTCGAAATTATATAGCTCTGAAATAGAGTTCATATTTTTAGTATACACAGCGTCTTATCTCGGGTTTTCCACTCATTTTACACATTTTGGCACTGTCAGTCTATTTTTAGATTTGTGTATTGTGTGTACTGAAATTAGTTTTAACGCGGCTTTAATTTAACTTCTTGAGTTATAGAGTTCCAGAATGAAGATACCTGTCAACCCCATGTAGGTTATTTTTCATAGACTAGCTTACAGAAGAGTTGTCATTATCCCGAAGAATTACAAACTATATGAAGGTTTCTGTGGTTGAAATATTTATCAGCCATTCATAAAATTCTCAGATTAATTTAAGATTACAAATTATTAAGGATATTTTTAATTTCTGCTTGTTTTCTGGTATAGATCTATAATAAAAGGAATACTACAAAATTCTTTCTTTCATACAGGCCGTATCTTGTCTCGTAGCTTGTGTAGAATACCATTTGAGTATTTTACACAAGCTACTCGACAGATACGGCCTGTAAGAAAGAAAGCATGTAGTAATATTCAATATTTGTATCTGGAGACATGGTGCTTGATCGGGGAAGTTATTATCCCCAACATTTTTATGAACGATTGTTCAGGAGAAAAGCGACTATCTCGGAATCTTTTGATATAAATATATGAAAAAAGGGGTCTGATGCTGGACAGGTTTACCAGAAAAAGTATTTCAGGAATAAATATTCAGTTATGTAGAACGAACCTTCTCGAATAGAAAGAGAATGTTTTCCTGTGACCCACCGCAGTCTGCAGTGTGCAGAACCGATACTTTCTTTATTTCCTGCACAGTCCCTTATTCCATATAATTGATAAACTTAAAATCATCACTTCAAACGTGTTTCAAGCAATTCATAAGTTAAAGTCAGCCAAAATTACATCTGGATTTGAACCTAATGAAACTCCTAAGCTCGGTCCAAAAGTTTGGCAATCATGGTAATTATGAATAATTTGATTGGTCAATTCATCATTTTGATTGTGAGAGACTAGCAGACATTTATTATGTATTTAAAGATTGGCCTCCTAAATTTCTGATTGTCTTTTAACATGGTTTAAGCAATTATCGGACGACAAAATCTAAAGATGTTGTAGATGACAATTTAAATTTAGTTAAAAAAAAAAAGATAAGCAACTTCTTCATTTTTCGACGATGTCTACCATTGCTTTATTCACCAGGGGCGCATAAAAACGGGAGTGTATTGTTAGATATCATTAAGCGATTAATATTCTTTAAAAAAAATATTATCCTTGACTCTGATTTACTCTGCGATGTGTTATGAAAAATATTGTAGTCAAGATGATTACCGTAAAAGAGTACATTCTATTTTATATTAGGCCGCCAATCTAGGTGAAAAATACATATAAACAGTCTTACTTTACATTATTGAAATTTGACAGAGTGAACTCCAGAAAACAGGCATTATGAATCAAACTAAGGAAAAGATAAATTACATTTAAAGAGCACCAATGCGAGGGCATATCGATCCTGTTTCGGCTATACGGATTAAAGTTAGAAGATATTCTATGGACAGAATCGGGAGTACATACGATCGACAGTGAAAGGTTTGCATTATCGCTTGAGGCGATTAGATTTTATCTCTATAAGGTAAACACAAGTTTTAATATGTTCGGCCCAGGTAAGCAGCGGTCTCTGTGGCGCAATCGGTTAGCGCGTTCGGCTGTTAACCGAAAGGTTGGTGGTTCAAGCCCACCCAGGGACGTGTCATTTTTTTTGCATAGACAAAATCGCTGTAAAAATGATATCGCCTGATATTATCTCTTATTTTAAGATAACATGGTACTTGATCGATGAAACTTTTGCCTGTAACACGGTTATATACGATTCTTTTAGAGAAAATTGTAATGAAAATAAATGAAAAAAATCGATCAGATCCTGGACAGTTTACCAGGAATATTATTTAAGAAATGAATATTTAATTAAATAGAACAACGTCTTCATTTCCTAAACAGTTTTGTGTCATTAATTCCCTTATTCAATATAATTGAAACCCAATGACCCTATCCTATTTTCCAAAATATTCGACCTGTCCTATTTTAAAGATTTTGTAGACGAAAACGTAAAGTGGATTTAAGCTGAATACTAACCATTCCATATAGTAATATATTATGAAAAAAGAAGAAATTGCCGGGGCTATCCTCCCCGACAATTGACTCCAAACAATCGGTTGATAATCGTAAAATTAAATGGGATCAGCATTTTTAGGCTCGGAATGGATGTAATGGTGTGAGAAATACGAGGAATCCATGGCCGCGATATGAGTGAAATACTTTTAAAAGTGTCGTTAAACCCCGATTCAAGTAAACCCTTTGTAATCGCAATCACCGTTAGATGTCACTTCGATGACTTCATTAAAAGAAGACGTGTTTCTAAAAGTAACCATTATTATCTACTTATATAAACTTCTTACAGAAGCTGCATCTTGTTATCCTCTTATAGATACACTTTATCATAGTAACAAAATGTCTTATGTAGCTGTAACGTTGGTTGGACCATGTAGTTGTTTTCGTATAGTGGGGATAGAAAATAAACACACAGTAACAAGTTCATGTATGCGGGTGTCCTCGTATGGTGGGGATAGAAAGTAAACACACAGTAACAAGTTCAAGTATGCGGGTGTCCTCGTATGGTAGGGATAGAAAATCATACACTATAACAAGTTCGTGTATGCGGGTGTCTTCGTATGGTGGGTATAGAAAGTCATACACTATAACAAGTTCATGTATGCGGGTGTCCTCGTATGGTGGGGATAAAAAGGAAACACACAGTAACAAGTTCATGTATGCGGGTGTCTTCGTATGGTAGGGATAGAAAGTAAACACAGCGTAACAATTTCATGTATGCGGGTGTCTTCGTATGGAGGGGGTTAGAAAGTAAACACACAGTAAAAAGTTCATGTATGCGGGTGTCTTCGTATGGTGGGGATAGAAAATCATACACTATAACAAGTTCATGTATGCGGGTGTCTTCGTATGGTGGGGATAGAGGGTAAACACACATTAACAAGTTCATGTATGTATGCGGGTGTCCTCGTTTGGTGGGGCTAGAAAATCATACACTATAACAAGTTCGTGTATGCGGGTGTCCTCGTATGGTAGGGGTAGAAAGTAAACACACAGTAACAAGTTCATGTAGTGGGGTGTCCTTGTATGGTGAAAAAAAGAAAGTAAACACACAGTAACAAGTTCATGTATGCGGGTGTCCTCGTATGGTGGGGATAGAAAGTAAACACGCAGTAACAAGTTCATGTATGCGGACGTCCTCGTATGGTAGGGATAGAAAGTAAACACACAGTAACAAGTTCATGTATGCGGGCGTCCTCGTTTGTTGGGGATAGAAAGTAAACACGCTGTAACAAGTTCATGTATGCGGGCGTCCTCGTATGGTAGGGATAGAAAGTAAACACACAGTAACAATTTCATGAATGCGGGTGTCTTCGTATGGTAGGGATAGAAAGTAAACACAGAGTAACAAGTTCATGTATGCGGGTGTCTTCGTATGGTGGGGATAGAAAGTAAACACACAGTTACAAGTTCATGTATGCGGGTGTCTTCGTATGGTGGGGTTAGGAGATCATAAACTATAACAAGTTCATGAATGCGGGTGTCTTCGTATGGTGGGGATACAAAATCATACACTTTAATAGGTTCATGTATGCGTGTGTCTTCGTATGGTGGGGATAGAGGGTAAACACACAGTAACAAGTTCATTTATGCGTGCGTCTTCGTATGGTGGGGATAGAAAATCATACACTATAACAAGTTCATGTATGCGGGTGTCTTTGTATGGTGGGGATAGAAAGTCATACTCTATAACAAGTTCATGTATGCGGGCGTCTTCGTATGGTGGGGATAGAAAGTAAACACACAGTAACAAGTTCATGTATGCGGGTGTCCTCGTATGGTAGGGATAGAGGGTAAACACACAGTAACAAGTTCATGTATGCGGGTGTCCTCGTGTGGTGGGGATAGAAAGTAAACACACAGTAACAAGTTCATGTATGCGGGTGTCCTCGTATGATAGGGATAGAAAGTAAACACGCAATAACAAGTTAATGTATGCGGGCGTCCCCGTATGGTAGGGATAGAAAGTAAACACTCAGTAACAAGTTCATGTATGCGGGTATCCTCGTACGGTGGGGATAGAAAGTAAACACGCTGTTACAAGTTCATGTATGCGGGTGTCCTCGTATGGTGGGGATAGAAAGTAAACACGCAGTAACAAGTTCATGTATACGGACGTCCTCGTATGGTGGGGATAGAAAGTAAACGCGCTGTAACAAGTTCATGTATGCGGGCGTCCGCGTTTGTAGGGGATAGAAAGTAAACACGCTGTAACAAGTTCATGTATGCGGGTGTCCTCGTATGGTAGGGATAGAAAGTAAACACGCTGTAACAATTTCATGTATGAAGGCGTTTTCACCCGCGGCCAACGTTTATATTAAGGAATTTTGTGAGTTTTGCACGTAGACTTACGTAACTACAAATTTAGGTCGCCAACGAACCACAGAATCTCCTTTTTAAAACCGTCTAATTAAGTCTTAAACTTTTCTTTTTTATTTTTGTGTGGTGTTAAACGGCGCTTTCAATAAATTCGCAAGTTTGTATGTCTTATCCAAGGATATATACATTGTATCTAGATATAAGACCAGCTTCACAGTCTTGATTCAAACCATCATCCATCGACATGTCTCATAGATCACAACGCCCTTAACCCTTGTCAAGCTGAATCAGACATATTTCGGTTCGGGCAGGAGGTATAGACAAAGACCAGCATACACATATATGCAGTCTGATCTTAGTCTACACCTCCTGTCTATCCATTTAAAAAAAAAAGTGGTTTATGGAATTAATTTTCAAGAAGTAATGATGATCGAACAACATGTACTATCAGTGCTTTCAGTCCTTTTATTTTGATGTAATTTTTAAAAAAAAAATATATATTTAGCATGACAAGGGTTACACTATGTATAATACTGTGTGTAAGACAACTATTACATATAAGAACGATAAGTCATGTCTGACAGTATTGGATTTTTTATGACGTAGTAATTTCCCTTGTACTAGCAAAAGTCATTGATGAGATGGTAAAGTTGTTCGTTTAATCCCAAGCTGATGGTACTTCGTTTAATCTATACCAACACGCCCCTAAGAAAGAATAATTTTAAAAACATTGTGGAAAATGAAGAAATTGCTTGTTACAAGCAATTTCTTCGTAATCCACAACGTTTTCTAATAAAGGCAATTGCTATAAAACTTTCAACAACTAAAATTGTCATCAGCACACTCTTTGAATTTGAACCAGTCTAACATTTGTTTTTTGGTAATGAGTTTAAAAAATCAAAATACGCATAATACGCCTAATAAATATAGGTGCGAACTTTATTTAGAGAGGTCACTTTATTTCAAGATACGCCGCCTCCATAGCGCAGTAGGTAGCGTGCCAGACTCCTAATATTCAATCATAGGATGTCATGGGTTCGATCCCCGGCGGTGGCACATATTCTTTCCGACATTTGTCTCTCACCAAAAGGTGGATAATCGTAAGCCTAAGTGGGATAGCAGCTGGAGGCTAGGAAAGAATATAGTGGTACTACTCACACTGGTCAACCTTTACGTTGATTTGCGGTGTCTACGTAGATTTTACGATGATTCATACGCGGATTAATAGTGGATAAAAATGGCGGCGCCCATGAAGTAAACAAAGAAAGTAATTGGTAATTTCAATTTTGCTGTTGTTTATACTATGTTGTGAAGCATGTCGTATGTCAAAGGGACTATAGAAATTGTCCATTTTCAGCATTCTAACTCACACATTACGATTTATTACATCATATATGATTATATTCGAGTACCGATACGGAGGTCGGGTCGATTTTGAAAATTTGTTGTAAATCACCAACTTTCAAGGGATATTATTTTGATCTGAGCCACTTTCCATCAACTCTATCAAGCCAAACTCCGTTGTCTGTACGCACAGCATCGTCAAATAGTAACAGTTTGATAGTGAAACTTGTTTTCTGAGAGATCAGTCGAAAATATTGATTTTACGCAGGAGCTGCTGAAACAGTATGATACGCTGTTTGACGAGTACCATTTTCAGAACAGCCGGTGGAGTGGAATTTGTCACTAAAAGGTATGCATAAACAAAACGTTTTCTACCAACATGGCAACCAACCATCGAATAGGTTCTACGAACGAGGCATCAGGATAACATATCCGTGAAATGTATACCCCCTTGAAATCACTTCTATATAGAAAAACTGGTGTTTGCAGTAGCTAATTTTCTTATTTTGATCCAAACATTTATTGTGGGTACTCGTTAGAACCGCCTCAGCGAGGCGGTTCTAACGTGTACCCACAATGTATGTTTTGAGCAAAAAGGTAGAAAATATCAAATGTTTTCCAATGAAATTTTCCATTTCTGCTTCTGAATTGTTTTTCTGCATATTTCATGGGCAGGTTTTCGTAATGGTTCATCAGGAAAATTCGTAGATGTCATTTATATTTTCAACAGAAAAGAAATGCCAACAAAATGAATTTATTGACATTAGCAGAAATATTTCATGAGTGAATACATGACATTTTTGAAAATCGGACAAAAACTACATCGTTGTAGCCATTTGTGTGCACCTTCCCGACCTGGCACGGGGCAAGGGTCAACATCGTATTGACGTTACTTGACTTTTTACGCATATTATTCCACATGTGCTGGAAGTTATAGCCATAAAACATAAAAAATAATGCTTCAAACAAGTGTCTACATCGCAATACGGTATTGCCATGTAGACACTATTGGTTTAGGGCATATTAAATGATTTATGGTTATAACTTCAAGCACCTGTGATTATTCTTCACAAATTCATCCGGTGTTGCTGAAACAGTTTCAGAGTTTTTCCACATTAGATTCTTGAATATCAATATGAATTTATTGTCGAATACAGGTCTGACCCAAGTCTCTATAAATTGTTGAGCATGTAAGACCATTACCTCACGATAAACATGTATAACGGATACCCTTTCGCGCCTTGTATCATCACAGGCGCTGTTCAGAGCATCAGAAAACCGTCTATGCCACTTGCAAACTACTGACTGACAAGCTTTCTTGATGCTGTAAGTAGCAATTCAATCGTAAGTTTTGGAAATTTCCCTAACGAAACAAGTTGCTCTCAGACGTCCAAATTACGTCACGTGCGTGGCAATTGTTTTCGGACTGCTTCTGAACTTATATTCACAAACTCAAACTATACGCTAGCCAACGCCAACACCATTGGTAAAAGACGTCGGTTTTACATGATTTCAGGCGAAATTGATTTTAAGTTTGCACGCAAAAAACATAGGTGAAATTCTCCACGTGCCCCTACCGTAAGGTAGAAAACTGGTCATACCAAGCATGTTATTTTGTCTAAATTAGACTAATAATTCTAATATATACCCTACAAAAAAAGAAACGCAATGGTGCCATTAATCAATTTTTCATAAAGCTCATAAGAGTTAACAAAAATTTCATTTATACCATTTCTAAGATATGCCATTCAGTCATGCATTGCATACACTTTTAAGCAAAGGGGCCGGAAGTGTGCTTCAAAAATTGGCTATCAGCCAGGTGGGGGTCATATGTAAAGTCATGTTCTCTAATGATGTCTCGGAGACTTATGTCTTGAACTGTTTACAGTTTTTTGTGCAACCAAAAAATATACTTTGCTATATTTCGAAGACAGTTTTATAGTCTATAACGCATTGTCATAGAACAGCAGTCACACATTAGCATATGAAAAACGCGCGCCAGGCGTGTTGAACCCCTCCCCCCCCCCTTACAAAATTCCATATACTCCAGACGCACGTCCATTTTGGAAGTTCTGTAAAAAGAATGAAACAAAACTAATGTCAAAATACTTACAAATACATTTACGTGGAAAGAAACTCAAAAGTTTAGTTTACTCAGGCTATTTTAGAGATAAATTCCACTCTACCGGCTGTTTCAAAAATGGTACCCGTCAAGCGGCGTATCATACTGTTTCAGCAGCTCCTGCGTAAAATCAATATTGATGAAAAATCTCACAAGAAACAAGTTTGGCTTTCTAACTACCACTACTTTCTCATGCCATGGGACCAGAAGATGGGTTGTGAGCGGTGATGCTGAAAGGAACGTGATAAGAATGGGAGAAATGCTTCTTGAAAGTCGGTAATTCATAAGAATCTTTCAAAATCGACCCCACCTCCTTGTCGGTACTCGAATGTAATCCTTCTTCTTTACTCAAAACGCCAAACGAATAATCTTATACTGAAAATGGACAATTTCTATAGTCCCTTTGACATACGACATGCTTCACAACATAGTATAAACAACAGCAAAATTGAAATTACCAATTACTTTCTTTGTTTACTTCATGGGCGCCGCCATTTTTATCCACTAAATCCGCGTATGAATCATCGTAAAATCTACTTAAACACCGCAAATCAACGTAAAGGTTGACCAGTGTGGTACTGGTGTGAGAAATACCAAGGCTCCATTGTTAGGTGCTCCAGCCGCAACGATATGACTGAAATACTGTTAAAAGCGGCGTTAAACCCAAATCAATCAATCAATTATTTCATGATACAAATGATATTACAAGATAATTTACACCTTTATTTAACCCATTCCCAAACAAATTTTTTTAGACTTTCCCAAATTGAAAGAATCTACAGGCGACAATTTTAAATCGACGGGATTTCATTTACTCGTTTGATTGTTTTCTTTTCTTTTATTTATTTATTTGATTTTTTGGAACGAAAGCATTTTGGATATTGAATAATTGCTTTATGCAAAAAATGTCTTCTTTTTTACACAATGTTTTCCAAAGCTTCCTTTCTTGAGGGTAGTAAAAAGGGGGTATTGGATGGTAATAAGTTAATAGGGACTGACATGCAGGATTCTTCAGAAGCCATTGTTTTTATTGGCTATGAGGTCATTCTTTAACCGAGAGGGAAATGCTTAAGAAAAGGCGTGTTCTGTCCAAGGGACATAACTCTCATATGCTGACGAAAAAACAACTCGATTGTCTTCTCAGATAACCGAATCCATTTCATGACATGATCTGAGATTGTGATAGATAAGGCGATTTCTTAATCCTTTCCTTTTCAATCCTTAAGTAATGTCCCTGTGATTTTATAATTCAGGAAACATTGTAGAAATATTTCCACAACAATTATTACCCTACTGAATGGTCATTTTTTCGAATTAAATCCACTTTAAACTTTCGTCTGCAAAACTTTTGAATTTGGACAGGTCGAAATTTTGGCGAAATAGGAAAGGGTTAGATACACCATCTAATAACTAGTCTCTGTCAGCTAAAACAGTTACATGCCCGCCTATCAAAAAAAAATAAATTTTTAGTCCTTGTAAAATTTAGTATTTATCCAGGATGACGATTCTGTGTTTGCTTTAGTAAATTGGTTAAGTGGCGACCTAAACGTCATAACTATAGCTTGGCCAAGCTGTAGTTACGACGGTTAGGTCGCCATCCGACCAATTTACTTTTTGTTTCATGGTTTTGGCAGTAGATTTTATATGACAACGTCGTTTATAATGGTAGAGGAACTTCCAGTTGGAGACAGTAGGCGCGGCCAGCGGTGTCAGAAGGCGGTGCAAGCGGTTTGCCAATTGACCGATCGCTTGCCCTTGCTGACTCGTGACATGATAATAAAGTCATAATCGACATTGTTTTGGCTTAAGCTATTACAAGAAATAAAATATAATTGACAGTTCATTGGTTGGCAACCCAACCACGGCAATTTGAAGAAAGTTCAAATGAGTGAAATGGGTGGTTTGCGACATAAACGTCGTAACCACAGTTTAAATGAGCAAAAGTTACGACATTTAAGTCGCCTAACAAACAAAAATGCTTCAAAGAATTGGCGTCCGAGTTCAAAGTCTATTTACGGTCTAAATGAGTTGATTAGTCGACTGATTCTTTGACTGACAGACGTGATCGGTGAATTAATAAAACCATCGTGATAACGGATTTATTCCACACTGAAGTTAGATAAGTCGTCAAATCTCATTAATTACATCACCTAGCTGTATCAACATAGCTGCAAATATCGCAATAAAGATACGGGTGTTCGGAATGAGCTTCTCGTCAATAAAGGGGAGATAACTCGACAAAACTAAATGGGAAATCAAACAAAAATAAAATTGTACTCAAAAACCCATCCATCATGTCAATACGCGATAATTTTCCGATAGAGGGATTGAATTGACAGCTTTCGCACGGACAAGTTTAAATGTGTGAAGTCTAAATAGAAGAAGTCGAATACTTAACGACGATACAAGTTCAACCCATTCCCACACAATGACACATTTTACGCACTATTAGGAAAAGAATAAAAGCTTTGAAAAAATTGTGGAAAATGAAGAAATTACTTGATACAAGCAATTTCTTCATTATCCATAATGTTTTCCTACCCCCCCCCCACCCCCAAAATAAGATTTTTTTTTAAATTCCATCAACTAAAAATTGTCGTCTGCAACTTCTGACAATTTGAACCAGTCTAAATCTGTGTCGTCTGGTAATGGCTAAACGGTTCTTTTCGGTCAAAGGACGCCCAAATTCACATTATCGATACTTATTTGCTACGTAAGTTAACGCAAGCTTCAAATTCTTTAGAAACCACACTTATTCATTGGCTTTTTTTCGTTGGAATTGTTGGCTTTTATTAATAAGACTAGTAAAAGCTAAATTGGAAAAGAATGTATAGACGGACTTTGAAAAATGTGAAAATAGACTTTTAGTGTACAGAAAGAAAAAAGAATTCGAGGAAAATGGGGGGGGGGGTAGAGTAGTAACGATTAAATTAGTGTTAAGTATCAATTGAAGAAATAATAAGACTAGAAAACCGAAAATAAGTACAGAAAATCATCATTTCAATAATTGAAATATCGAATTAACAAAATGAGATGAACATATTTTTTTGTTTTTATGGAGGAATTAGACTTAGACTCTGTGCACTGTTTGAAGCCGTGGTTAGGTTTTTAGATTCATACCGCCAAGGAATACATAGACACATTTCTTTTAACGCATTACCAGACGGGTAAATTATAGACTGGTCCTAATTGAAAGGCGATGCAGACGACAATTCAAAGTTTATGAAATTTTAGATCGATTCAAGTTTATGGGTGGAAAACATTGTATAAAATGAAGAAATTGCTTTTTACAAGCAATTTCTTCATTTTACACAATGTTTTCAAATTGTTTTTCTTTAGGGGGGGGGGTCAAAAGCGTTACTGTGTTGAAATGGAATAATCTTACACCACCAATGCTGGAGCAACTTCGTCAATGCATAAGAAATTATTGAATTAGAAAAATTGAACTAGATTAATTCAGTACTATGGAACAACAATTAGTGCTGTCGTACAAAGAGTTTAGCGCTCCATTTTTTCGTGGTGGTATAAAACGATTTCTAGCCAACCAGAATACTGGAAATTTGATAGGCGAAACTAAAATTGAACCATTTAGGTATAAAAGATGCCAAGAATATCTTCAAAACTTTCAGGTTGGTAATCGAGATTTTTTAGTGGATTTTCGCATTATAATATTATCACACACACACACACACACTCCAGAAAAAAAAAGATATTTTTTTCCCTCAATTCAAGTCACTCCGTAATATTGTTTGAATTTTCGTCCAACTTGGACCAGTCTTAGACTTTGTAATAGGCTAAATGAGAGTTATATCGATTTTTCTCTGTAACTATCAGTCCTCTTTAGTGATGAAAAGAGGACATTTTTTTTTTGTTTCCATGGAGGTATGAACCGAAAATCTAATTTATACTGTATGAGTACGCGAACTGTAAGGAACTTTTTTGTGCAGAAGCATACAAAATGGCTACAAGCTCATAATTTTGACTATGGAGGTATTAATTTTTTCGACCAATCAGTACGGCCGATTTTGACGAATCTTAAAATTAAGTTATGTCTTTATGATCCTTGGACACGCCAAACTACAAGCACTGTAGTTTTCAAAAGAGATGTCTGTCTATCTGTCAAACTCAACTGAGATAATTTTTCAATTAATCATACCCAATCCATATAAGGTCGTTAAAAATTCACAATCTTATTATAGCTGTCTTAAAAATATAGGAGCAGATCAACACAAGGTTTTACCGATTGTTATACGTGAACCCTGGCATTACTACATGGGCACTTTCAGAGCTTCGATAAGACATAGACAAAAACATTTAATTTTCAGTAACTTGAAATACAAGAAGTTTTCTCATAATAGATAGTTGATAGCGTCTCACATATAGAAGTGGATAGTCAACAAACAAACGTATGAACAATACTCATGAACAGTTAACTACAACACAGATAAATGCGCAAAGTAGAATAACCCTTTCCTGGTTAATCCCTGGTTTTGACGTCCCTGTGATTTTATAATTGAGAAAACATTGTGGAAAAAGAAGAAATTGCTTGTAACAAGCGATTTCTTCTTTTTCCACAATATTTTCTACCCTGCAAAATGGTTATTTTTCAAATAAAATGAACTTTAAATTTTCGTCTGCAAAACCTTTGAATTTGGACAGGTCTAAAATCTGGCCAAACAGGAAAGTGTTAAAGTAGATATTCATTCAATCTGGTTTGATGGCGCACACCACACAAACAGACAGGGGCTGATTTGTCCGATTTTTTTTATTGATTTTCTAACATTATGATATCGTCGGTGCGTGAGCAAAATGTCGTAACTACAGCTTTATTAAAGCTGTAGTTACGACATTTTGCTCGCGCACCGACGATATACATTCAATTTTCTCTATTGAATTGAATTGACCTGGGACAAATAGTCCGATATAATCAAACAATAACATAGATGCATATTCATTTCAAGGCTATGTGTTACCATCCCTTGTTGTCAGGTGCTGGCTTCAATCACTATATTTGGAATAAAATATCCTCATTTCCTCATATTGAGCAAGGCTTTACTTATATGGATTTGGACTGCAATCAACGATATGTGTTAACAGAATTCTTGAGACACTGACACCCTTTTTAACCAATTCCAACACAATGACGCTTTGTGAAGCCTCTCAAGAAAAATATTTGGGAAAACATTGTCGAAAATGAAGTAATAGCTTGGAACAAGCAATGCCTTCTTTTTCAACAATGTATTCTACCAAGAAATTTGAAAAAAAAAACATAAAAATTTCCTAAACTTTAAATTGTCATTTGCAACTCCTTTCAATTTGGACCAGTCAAAAATGTTGCCGTCTAGCAATAGGTTATGTAATTCGGCATACTTGGTTCATTCTTAACAGTTTCAAAATGGTCTGTTTTCGCATGACGGTTGATATTTTTTTATCGCATTTAGCATTCATGATAAACTGTATTAATGAGTTTAATTACCGTTTTCATCAAAAAGTGGTTGGTTAGGTAAATATTGGCTTAATGGCTTTGAAGATAAATGGAAATACCTGTCAAAGATGATTGATTTTATAATTAAGAGCTTAGCTTAAAAAAAGTATCTTTTTAGCAAACACATAATTTCTGCTTGTATGCAGATAAAAATACTTAAAAAAAGATTATTTTTTTCCATTTCTGTTACTTGTACTGAAGAAATACATGCGTGTCTTTTGTTTATTTAATCATTCCCCTAAAACCCGCTTTTTGTCGCATCCAAAGGAAAAGACTCAAGACAACAAAGAAATTGCTTGTTACAAGAAATTAATCTTTATCATCAACTGTGTTTTCTACCCTTTGAGACAAAGACATTTAAACATTTCGTCAACAAAATGTTGTCGTCTCCAACTTCTTTAAATATGGACATGTGAATTTTTTGCCATGCGGTAATTATTCAATAAAAATTGGACAGTCTATATACACAGTAAAAAAAGATAAAAAAAAATAAATAAATAAAATATTCGGTTGGAGACCTAAACGTCGTAGCTATAGCTTGAATAAGCCGCAATTGCTACATTTAAGAGATGAAGATATATATATTTTTTTGTTTTCATGGAGGTATGAACCGAAAAACCTAATCACACTGTATGAATTCGCGAAGCGGATTCATACATTGTGTGATTAGGTTTTTCGGTTCATACCTCCATGAAAACAAAAAAAAAATATTCTCTTGATTTCTTATAATTTAATAGCATCGAGCGAAAAAACAGAAATTTTACACATTTTGATACATTTTTGTGTGGGACTATTTTGTTCGGAAGCATACAAAATCGCTGCGTGCTCAAAATTTTGTTCATGGAGTTATGAATATTTTTTTCGACCAATCAGAACGCTTGTTTTTGATAGAAGAAACAAAAAATTGAATTATAAAGGTAATAAAACCAACAAATTGCTTCGTATTGATGTCGGCTGATGTCGGAGTTCTAAGTTCACTTCCGGTATATTTGAATCATGTGATTGGTCGATATAATCTTTGCTTGAAAGTCTTGACCTGTCAATTAATACATCAATGTTATCAAAAACTAAAACAACAACACATTATTACAATAAACCCCTGCAAAACGTGGTGGATCCAACTCTGTTCCTCATTTTAGCCCAGTAACACTAAATCTAGTTTACTGTTGGAGAAAGTTAGAGGAATTTCATTGGTTGATTTACGTTGACAAGCAAGGAGTGGGTTTAGTTACAAGGCAATAAAAAGGTAAATTTTATTTGAAAATTTGCGAGAAACGTTTTGGCTGTTTCCTTTGATTTTTTGTTACCGGGCAGGTCTTAAAGTAAAACCTGATATTTTATTTGATACTTATTACCGTTTGTTTGATAAGACCCACCAGGCTCGAAACCTTAGAAAAATAAAACATGCTTACTTCAGACGACCAGGTGTTTTAAAATGTGAAACATTATGATAATCTCCCAGAGAACGTAAGCTGAGGACGAACAAAATTCAACCCATTACCAGACGGCAAAATTTTAGACTTGCCAAAATTGAAAGCAGTTGCAGACGACAATTTAAAGTTTATGTGATTTTGGATTGTTTCAACTTTCTGTATTGAAAACCTTATGGAAAATGAAGAAATTGCTTGTAACAAGCAATTTCTCCATTTTTCACAATGTCTACCAAAGCGTTTTCCTTGGGGGCGTCTAAAAACGTCACTGAGTGGGAATGGGTTAAAAGAAATATACAATAAACAAAATTATATTTATTGTTGGGTTAAACATTGTGCAAAATGGAGGCAAGTGTTACTTTCTTCATCATCCACAACGCCTTCTTCTGCAAAAGAAATCAAAGGAGAGTTTAAAAAACAGCACTTAAAACTTTCTTCTGCAACTTTTTTTATTTCAAATTTAAAAGTCTAATATGTTGTCGTCTAGTATTGGCTTAGTTTACAAAGAGCAGTTGTTACCTTGTTAGTTTATATCGTGATTGACTTTTTGTCGTTTTTTTGTGTGCCTGTGAATCTTACAGATACTTTTATTTCTAAAATTTGAAGAATGAAAACAACAACAACAAGTGCTTGTCATTTAGGCAGAGTTTCTATTAAAAATTTCGGTTCATATTTAAAAAAAACATGTTGCATTTTCTTTTCGAAATATTGAATTACTATATACGATTTGCTATGCTGCATAAGACAAGCACTCATTAACCCATTTCCCCCTCAATGACACCTTTAGAAAGCCCCCAATCAAACAAGAGGGCCATTGGCCTTAAAGCGCTCACCTGAGTCGATGACTATAGAAGTAAAATTGCACTAGTGACCTTATCTTTTCTTATCTTGTTTCTTAAGTCTGGTCTCAGAAACTAAACTAGAAAGACATTCTTGTCATGTTTAAGATATCTACGTCGGAAGTATAGTGACTTCATTAAAAAGGTAGTTATCATAGGGTCTGACCCAGTGACATACTTTATCAACCCTTTTTCTCATTTGCAAAATTCTAGACCTGTCCTAATTAAACGTTTTGCAGTAGAAATTTTCAAATTGGATTAATTTTGAAAAATAACCATTCTATAGGGTAGAAAATATTGTTGAAAAGAAGAAATTGTTACATGTTGTCTCAAGTATACAATCACAGGGACATAAAAACCAGGGTTTAAACAAGAAAGAATTAACCATGTGCTCAATTTCGAATATGAAAGAGTTCATGGAAACAAACATTCTGAACAAATATGTAGACCTTTGACACAAAAATAAGGGCTACTACAATGAACACAATGTTTCAGTAAGATTTGACCTGGTAACCTAGTTTTTGACCCCGAGTGTCTCATTTTGTAATTCATCCGAGATATCATGTAGACAAACATTCTGACCCAGTTTCAAGACATTTGAGCCAAAAATGTGACCTCCAGAGTGCAAACAAGGTTTTCCTAAGATTTGACCAGGTGACCTAGTTTTTGACCGCACCCGACCTTTTTTTCAAACTCCATCAAGGCATCATTTTGACAAACATTCTGGTCAAAAATATAGACATTTGAGCCAAAAATGTGACCTCTAGAGTGCACATATATATATTCAAAATTTCATAACTTTTGAATGGTCGTCTGCAACTCGTTTCAGTTTGGACTTGTCTATAATTTTGCTGTTAGGTAATGGGTTAAATTCGTTGCCTTTGAACAACATTGAATCACAAGACAAATTCATGGTCATAATGATAGATGTTTTACCTTGTTTCACGGAGAAATCCGAACCTTTACGGCCTCATATGATCAATCATTCGTCGCCTTGCGTTTACTGAGTTCTAACGATCAGTCTTAGTCCAATTGTTCAGTTAGCAACATTTTTTGTGACTTTGTCAATTAATCATGGGGTTTGTCAAGTAAAATGATTAGTATTATTATAAGGCACAGGAGTACAGGTAACTCCTTTGGCGGTTTCCTTTCAAACTTAAAAAGAAGTGATGTCAAAGCCTCCGTCTTTTTTTTTTAGAAAAAGAGAAGACACATACGTTTGAAATTTAGGCAACTTGAACCGGCCTTTTTAAAAGAATATATATATATATTAGCCCTCTTCCTACATTTAATGTATATAAAACCATTATCAGACGTCAAACATTTAGACTGGTTCAAATTCAAAGAAGTTGAAGACAAGAATTTTAGCGGGTGAATTCTTAGTAATATTATCATCATTGTTTTTTCTAATTTTATTTTATTTTTGTCTTATAAGGTTGAAAACATTGCCCACAATGTTTACCATAGCTTTTTTTTCTTTTGGCGTCAAAAATCGTTATTTTGTGGAAATCAATCGTTAATGTGATGTCATGGAGAATACATAATACATGACTAATTTTTAACCAATTCCCTCCTTCCGTTAAGATAAAATCTATAGAAAACATTGTATCAAGCAATTTCATTATCCATTATGTGTTCTTTCCCCAAAATACGGAAAACAAAATTTCCACCAACTTGAATTATCGTCTGTAACTTATCTCAATTTGGAAAAGTGTAAAAAATTGTTGTGTGGGAATGGTTCATTCCCACACAGTCACGCTTTTTACACACCCCAAGCAAAGGGCTTGGAAAAACATTGCGGATGACTTGAAGCGAGCAATTTCTTATTATCCACAACGTTTTCTGCCCTAAAAGAGAAATATTTTTAGAATTCCAGTAACTTGAAATTGTCATCTGCAACTTTTTTGGATTTGGTCTAAATTTTCGTTATGAAGGAATGGCTTAAGTGAACTATTAACAAAAGTTGTAATACAAATTTTCAAAACGCGTAAAGGTACAAACATTTCCGTGTAAAAGTGCATACTACTCTGAAGTTTATTTGTTTTGGCGACAAGAATGTCGTAACCCCAGCGTTAATGAGGCTGTAGTTGCGATATATTGGTCGCTATGTGGCAATTTTCAAGATGATCCAATCCTTGAACGTCCTTTATTTTGAATACCAGTATTTTGTTAATCTGGACCTCATTGACAGTATGTCATTGGGCGTGCAAAATACCGTAACTACAGCTTGAATAAAGCTGTAGTTACGACATTTTGCACACCCAACGACGAGAGGGTTCAATAGGTACTTTAACTGTAAATTCGATTATCATTAATGAAATCATGCAAACCATTTACAACTAATTATACACTTCTATTGCTACATAAAGGATAGGAAAAAACGACGAGGACCTTCAGATATAGTTAAGCCGCCACCATAGCGCAGTCGGTAGCGCGTCAGACTCCTTATTTTCAATCATGGGATGTCATGGGTTTGATCCCCGGCGGCAGCGCATATTCTTTCCGACATGTGTCTCTCGCCAATGGGTTGATAATCGTAAATTTAAGTGGGATAGCAGATGGAGGCTAGGAAAGGATGTAGTAGAAGTACTGGTTTGAGATATACCAGGAATCGATTGTAAGTTGCTCCAACCGCCGCGATATGACTGAAATACTGTTAAAAACGGCGTTAAACACATTCAATCAATCAATCAGATATAGTCAATCTGGCTTAATCCATTACCAGATCGCAAACTTTTAAAATGGTCCAAATTGAAAGAAGTTGCAACTTAATGTTCATGAATTTTTATTTTTTCAACGGTTTGTTTAAAATTGGTACAAGCAATTTCCTCATTTTTACACAATTTTCTCTCATTTTTTTTTTCATTCCTTTTTTTTCGGCACCGGCATTTTGTGGGAATGGGGGCGACTAGCTCTATTCTATTAAGCGACCATTTTTATTAGGGGACATTACTAATGAAATAACTAAATTTCTCAGACGTTGGAATATTTGCTAAAAAAAAAAAAAAAAAAAGAAAAAAAGAAAAAAGAATAACGTAGCTAAACCCTTTGTTATTTGAACTCATTAGAACCATCTCCATCATAACCATGTCACAAAAATGTTTGAAGTCACCAGTCTCTTCACCGACCACTTTGGTCATCCTTTGGGTGGACGCTTATTAAAGTTTACGGATTTCGAACTTTCAGCCATATCTCGTTTAAAATTCTTAAAAGCTTATGTTTACTCAGAGCTAAGATTTGATTCGTAAACCAGGGCTTACCCTCAAAACCTGCTTAGTTCCTTAAATATCTCTCTTCTAAGGATTAAAACAGAGTAATGTGCCTGAGCGAACAAGTGAAAACTATATAAATTAGCTATCACATTTGAATACTTTAGGAAATTTAAAAAGTGAAAAAACATATAAAAGAAAAGAAAGTGTATATGTTTATTTGCTACTTTTTTATTTATTTGACACCTTCAAAATCGGTTTTGTCGCTTGAATTCAATGGACGAAGAGTAACTGACTTCTCACTTTCAAAGACAAGTGACTGAGTGAATGGGGTTTAACGCTACTTTTAACAAGTATTTCAGTCATATCGCGGCGGCTGGAGCACCTAACAATGGATTCCTGGTATTTCTCACACGAGTACTACCACTACATCCTTCCTAGCCTCCAGCTGCTATCCCACTTAGGTTTACGATTATCAACCCATTGGTGAGAGTTTCAAAGACAAGCAGAAACTCTTGTTTACCTTCTTTCCATTATGAAATTGTGGAAAAATGAAGAATGTTTTTGCGTTAAGCGATTTTTTCATAATTCACAAATGTTTTCTATATATAAAACCCCCAATATACACACACATACACACAAAAAGCGAAACATATCAAATTCCAGCATTCTATATAAAAAAAAAGAAACAAAAGCAAACAAACAAAAAATCAGAAAAAGTTAAAATTTCATTATCGTCTGTTATTTTTCTTTTTTTTTTAATTTATTTTTTTAATTTCGACAAGTCTAAATTTTGAAGTTATGGAATCGGATAAATAGTTTAAAAAGTTGCTCTGATCAGCGATGTGTATAAAATGTATAGAAACGACTTGTCATAATATAGAGTAATCCAGCTATGGTTTCCCGTCTATTTTAGAAATTAATAAAGTGGATTAATTTCAATGTTAAGAAATTGGACTGGTCCGAAAAGTAGTCGTCTGATGATGATTTGATTTACCCTGTCCTGTTTTGCAAATTTTTAGACCTGTCCAATTTCAAAGGTTCTGCAGACGAAAATTTGATTTGGATTAAACTTGAAAAATAACCATTCAGTAGGGTAAAAATATTGTGGAAAAAGAAGAAGTTGCTTGTGACAAGCAATTTCTTCTTTTTCTACAATGTTTTCTCAATTATAAATTCACAGGGACGTAAAACAAGGAATTGAACAGGAAAGGGTTTACAAGAATATACCCGATTACTTTTTTTCCTATTTGAATATTCGATAAACATATACCTACTTACCCATATTATCATGATTTATGCAATCAGAATTATCAAAGACTAATAAATATTCGGTTGCATTACAAAAAAAAATGCTCATATCTGAAGCGACCACTGATATGCCTTTCTTTGAAGATTCCGACAGGAAAAAATCTCCATTTGTTTTGAAGTTGCATAAGCTAACATTTCAGCCCAAGCGTAGCTTTTATTCACTCATCTTTCTTTCGGTATCTTTTATAGCAGAGTAAATGACCAATCGCGGCTGTCAATCAAATAACCGGTGAACCAATGAAATCATTCATTTAGTCCAGAAATGAGTTTTTAACTAAACATTCGCCGCTATTTTTGTTAATCCTATATGTCGGTTTGGCGATTTAAACGTCGTAACTACAGCTTATTCAGCTGTAGTTACGACATTAAATTGAGCGGGGCAAGCGGAGTAAGTGGGAGGGGCCAACGAATGATCAATTGTCAAAGATGAGCAAATGGTTCAGTTTTTTATTTGGGATTAACGGCAATTTTAACAGTATTTCAATGATACCGCGGCGACTGGAGTATGGGTTCCTTTTATTTCTCACATCAGTAGTACCAATGCATCCTTTCCGGGCCTTCAGCTACTCATTCGACTTAAATTTCTGATTATCCATCCATTGGTGGGTGGCAAATGTCGGAAAGGATATTTGCCGAGACCGGTGATTGGATCTTGGGGCAACGCTTCATAAAAAAGATGACAAATAACAAAATGATAATTACATTATGTTACTCGACATAATTACATTATGTTACTCGACAGTATCAACATACTGACAAACAAAATGCAGCCTTCATAAAAGAATAGTTTTTACTAATTTATTTAAGTTCAATTACGACGAATGCTTTAAGGTTATAGAGTTACTTTCGAAAACTAACATTCCCGTTGTTTTCACGTTCCTTAAGCGGCTGAATCCCTCTGCTACCCAATTTTATAGTTGGGTAGAGTGGAAGTGATTATTACTTGTGTTAACAATGAACATACTACGGCTACGGTGATTCTCGAACCCATGACTTGCAGATCACGAGTCAAGCACCTATACCACTGGGCCACCGAGCTATAAATGAATACCTTAGTTTGAAAGATCCAGAGCTAAACAAATCAGCCCGCTCATGTTTCACTATTCAAAAAAAAAAAATCATAAAACCTAGATGCCTAGTAAATCATTCTTTAAAACAAACTGGATTGATACGACAGTTCGAAATTATTCTGCGTTTGACAATTCCACCGATTGACCAATCGCTGGCCCCGCCTACTTACTCCGTAGACCCCGCCCACTGACTCCTACAGGAGGTTCCGCTTCGATATTTGACAGCGTTTTTTTTTTCTGAAACTATATGGTCAGTGACATGTAACAAAAAGTAAAGTGGTTGATTGGTGACCTAAACGTCGTAACTACAGATTAATAAGCTGTAGTTACGACGTTATACAATCTTTCATCGGATAAAATAATATTTTTTTTCCAGTTTGTAAAACGTTTGGAAACCGTCTCAATCATCTAAATAGATTATGTCAAATTGCTGATTTACACCAGCAGACATTCATTGATTCAAGGGAAAAGGAAAATCTGCTTAAATTGACAGATACCGGTGTCAATCAAAGAATCAACCGACTAATCAAATCATATTTATTTAGACCGGAGATGAATTTTGAACTTCAACATTGACCGATTTGAAGCATTTTTGGCGACTTCATTCGAGCTGTTGCTGCAACGTTTAGGTCGCAAACTAACAATTTTACTTTGTTTTTCATCATACTGGCTACCAATTCAAAAGAACGCCGTTGATATCGAAGTGGCACCTCCTGTTGGAGATCAGTAGCGTGTTAACCCTTTCCTGTTTAATCACTGGTTTCTACGTCCCTGTGTTTTTATACTTGAGAAAACATTGTGGAATAAGAATTTACAAGCAATTTCTTCCTTTACTACAATATTTTCTACCCTACTGATTTTTTTTTTCTAATAAAATCCACTTTAAATTTTCGTCTGCAAAATCTTTGAATTTGGACAGGTCTAAAATTTTGAAAAAAACAGGAAAGGGTTAATTGAGCCAATGGATAGTTCTCATGGAAATACTGATTGATTATGCTATTTCTGAATAAAGTAAATTAATTTCAACTTAACACAACATTATCGCGATCGTCAAGTTTTCATCAAAAATTACCATATTTGAACATTTAACTCTTTAAAGTTGTAACAACTTAAGTTTAACCTTTTCAAGAAACTTGATATTTTAACAATTTTATTTAGTTATCAAGCTAAATAAAGTTAACCCTCTTTTCAATTATTGCAAGAATAACAACAATGATAACAAATGATGTTTCTAAAGTGCTGTGTTATATTAGGGGTACTTTTGTTAGATAAATTATTCCAACAGTGTATAGAATTGGGTGATTTTAATTTGAAACCATTTGCATTCTGGTGCTCTGTATTATGTAAAAAGGATATCAAAGATGGTCGGATAAATTATGAGTCTAAACCCCCCACAAAATGATACCGTTATACACTGTCCCACCACAATATGATCGGGACTGTGAAATTGTGGCCGTCAATATGATAATCTGTTTTATTGTAGTGTCACGATATCTATAATTATGAATATTTAATATCCAATTGTCGCGAAACAAATTTGAGAAAATCCGCGAAAACCCATGAGAATTCCATTTGATTTGATAACGGACCGCGGAGACACTTATCGCACGGAAATTGTTGTTTATAAACGACTGGGAATTCCCGAATTTTCCACTATCGAAACCACAAGAGGGATATTAATTCCGCCTACTTTTACACATTCAAAATCACCAAATATGAACACTAAATGATAAATGTCTCCTTCGGCCCCGCTAACTATCGCCCCAAGCACATATGGTCAGGGAACTTGATAGGCCGACCGACAAAGGAAAATTAACATGTTTATCTCAAATAATGTGTTTTCTGTTATTAGGAAAAATTAATATCCAGTATTTAAAAGCTTTATTACAATATCTGCCAATGATTGACAAATTTGGAAGCCGTATCAAGTTTTCGCCATCATTCCAACTCATAATAAGCTGTACACATGAATGTCAAATTATCGAAAACTTACCCTTATTCGATGATTGAACCTTTGATAATGAGTAGATTTGTAACAGTATTGGAAAAAGGCGCATAAGAACGTATTATGAATAAGAAACAAGTAAAAAGACACTATGTTATTCTAGTTGATTCTGAGCGATCCAAAATATGTTCTGTATATCGTCGTTGTCGTTCTAAAACATAGTAACTACAGCTTGATTCAAGCTGTAATTATGACGTTTTGGAATGACAACGACCATATAATACAATGCAAGGGGGAAACTATTATCCAAATCAGTCAAATATTTGTTTTTATATAGGAATCTCGAGAAAAGTATTTTGTGTTCCGTGTATTCAAAGATACAAATATAAATACGATTTTGTATAGTGTCGTTGTCGTGCTAATACCTTTATAGTTACTAGGTTTTAGAACAACAACGGCGATATATAAACAATTTATTGCGAGCATTATAACATTTTTACGTACAACCTAGACTATCACTGTTATCTTGTTATAGGGTATATTCGAGGTTTTATTTTTTTCATCCTTTTACAACAAAATTCTACGTGCAATAACCTGGTTTTTTTTACATAGAGAACAGTAAGAATGTGAAAAAGCGATAACATTCTGGAACAGATAAAAACAACTCTATGTTTATTTTTGAAACACAGTTTACTTTGTCTAATTGGTGATACCAGGGCATTTAAGACAATGTGACATGCGGTATGCAGTTTAACGATATCCTTGCACGCTATAACTACCAATTAACGACTCGATTAATTCTGATGCAGAATATTCTTTTTGACAGGTCATAACAAATTATTTTACCCCTGGTTTTAATGTCTTAAGACTTTTAAAGCAAGATGATAATTAAAAGAGAAATTGGCTATACGTCGTATGGTTATTCCGAGGGTCCACCATTTTGAAAATGCCGATGTTTCACATATAAGATACTGATCATCTTGATATTAAGATATATTTTCTTCACAGAACTCCCTAAACAAATGGGAAAGAAGCTTATAGATATGCCGTGGTTAAGTTAGCTTTATTTAAACATAGGTTCATAGAAAAAACATGTGTAATCTTTGTAACTGTAATTAATTGGAAGACGAATTTCATTATTGTTAGTAGGTCCAGCATTTAACGAACACAGTCAGTTGTATCTCACAACTGTAGAACAGTAAGTGAACAGTGGTAAAACTGACTGTGTTTTAGTGAATAACAGTTGTTTGCAATATTTTAGACCATGGATATTTGAAATGTACTCATATACTTATTTTAGTTCGATATACAAGCCCCGACTAAGGTTGTGTTGCATTTTGAATCTTTATTAAATGTATGTTGATTTTGTGTAAGTCGAGTCTTATCGATTCCTTCATAGTATCATTTGGCGAACCTTCAAATCGAATTTTCTTGTTCAAACACCAACATGATACAACGACTTATTTATTAAACAATATCGGGGATCCTTTTAAAGATAAAATAGTTCTGTTGTTTCGTACCGATTTCGAGCTAGAAACACTCATCAATCGTGACAAATCCAATGAACCTCTATATTCGACATGCTTTAACGATCTCTAAATTGGAAATAGACTAAGCAAAATCCATTCGCGTAGCATATTTAAATATCGAAACATAAAGATTTCAAATAAAAGAGAAGCTTTTAGGTAACTCTTGAAGTAAAAGATTAAAGTCTCTTACAGAAAATTGCTTAGAATTTTGATTGCCTGAGATAAGCTCGTAGTTCTTTTCTTCGATCGAGCGGATGCTATTGTCGAAGTTATTTGAGTTAATGTTTGAAAGGTACATATTATCCGATGAAAAAAACAACTGCTAAAGAAAACTAAGGAGCAAGGCTTTCCAAAATAATAATTGATAAAAAAAAAAAAACAAAAAAAAAACTATCAATTTGTGAAACATGAGATTAATAATATTGCATGTATCGGACAATTTAATATTTAGACTAAAAGACATAAGAAACCAACATACTGGCAGTTTGAAATGGTTAAGCTTAAGAAATGAATACATTTTCTTGTAGCTTAACCCACGTCCTGTTGGACCTATAATAGTCCTATTTTGGCAGGAGTCATAGACACAGTTCAGCATGTGTATGCCGATCTTAGTATACACCAATTGATTGTCCGTTTTCAGTTACAGTTGTTTTCAAAATAAATTTCAAAAGAAATTTTGGTCGGGCATTTTAGCGCTTTCGGTCGTTTGATTTTAATGTAATCTTTGCATAAATTGCACCAGGCATAACAATAAGCTTATCTTACACGGTGGTCTAGCTTTCATTTCAATCCAAATTGTGAGAGGTTCCCCGACCGATATCCATATGTATTTTAGATATATATATATAACATTATATATATCTCAAATACATATGGATATCAGTCAGGGAACCTTTCAAATTTTGGACTGAAATGAAAGCTAGACCACCGTACAAGATAACCAAAAGAGCGACGCTTGAAATCCTTTGTATCTTAAGTTAGTAAATCATAACGCATTGCAATTAGAAATCATCTCATCCTAAATCATTCGAGAAAGAGAGAACGCATTAAAGTTACCACGAAACAATGCGTTTTGCATGTTGCATGTCCGTTTCTCAGAAGTCCAACAAATACAGCTGTAAGTGGTTGTTACAATATTTAATATGTTAACTTTAGTAACGTGAAATCTACACGCAACTGCAACTATCTATAAACTAAGGTTGGAAAGGGTGGGGTAAAATTAGCCCCTTGCAGGTGTCTTCAACGTGTGGGAACTCAGAATTTACGGCACAATAAATTTCGAGAAATTATCTCGCACATTGGCGAGAGTGACAAAACAGGTTCTTTGTAAATAATTCGAGAATTAGCACAAGAAAATTGTCCAGTAACTTATAGTATTAATTCTATACATCTATTTCAAATCAAACGTGTACACAAGTAATCGATGCATGAAGTAGGCAAGAACGTTACAGTGGATCAATCGCGGAATATATCGACCATCAAACTATTCATTCAGCCCGGAATTTGAGATTTAAACTCCGACATTGGTCGCCATTTATGTTAAACTTGTTTGTTGTTTGGCGGCTTAAATGTCGTAACTACAGGTTATTAAACATGTAGTTACGAAGTTTAGGTCGCCAGCCAACGATTCTACTTTTTTGGTACATGCGGCTGACCATAGTTTTGCAAAATAATATCGTTTTAAATCGAAGCCGGACTTGCTGTTGGAGTCAAAAGGCGTGACCAAAGGAGTAAGTGGGCGGGGCCAGCGATTTGTCAGTTTCTACTGATAATTATACTTTGTAATACTACGGGTAAGTTTCTAGAGAAAAAAGGCCCTCTCATTGTTTTATAATTTAATTTTTAGTTTCGTCTATCAAAAACGAGCAGCCTGATGCTGCTGCAAGAAAACATGCCATTAAAAAGGTATCAAAATTATAAAATAATCGCTCAATGTCATTAAATTATATGAGAATATTTTTTCTCTCCATTTCTTGAAATATAGAAAGAAGATCGACAGTTAACCCATTCCAACTCAATCCCTCCTTTTTACGCCCCTCAACAAAAAAGCTTTGGAAAACATTGTGGAAAATGAAGAAATTGCCTGGATCAAGCAATTTCTTCATTATCCACAATGTTTTCTATCCCAAAAGACATTAAAATTCAAAATTCCATCACCTTGAAATTGTCGTCTGCAGCTCCTTTAATTTGGACTGGTCTAAAATTCCATTGTGTGGGAATGGGTTTAAGTGTAAAAAAGCTGTAAGTGTACACACTTAATATTTTTTTGCATTTATCCCTCGATATGTTAGCGATAGAATACCGAGACCAGAAGGATGTGCATGTGATAAAAAGCGTTTACATTTATTTTGAATGCTTTCATTTTTTGTAAAGAAGCTTTTTCAAACTCCAATTTCATGTAAACGGAATCATGTCTTGATTGATACACATATGTATAATTCTCTAGAATTCTTAAAGTGAATCATCATTATGTAGCTGTATTGTCATTCGATTTAGCATAACTTCTTATATAGAATTTAAAAACTGAATAAATAGGGAATATTACAACAGTGTGTTTTTCCATTTGTTGTTATCGTGTTCGAGAATCGTGTGTTGGTATTTTTTTATTGTATGAGACCGAAGGTCGAATCCAATAAAAAATACCTACACACGTTTCGAGAACACGATAACAACAACTAGAAAAAAACACACTGTTGTAATATTCCTTTTATTATATACCTTTTCGGATATGACATTAAGAAAATTCTCTTAAATGATTAAGAAATAACCAACTTTCAAAAAAAAAAAAAAAGAAAAAAAAAACGAACGTCAATACACAAAAATGGAGTCCGTGTTTAACGGTACTCGACGAATACGGTTTTTTGGCACACGCCGAATATTGATTTTTTTTTCAGTCGTGTTTTATTAGATAGCCAGATTTTAATTCATATCGTTTATAGGATTTATATAAATGGTGATATTTAGTAGTGATAAAAGTTTATTCAACTATTACAAGATCAAGTGACTCCAGGAAATTTCGATAGCCAGTGTAGCCATATAAGTTTGTCATCGAAGTATTTGTGGAAAAACACATACCCAAATTGCCCAAAAAGAAATGATAACCAAAACCGCAAAATTTAATATGTCTAGTCAATTTTTAAATATAGATAAAAGTAGTTTGAAAAGCGGACATCCTACATTTTTTTTTATTAAAACACACAGAAACACACACACAAAACAAAAACAAAACAACAACAACAAAAAAAAATTAACACACACACAAAGTTACAGACTTTGAAATTGTTAGAAAAACGATGTTTATCCGTATCAGATAAATGTACCAAGTAATATAAAAGTTAAATACTGAATGTTACAGTCGAAACAAACATGTCTTTTATTGAGTTATTACAAATAATCAAATTATCTATCATCCTCGGTATCGTTATAGTTTAGTCAACAAGAAAAGTCCCAAACTGTATATGAACCTTTAAAAAACAACAACAAATACAAAACAAAACAAAACATTATAAAAAAACATGGTTAATGACAATTTTACGATAATTTTGTATTGAATTGTATACAGACACCAAGGTACTGTACGCGACATGCGTTAAATTGGGAATTAGATGAGTACGACGCCGATTTAGGGTTGTTTGAGCAATAAAATATATATAGGATGATTTTTTTGTTCCCGCGTAAGATCGATTTATCTTTCATCGAGGGAACAACAAAAGCTGTATTTTCACACGAGTGAAATTAGTCTTTAGTTGTTACTCATTAGCTGAAATTATGATTTATTGATTCACGAAATTAAAGATAAGTCGATCTTACACGAGAAAAAAGCAATCTTTTTTTTTCTTTTCTGTGTGTTTGTGTGCAGAAATAGACAAAATATTATCTTGGGGGGGGGGGGTTCGCACGTGAGTTACAGCGGAAACCTGATAACGACACTAGTGTCCTTCGTCCCGCATAAGCGACGTTCAGTGTGTCCAATGAAGGAAGACAGTGCTAAATCTACCAAAACAGTGAGTAAACAAAAAACAAACAAAAAAGGCAAACAACAGTTGAATTATAATTCAACTGTTGTTTGCCTTTTTTGTTTGTTTTTTGTTTTTTTATTTTATTTATTCATTTTTTTATTTTTTTTGGTGAAAATAGCGAGTGATGGTCTATCAAGAAGTCTCGATAATCTGCCGAAAAGCATCAAAGAAAACAAAATTAAACACTATCCATTAATTTGGAACAAACTTTTAATGGCAATAAAGACATCAGAGAAAGAAAGGAAACACCGATTCGAGGAAAACAAAACATACTGAGTACTTATTTGAGCCATCCAAAATTTATAAAAAAAAAAATGTAGCGGATAGATTTTCTTGTGCCATGATAAAAATCTTATCAGTATCACTTTTCCCTAATTAAAATATCATTCAAACACAGCGCATGCGCTTGTTTTGGTACCACCTGACGCACATACTTCTTGGTGCAGACGAGAAATACGATCTAAGAAAATATTGGCTGCTCTTAGATTGACGTAATCACGAAATAATTGGCTTTTACTGTTTGGTTATTTGTTTAACCCACTACTTCTAGAAAATGGTTTGTGAGAGACAAAAAAATTCAATTACAAAAATATTCCCGAATTTTTGATAGAATTAATTTGATTTTATTTTTTCATCTTTGGTTCGAATATTTTAATTGGGTTCCGATTTCGGAGTCGGAGCTTGAACGTTACTCCCTGAACAGGACAGAATGATTTTAGGTATTACAGTCCTTTGCATAGTTTTCAAATGACATTTGGAGAGCACATTATATAACAGAAAACAAATTCATTTTTTTATTTATTTTTCAAGTTGTTACATCGATGTAGTATAATGCACGAAGTCTCGAATCCGTAATAAATTCGAATCACTCATTTAGACCGGAACTTTGAATTTGGCCGAAATCTTATTTTTTTGCTTTATTTGCGTTTTTGGTTGGCGACTTATGCGTCGTAACGACAGCTTACTCAAGCTGTCTTTACGACGCTTATATGTGGAAATAAAATTTGTTTATTTACTAAAAATATAAAATATAATTCAAGGAGGTTTTTTAGCGGTAAGTTCTTGGCGATGATATTTTTAATCCATATTTTGTAGAAAATGTTCTGGATAGATGACGAAATTAGTGTATTATCTTTTTTGCATGACACTGTTAAGTAGTGTAAATTCTTATGTACATTTCTGATATTTGTGGAAATAAAAGAAATGCACTAGAAAGAGTTAAGATAATGCAAGGAGTTTATTTCTTAGCGGTATGTCCAGTGCTTTCTTTGAGTAAGATCTATGTACATAAATGATGATATTTATATGACCCTTTATCAAGAACCCCCACCCACACACAAACAAAAAGAACAATTCATTTTCTTAGAATTAAGAATAAACTTTTTTCTGATTAATTAGAATAAGAATAGAATTAATATTTAAAAAAACTGACAAATTACTGTTTTTATTTAGTAGACGTCAAAATGTTTAGACTTGTTAACCTTTTCCTGTTTTTTAAAATTTTGGACCTGTCCAAATTCAAAGGATTTGCAGAGGGCAATATAAGATTGATTTTATTTGAAAAACTATCATTCAAAAGGGTATAAAATATTGTGGAAATGAAGGAATTGCTTGTTACAAGCAATTTTCTTCTCTTTCCACAATGTTTTCTCAAGTTTAAAAACACAAGGACGTGAAAACCAGGAATTGAACGGGAAAGGGTTAAAACTTAAGTTAAGTGCAGACGACAATTCTTCGTTGATTATTTTCAATAAATATTTTAGGGTAAAAAATATTGTGGATAATAAAGAAATTGCTTATAACAAGCAATTCCTTCGATTTTAACTTTTTTGCCAAAGTTTTTTTTTTGTTTTTGTTTTTGTTTTGTCGGCGTAGCAATAATCAGACAATTGTGACGTCATAAAACATTTTAACAGTATTCGACGATGTTAAAAAGTATGACTTCTTATTTATTCTATCGCAGATAACATGTATCGTGTATCGAATAAGGAATCGAAATCAACGAAAGGCATGGTTAGTTCTTTGCTGTCGCAACATACTTAGGAATGATTAAAAGTTGTCTTAAGACACCATAAAAATCACCCGACAATTCAAGAATAGTTTTCATTCCATTAATTCTATCCTTTAACACATTCCTACACAATATTGCTTGTTGACGTACCTCAACAATTAGGAAAACATTGTGTAAAATGAAGAAATTGCTTGAAACAAGCAATTTCTTCATTTTTCACATTGTTTCCCACCTACAAAGTTTTTAAAAATCTAAGATTTGAGTTGTCGTCTGCGGCTCCTTGAATTTGGACCAGCCTAAAATGTTTGCCGTCTGGTAATGGATTAGGATCTTCTCCCCTGTATTGCTATGGGGAAATCGCGTCTATTACAAACACCGTTAAACAATTTGTTTTGACAGCAAGATAAGAATCAGGCCATATTTCATTCTGGGGAAGCATGGAATGAGAAATTGATGCTTTTAATCCTTATCCTGTAAAAGAAATGATTATATTTCGATTTCGAGGAACTTAATGCTTGTTATTTATTGTTTAATTAATTGATTGATTGAATGTCGTCAAACGGCACTTCTAACGGTGCCTGCTATTCATCGAAATTAGAAAAATGCGCATATGTTATAGATACTATGATAACTGAAAGTATCTTATAGTATATTTTGATAAGTGACCTTTGTATAAACATGTTACATGATAATTTGCAATTATTAATTTGCAAAGAAAAATCAAACCCGGTCTAAACGGCGTATCAGTCACAATATGAAATGTACAAAATTCTTGCTGTTTATCAAAAATAGAAAACTCTCATGTATGAGTTTTAGTTACTATGATAACCGAAAATATTTTAAAGCATTTTTGATAAGAATCTTAACTGTAGTGACCAGTGTATACATATTTTACATAACAGTTTGCAAGTAAGAACTTGTAAATAACCCTCCGCCTAAACGGGCTATTAGTCATAAGCAACAGTTTTGTTTGGGTACGTATTGTATATAAACTACATTTAATCCTTTCCCGTTTCTTGAAATTATAGACTGGTCCTAATTGAAAGAGGATGCAGACAACAATGAAAATTGGATGCAATTTAAAATGAAACCATCCAATGTTGTGGAAAATACTGTGGAAAAAGGGGAAATTGTTTGTACCAAGCAATTTCTCCTTTTCCCACAATATTTTCTGAAGTATAAAATATTTTAAAGTATTTTTGATAAGAATCTTAACTTTAGTGACCAGTGTATACACATTTTACATAACAGTTTGCAAGTAAGAACTTGCAAATAACCCTCCGCCTAAACGGGCTATTAGTCACATGCAACAGTTTTGTTTGGGTACGTATTGTATATAAACTACATTTTATGATGAATAATTTTAGACTGAGTTTCTGCTAATAGAATTTATTGCATTTCTTTTTTTTTCAATGTTCGTTGGTTTGTTTGCAACTATTCTTTCTGAAAGAAATCAAGATATTTTTGGTTAGATTTTTTAGCCCAATCACTTTACGATATTTGACGGATCGTCAATCAAAATATCTGTTTAACCAATTAAATGATCCATTTCGACAGTTATTGGACTTATACTCCAACATTTATATTAAGCAATCTTGTTGGTTGGTTTTGGCGACTTCAGCGTCGTAACTATAGCTTATAATGACATTTAGGTCGGTGAACTTCCTTTTTTTTCCTTTTTAGCTAGCAAAGTGTCAGCTTTGATAGCTTAAGTTAACAGACATTATTTTGGGGTGATCTCAAAGTTCAACGAGTACAAACTGCCACTGGCGGCTTAACCACGAAGTTTATTGAATACTTACGCAATAAAAAGTAGTTATTGTGTACTTTAAAGAATATTACAAGCTCTTTCCAAAGCATGCTATTTAACCAGTTCCAACTTATTTCCGCGTTTTAAGTATCTGAAGAAAAATGCTTTGTAAAACATTGTGAACATTGAAGAAATTGCTTGTGACAAGCAATTTCTTCAATGTCCACAATGTTTTCTACCAAATTCCTCCACCTTGAAATTGTCGTCTGCTTCTTCTTTCAATTTGAACCCTCTAAGATTGTGTCATATCGTAATTGGTTAACTCCTGGGTTACTTTGACCTCGTTTATTTATCATAACCTTTGACAAAGAGGATTACTTAACAAAACTATGCTTTGCTAGCGTACAGTACTTCCAGTACTATGATTTGTTAGATGTTACTGGCCATAAATTTTGTAGCATAAAGCCGTTAAATATCTAAGTCGAACTCACTATCGGAGGCCATTAGGCGGTGTCAGCAATCCGACGATGAAACCTTATAATTATAACTTAGGCTGTCTTTCTATTTTAAAATCGTCCAAAATCAATTTGATCAATATATACTCATTCAAATCAAAGTACTGAAAGTACTGTAAGCTAGCAAAGCATGGTTGAATTTAGAAAACGTTTCCTTGTTGGGTAGAAAACATTGTGGACATTGAAGAAATTGTTTGTACAAGCAATTTCTTCATTGTCCACAATGTTTTCCATAGCCTTTTTCCCAAAGCGGAATTGATTGGGAGTGGGTTAGATAGCGTGCTTTTGACTGAGTTCAATACAACAAGAATAGAGTTTGCAATATTCCTGAAATACATGAGAACTACTTTTAATGGCGTAGACAGTTAATGGTTAAGCCTCCAATGGCAGTTTGCTCTCGTTGATATTTGAGACAACCTCAAAATTTCGTCTGTTATCTTAAGCTATCAAAGCTGTCGCTTTGCTAGCTAAAAATGTATACCGTCAAAACATTCACCCATAACTATGCAGACATGAAACAAATATTGAACTATGTTCAATTATTTCATTATCAGTTTTGGGTTTCATTTTCTTTTTTCTCCCTCAGAATTTAGTTTGTTTTTTTATTGTCCCTTTTCTACAGAAAAGCGTATTGAAGTAAACAGCGGCGTTCAGCATTATACAGATCACACTCCCTTAATCTATTCCCACTCATAAGATTTTTAGACTGGTCCAATTCCAAAGATGTTGCAGACGACAATTTTTTTTTATCTAAGACGTTTTATTTATTTTATATTTGTTTTTTTTTTTTTATTTTTATTTTTGGAAAACATCGATTGCTTGTTAAAAGCACTTTCTTCATTTTCAACAATGTTTTCCTGGTATTTTTTATCTTTTGGGGTGTGTCAGAAAAAGATAATTAGGCGGTAATGGGTTAAATGGAAATTAGTCGGGAGTTGCATTGACTGCAAAAAGTAAGGCATTTCTATTAGATTGCGTATAGAAATTAGTTATGAGTTATCTAGCTTTTCGTTGTTTTGTGGCTAGAATACTTGGTTAGAAACTATTTGAATAATAGATGATGAACAAATACGATTTAACAATAGATTGCATTAACGGTTCTAAATCTCTGCAAAGATAAACATTTGTTACAAGGATTAATTCCAACTGAAAGCATTTAGCAACATTCGGTTATTAGTAAAATCTAATTTTAGATTTAATGCAATCTAGGTTCTAGATAACTGTTTGAATTGAATCCATTTTCAAATGACTGATAATCTTCAATTTCAACCACTATTTGTAGATTCGTTCATATTAATGGTATTGGTAGTCCAAATAAATGTTAGAGTCACGGCTACAACATATTATGACATTTAAGAAAGGTAATGATTTGGGTAGAGTAACATTTAACATATTTGAAAATCCCTTTTAACTTATATCTACAATTCTTTGATTCCCCGAGTATGAAATTGGCCTCTTCGTGATATTTCAACAAGAATAGGAAAACGGATAATGGATGAATTATATTTTATTTCTAAAAAGGACGACAACAGGAGCGAATTTAGAGGGGGGACGGGTTCGATTGAACCCCCTCTGCAATCTAATTATTCCATATTCATGTAGAATTCAATATAAATTTGATAATACAGTCTAGCTTGCCTAAACGACCACGTCCATAAACCCATATCTCACTCCGTGACACTTTTAGACACCCCAAGAAAAAAAAGCTTTGGAAAACATTGTAAAAAATGAAATAATTGCTTGTATTTTATAAATTCAATCTTTCATATTTTTAACAAAATTTTTTACAAAGCAACAGTCTCTTAAGCGACCACTTTTTGGTCGCTTATCACAAGTTTTTTTGTAATGGGAAAACGCATCCCAACCCCGCCAAACTGGTAAGTTTGAACCCCCTTTACAGAAATTCTTCATACGCTGTTGGATATCCCTAAACCGCCACATTACATAGCTAATGGAGGACAAATCATGTAAAAAATATAGAAGTAAAAAAGTTCATGATTTATTCTTGAAAAATCATTCTGTGGGAATATTGAAATTAGAGTTAGGAATTTATTGTGTGTAAAAGATTACAGTCCTCGTCAATCGTCGGTAGCGGACCCATAACAGAAAACTCGTATTTACTTATCAGACTATCTGACAATGCATCTAACATGTTTATTGTCAGTTTATGTCGCGCTCATCATAGCTTTATTGTCACTATCTGATCGCTACTCACACGTTTAGAGCCTTATCAATCGGGAGTTAAGGTCTAGTGGAGGCATGGAAAATGGTGTCTGAATTGACCTATCACGGCTGTCAAAATCTAAGAATTAATCGATCAATCACTTTTTCCATTTGAACAGGAAGTGAATTTTGAACTCCAACATTGGACGACATTTTTGTGAAGTATTTTTTTGGGTTGGAGACTTTAACGTCCTAACTACAACTTATTCAAGCTGTAGTTACGATAGTTAGGTCGTCAGCAAATCATTTATCTTATTTCATTCATTCATTTTTATGTTAAATGGTTCTGGATATATTTCTTTTCAAAATAACGCCGTTTAACCCTTTCCTGTTTAACCACTTTTAAACCTGTCCAAATTCAAAGTTTTTTTCAGACGAAAACGTAGAGTGGATTTAATTACGGAAATAACCATCCAGCAGGGTAGAAAATATTGTGGAAAAAGAAGAAATGTCTTATTTCAAGCAATTTCTTCTTTTCCCACAATGTTTTCTTAAGTATAAAATCACAAGGACGTAAAAAACAGTGATTGTACAGGAAAGGGTTAATATCGAGATGTATCTTCCTCTTGGAGTCGATCGGTTCGGCCAGCGGTGTCAGTGGGCAGTCATTTGACCAATCTCTGGCCCCGCCCGCTCAGACAGGAAGTTCCGCTTCGATTCTTTTACAGCGTTATTTTGCAAAGTTTGTGGCCGGATGCAAGTAATAAAAAAGAAAAATGGTTGGTTGGTGATCTAAACGACACGTTATAGTTTAAAATATAAATTAAAAAAAGTTTGTTTACAATTTCTACTTCTTTTATCATTTGATGTGCACACAAGACAACAGAGTGTCAATACATTGTACTAATCTCACCATTTCTTTTGCTATGCAGTAATACGAGGAAAGTTTGTATATTACGTTTTTATATACAATGTAGATTCCCATTTCTATGGCAAATAACGGATCTCTAGCCATTCCCACTGATCTTCAAACCTCAAGATCACGGATTCGAGCCCTGGGCTGACCATTTCAACTAACAAAACTAATTGTCTTTCGGATGAGACGTTAAACCGAGGCCCCGTGTGACGGTGCTATCCACCGAGCACGTTAAAGAACCAGGCGGGGCTCTCAGCAGTTCCGTCCTGTATCCTTGCACCATCCCCCGTAATAACTAAC
Organism: Fragum fragum; assembly: GCA_946902895.1. Classification (NCBI taxonomy): domain Eukaryota; kingdom Metazoa; phylum Mollusca; class Bivalvia; order Cardiida; family Cardiidae; genus Fragum; species Fragum fragum. Next base: position 12,149,750 of record OX336366.1, read on the forward strand.
CGTCTTCTGGGGACGTCGCTCATAGGGGCATGTGCTACGGTAGCGAAGATAAATAAACGGAAATACAAACTGATCTTCGTCAGGAAGTTCGACACAGACATATAAAAGAATAACAAACAAAAAATCTCAATATCGATGGGTATTGTATAGACCCATACTATGTATTTGCTCTAACCCCTCGATATTAATGTCGGAGTTTAAAATTCGTTTCTAGTCTACATGGATGATTCCATTTGTATATTGATTTTTGATATACAACGGCGATCTTTCAGTTGGAATTCAATAATTTAAGAAGATGTACACGTAATTTGGTCCAACTCTCTTATTTAAAGCTGCATTTTATACGTAGGTAGGTTTTGTTATAGAGTATCCCCGAGTTTTCAAATAAAAAGCCTTACCAAATGTAGATTAGAGCAATGTCTAACTCAAACATTATTTTCGTTACTTCTTTTCATGTATTTCTGGAATCCCATTAAATTAATAAAACTAACTCAGCGGGTCAATTCCAAAATTTGCCGTATAAAATAACCGCCATCAAAACTTTCTAAATAAATCAAAGAAAATCAGACATTTATAAGATCGGCGGTGGAATTCCAGCATGTTCGCGCCATCTTATCGCGAAATCTCGCGATAACGAGATGATAATGGGATCTTCGATATCGCTTATGTATTTGATAATCGGGCATGTTTATTTAGACAGCGGTAAAGATCAAAGAACTTGACGCACATCGTCTTGTCGGCGGAGTAATCGACACCAAAATTTGGCAGGTGGCGATTGAATGCGGTCCGGAGGGGCCTCCAGAGTCATGTGCCTTAATTTCACGACCTATGACCCTTAATTAAAGTTTATCTGACCAATCATAACTACATGAAAGTTGATTAGTGGTCAAGCACATCAATCGACCACTCCGAAATCTATAATGTAATTAAAGATCGTTTTATTTTCATATCAATGTTGACCGCTTCCCCAATTTCCCATGAACCGATCCAGAAAACTATGAATTCGCCCCGTTAGTCGAAAAAGGACCCCATTGGATGTGCGAAAACGATCGAGTCTGATCAGACTGTGGGGACTGTGCAGGTTGGCTTACAAGGGCCGAATATGTTCATTTTTCGAACATTCTCTGAATCGAAAATGACCATTCTTCCTTATTTGGTAATTCTTTTTTTCATATATCCTCTGGATGACCTCTGCTTGATTTAATCTCTTTTACAAATATTTGTTTACAGAAGGACTGATCACGCGAAAAGGAACACACTGTGGTATTTTGTAAAACATATAGACTGTATAATCTGACCAAGATCAATATTTGAACATTTCAAAGGAGGTTCTCTTTTGCTCAACGAATCACAAGAAGCTAAAAGGAAATTCTATCTATGGCATGTTTGAGCCTTAAAAGCCTAAGCAATCCTTTAAGTATGTCCGAAACCTAAACTTTCGGCATTTCTACATCTTATTCAAAGACGGTTAGAAGCGATTTGATTTATATTTATAGTTTATTTTCAACTTAGTCACTTTGCAAGCTTACAATCTTTGTCCAAATGTGTTGTAGCATCTGTGTACGTTCCTTGTATAATGTAGCATCTAGCGTCCCAAAAATGAGTCAACAGCTTGTTTGACGTCATCATTGGTGGGAAGATGGCAACCGCTGAGTTCCGTTTTCATCTTCTGGAATGGACAATTTTCAGAGAGTATTTAAGAGATGAAGAGAATACTTTTTGTTTTCATGGAGGTATGAACCAAAAAACCTAATCACACTGTATGAATACGCGAAGCGGATTCATACATTGTGTGATCAGGTTTTTCGGTTCATACCTCCATGAAAACAAAAAAAAAAAAACTTCATTTCTTATAATTGAATAGCATCGAGCGAAAAAAAGAAGAACAACAACAACAACAAAAACTTCAAATTTTGATACCTTTTTGTATGGGACTATTTTGTGCGGAAGCATATAAAATAGCTACGTGTTCAAACTTTTGTTCATGGAGTTATGAATATTTTTTTTCGACCAATCAAAACGCTCGTTTTTGATAGACGAAACTAGAAATTAAATTGTTAAGCAATGAGATTAAGGTGGATGTTCAACCAATACGAAACTGCATTCCTGGATAACAGTTCTGGTAACAACGAAATTATATACTTGTCCTGATACAAGCGCACGTCGAATGTTTTTTCTTTTCTACTTGATCTTTGAAGAAGCTGCCCCATGAGGTCACCCCAATACATCCCAGTCACAGCGTAACTTTTTCTTACATAATCAAATAGCAGCACACCTTCTGCATCAGAGAAATTCTGCCGCAATCACCTTCTTAGCGGATGTTGTTGACAAAGCCTGTTTTCGGGGCGGTAATCCTTATGTTTCCCTTGGTTTTGACTATTGTTTTCTATTAGATTTCGAAGTGGTGAAGATATTTTGACCCATAGTAAAAAACCGCTTGAGAAATTTCTTCGGATATCGTTGAATCTGGCAATCTGTCCTTGGACATGTTGCATCGAGCTCGTTTTTGGTCAACATAGACAAGCATTGGAAAAAATTCTACAGAAACGTTTGTCATTTGCAAAACATTATGAATATTGGCATGGATTGGTTCCTGTGAAATACCTACCTGTGTAGCCATGCACTGCTGTATAAAATGGGCGCTCTGCTATAATCACGAGGACTTAATGACAGTATCCATTGATGCAACATGTAGTTGCATGCCAGGAGGAGGTTCATCTTCAAGACTCTCTTTATCACTATTTAATTCAGTGGCCAATTTCTCCACATGCCATAGTTCCCTTAATGTTGCGAGACGCCAAATAAGTTCGAAATAAACCCGAAAGGAATCGGAATTCACCGGATAAATACTTTATTTGTCGATTGCACCGAAAATTGCCTTATTTGTGTTTTCAATTACGTCATTGGCTTCCGCTTGTAATACAGTCATTATCGATATCACACGAAGACTAACAACCGCATTCGATAAATTCCGATGTTTCAAAGTAGGGTATAAGGAAACTAGCACATTAAACTAAATTCATTGTGAATTTTGTAGATTTTACACAAAGCAAGAATATATGTCGTAAGCAAGAATATATTTATCACGACAATGGTATTAATGACTATTTGAAAAGTAGACAATAATCTTTTAACAAATTTTCATGAAAAGAGAGCTTTAAGACTTTAAGACACTGTTTGATTTTTATTTTCCCCGTGTTTTGTTTTGTCAGGTATGCATTTTAACTGGTAGGTGTCACACCGCTTCGGCCACACAATTATAAATAATCTGATTTCACTCGACCGACGGCAGTATGTTAGAACTTTATTTGGTTTAAATCGTGACATCGTGTTTAATCTTGGAGATCAATATGAACAATTTTGCAATTTAATTTTATGCTTCTTCCATATTTTTTTTTCTTTATACAGACGACAATTATAATAGACTGTATATTGTCTTTAAAAGATCACGTAATTATCTTGCACTTTTATAATATCTTCCTATTTCGTTTCGTGGAAGGCATTATTGTAGATGCATGATATGTCCAGTGTAATCTCTTTCCCTTTTTAAAGAGATTTTTTTCTATTCCGTCACTATCATAATATGATGTTGTTTTTCACCCTAGAACATGTATTCACCTGCACAATTATTTCTGATGTATATTTGTTATCTTCAAATTTGGAGGAAATAAAGAATATGAATGAATGAGTCGTAAAGTAATCACTTCCTAGACTCTGATGGTATGTTAATGATATGTTTCGTTTCATGTATAAATTGATGGATTGCTGTCAATCATAAAAACCATTAGACCAATCAAATCGTGCATTTGGATCGGTTGATTGATTGATTGAATGAATGGGGTTTAACGCCGCTTTTAACAGTATTTCAATCATAACGCTGCGGCTTGAGCATCTAACAATGGATTCCTAGTATTTCTCACACCAGTACTACCATTACATCATTTCCTAGCCTCCAGCTGCTATCCAATTTAGGTTTACGATTATCCACTCATTGGTAAGAGACAAATGTCGGAAAGAATATGTGCCGACGCCGAAGATCGAACCCATGACATCCTACAATTGAAGATTACATGGATTAGGAGTCTCACGCGCTACCTACTGCGCTATGACGGCGGCTCTCTATTTGGATCGGGAGTGATCTTTCGAATCCGACATTGATCAACATTCATGTGAAGCATTTTTGGATTGGCAACTGAAACGTCTTAACTACAGTTTATTCAAGGAGTAGTTACGACGTTTAGATCGCCAATCAAACAATTAACATATTTTTTTCCATGATTCTAGCCATAATTTTACAAAATAATCTCGTTTGATATCGAAATGAAACCTCCTGTTGGAGTCTGTAGGTGGGGCTAGGTAAAAGAGAGGGCTGGGTCAGCGATCCTTCAATTGACCGATCGCGGCTGTCAATCAAGGAATAAACCGACTAATCAAATAATTAATTCAGTCCGGACCTTAGCTTTGCAACTACGACATTGGCCGCGATTTTTGTGGAACATTATTGTTGGTTTGGCGATTAAACGTCGTAACTAAAGCTTATTTAAGCTGTAGGTATTATACATTTAGGTCACTAACCAACCATTTAACTTTTTTATTACATGCTACTAGCCATACGATTTACAAAATAACGCCGTTAAAAATCGAAGCGAAACATCCTGTCGGAGTAAATGGGCGGAATCTAGGGTGTCAGTGGGCGGGGCCAGCGACCGGTCAATTGTTCTATAGCATTTTAGACAGCAGGTTGATACGCAGTTCGGACAATTAGATAGGTAAGTTATCTAGTTTTAATTGATGATAACAGGTTTTTCGGTTCTTCCATTTAACAACGATGAATCTGACCAAACAAATCTACAATGGCATTAACTGACATATCAGTTAACCTGGCTGACAAAAGCCGAGAAATGAGAGACGACAACGATAGGCCCGATATCTGGATTACACGCAACCCTGTGTAAATGGAGTACGGCATATGTCGTGATTTAATGTCACAATGGCTGAGCGTTGCAGGCAATCTCTAAACTCGATACCTAATAAAAATCAGCCCAAATATCTGACATTTGTTCCCAGGATGAAACGTAAGAAAACTCATTTATTATGTAGTACTTAAGAAGTTGACCCTTTATCTAATTATCAATATGGAACTACATCATTTGATGTGACGTTTTTTATATTCTTTGCTTAAGCCATACTCACACGAGAAAATGTTAGACTGATCCAAATTCAAAGACGCTGTAGACGACAATTTCATGTTAATAGAACTTTAAATAATTTTGTATTTTTGGATGGAAATCATTGTGGATAATGAAGAAATTGCTTAATACAATAGATTTCTTCATTTTCCAAAATGTTTTCCGGTGTGTTTTGCTTAAGACACGTAAAGAAGAGGGATTCATTGGGAATCGCTTAAATTGGTATTTTACCACATGTTTTGATCAGAGAAAAGCAAAGCCAGTCCCAATGCTTGTAGGTACCACAAAGCAATGGAAATCAAAGTGCTGTAAGCGTGTATAATTAATCGTCGCTAGTCCGTAGTCAAACACCTTTTACCGAAAGTTAACTTTTAATTCCAACATAGGCCGACAAAGATTCTGTCAAATCCCGATTCTTATAAAAATTGCAGTTAAACATAAATTCATCTCCCTTTTCCGTGACACAGAGGCTAAACACTTTCATTCAGGTGAAATTTCTTTGAACACAATATCTTAATCTGTCTTTAAATGTAGGACTGCCTTGAACGAACTGCAAAGTATCGATGGTGAACGTCTCTGTTGGCATTTTAAAGCGGAGTGCCTATTTTTGATGTGGAAAGTGGTATGTTATATAGATAATCTGATTAAAGCAAAACGTCTCTCCTTGACCGGCTGGATAAATAGGTAATACAGGGTGTTTTCTATTTTATCGGTCTCCACAGGTCGGCTAAAACAAAAATCCATTGACACGCGTCATTTGTCTCTCACCGATGAAAACATAAGTGATTTGCATTTTCATGTATTCAGTTCGCTGAACAGCTAATGGCTCAAATTAAACTTTGCATTTGTACATGTTCTCATATAAAAAAGGCAGGTAGCCATGGTTAGGTGCACCTTCTAAGCGCGGCATTACTGAAATACTACTTAAAGTGACGTTAAATCAAATTCACTTAATCGCATACTAACTAGCTCTAAAGATAAAAACTTTTCCGAGATTATTCTTTTCCCATGACAGTTTACAGATATTGAAGATGTCATTTAAGAAACATAGACTATATTAGATCAACATTTCCTTAAGAATGCTGCAGATGATACGCTTAGCTCTAAAAATAGACATTTGGGACCCGAGAATGGGTTAGTAAAGCGCATCACAACTTCTTTGACAAAATCAATCTCTTAGAGAAAATATTCAATTCGGCCAAACAAAGGCCTAGGCATTTCGAATGTAAGTCACATTAATTCTTTATTGAAAGATAGGGCATTATTGAAACCGCTTCGTGCGATATTGGTTGGTGTTCTCGTATGGAAAAGGAGTTGTTACGCTTTCTAAAACTTATATAGAATCCTCGTATCACGCTAGTTCAAAATATTAGTTAGTTTGTTTGTTTAAATTTGGTTTAACAGTATTTCGGTCATATCACGGCGCCTGGAGCATCTAACCATATATTCCTAGTATTTCTCACACCAGTACTACCACTTCATCCTTTCCGAGCCTCCAGCTGCTCATCCCACATAGGTTTACGATTATCCACCCAGTCTAAAAGGTCAAATCTGGTTAAAATGCAAAAGCCACATATTTTTGGATATTCTGTGAAAATTTGTTCAAATTACCATTAACATATGACAATTACTAGTAGTTAAAACGGTTGTAGTTTTACGTACAGACGGGCGGAAAAGATGATATCAAAATACATCTGGCCTAAGTGACGTAGAGATTTAAAATTTTCTGTACATTACTCAGTTTAACACCTTACCAGACGACACAATTTTTGACTGGTCAAAATTAGAAGAAATTGCAGATGACGATATACAGTTGATAAACTTTTTTAATCATTGAATCAATTGGTAGTAAATAAAGTGGACAAAGAAGAATTTTTTTTTACAATCAAAAAACGTCATTTTCAAACTGCTTGCGCATGCTTTTTTTAGGGAGCGTAAAAAAGCGGAATAGCTTAGGATTCTTGTTTCATACTGAGTAGTTTTATGATATAATAGGCGGATTCACAAACAGCTCTAATTTACACGTTCAACCCATTCCCACACAATCCCTCCTTTTTACGCCCCTCAAGAAAAAGGCTTTGGAAAACATTGTGGAAAATGAAAGAAATGCTTCAATCAAGTAATTTCTTCGTTAACAGTATATTTTCTACCCGAATCGACGAAAAATCTTAAAACTCCACCAATCTTAAAATTGTCGTCTGCAACTTTTCCCGATTTGGACCTTGATAAATGTTTGTGTGAGAAAGGTTAAATATTTTCAACAAGTGCTCTTATATGAGAATTGTTTCACCAAATTCATCTTTTTTATGAAATTTAGAGACAAATCGTTTAACAAGAACGATTAGTGAATATAGACGCAGTCCCTATGATGCATATTTATTTTTTAAAGATCAGTTTTTACCCCGGAGATTTTCTATGATTAATCACCTTTGCTGACTTGTTTCGAAAAGTCATCAATCTTCTCCAGAAACTGCCCGTCTGTTTAGGTAGAGTCTAAACAAGCGAAAACTTTGATCTGTTTTGTATTGGTCGTACAGTTTTGGTAATTTATAGCGAAAATCGAACAGTCTTTATTCTTTAAAGACTGGCACATATCACATTATATACTTCCGGAAATAGTTGCCCTTTTCTATAACACTAAGCCTATACAATGTCTTATAACGTGTGTTTGTTGACGGAGGTGTTTTGTGATGGCAATATGCAATATCGCATAACATTCGAAATTAACCCATTCCCACACAGCAGAATTTTAGACTGGTCCAAATTGAAAGAAGCTGCAGACAACAATTTCAAGTTGATGGAATTTTGAATTTTTTCGTCTTTTTTGGATAGAAAACATTGTTGATAATGAAGAAATTGCTTGATACAAGCAATTTCTTCATTTTCCACAATGTTTTCCAAAGTATTTTTCTTGAGGGGCGTAAAAAGGAGGAATTGAGTTGGAATGGGTTAATGGATCGATGGACACGCCCACTGATACCCGACAGGAAGTTCCACTGAGATACCAAACTGTGTTAGTTAGCAAAACTTACGATAATTCCATGTAACCTTAACGACGTTTAAGTCGGGGGAAAAAAGAAAGAAAAATGTTTCGCGTTAACGTAAGCTATGTCGGGGTTCAAAATTCACCGTCCTTCTAAAGGAAATATTTGATTTGTGTATTGATTCTTTAATTAGCAGCCACGATTCATCAGTAACGCCAGGATCGTCGCGTATTTAAAGGTACAGGTAGGTTTGGGCTCTTTCGGACTTGATTCTTGACTATACGACGGGAATCACTAAAATACGAGAGTACTAAATCGGGAATACGACGTAGAAAACGCGAGATCACTCAAGTGCTCTCGTGCTTTGAGCTTAACTCTCAATTCGTAACCTAAACACCGTCGTACTTTCGTGTTTTTTTTTTTTTTTCAATGTAGTTCTTGGTAATCTCGCCTTACTGTGTGCTAGAACAACTATAGTTTCAATAAGATCTAGTAACGACGTTTAAGTCGAAAAGAAAAAAAATGCATCACAAAATTGTCGGCATATGTGAACGGTTGTTTTTGCTTTGTTTGTTTAGACACTGACGAAGTCTTAATCGTATACACCAGACACCGTTATCGCAATAGATACTGCTAAGTCCAAGTTTCTTTCATCCGATATTTTATCAGCCCCTCGCATACATCCTTGTAAAGCTTGGTGATTTCTAGAAAGAGGCTTTACGTCACTTTCAGCAGTATTTAAGTTGTATCGCGTCGGCCTGACAAATGACACATGTCGGGATGAATTTTGTCAGATGTAAGAAAGAAAATGTTGATCAAACCTGAATTCGAACTCACGACCCCAGGATTTAGAACCGAACCTGTTATTTGCTGCGCGTACTGGTCTCGGAAAACGATTTATGTATGCCACAAATAAGGCATACATATTTCATTTATTAATATAAATTGAACCTAGCATGCAAGGTTTTGAGTGGCCGCTAAAGGTTTCATTGTAATGCGAAGATACTAGAGATCTCAGAAGGGTGAGGTTTTGATATTACACTGACTAGTGTTGGAATCGTGACAAACTTCATTTGGGCGTGCCGCCATCATAGCGCAGTCGGTAGCGCATCAGACACCCAATCTTCAATGATGGAAGGTCATGGTTTCGATCCTCGGCCGCGGCACATATCCATTCCGACATTTGTCTCTCATCAATGGGTGGATAAATGTAAACCTAAGTGGGATAACAGCTGGAGGCTAGGAAAGGATGTAGTGGTAGTACTGGTCTGAGAACTACCAGGAATCCATTGTATGGTGCTCCAGCCGCTGCTAATATTAGAAACAACCTTTCCACGTGCGCGCCTCGCTTTCCTAAAAGTAGGATATACAATGTCCTACCATATGATTATAGAAGCTCAAGTCAAAAATCTATTTAAAACCGAATTGAAAATGGAATCAAGTCACTTCTTTTGATTATGTTTAAGCTAAAGATATTTCCGAGACATGATATGCTGAATTGTTTGTTCTGCCTTTTGAGATCTGTTTACTACGTTTCACGGTACGCATATAATGCCTACGTCATAGACGATTGCTGTTATTACGGGTAACGTTAAATAAATTGTAATTGACAATTCTAACCCAGTAGCCAACAATTAGCATCTGCATGAGCTTTTGAAAGTGACCGACTTTTAAGCATGAATAAAAAAAAGGTTTAGAGTTTGATACTTAAATGAAAACAAAATTTATTCGGTTGAGTTCTGTTGAGTTCTTATAATTCAATATCATCTAGGCAACACTGCGTTTTTAACCCTTTTCCAGACAACAAAAGGTTATACTGGTCCAAATTGAAAGAGTTTCAGACGACAGTTTAAAATGTAGGAAGATCTAGAATTTTTCATTGTTCTGGGCTGAAAACATTGTAGAAAATGTTGTAAGCAATTTTTCATATTCCACAATATTTTTAAAAGCGTCATTGTATGGGAACGGGTTAAGATAGCAATTAGACAAAAAAAAAACAAAAAAAACTATCACTCAAAGCGTACAGGACAGTTCCGTTTTCTTCTCTTTTTCACGGAGAAAATTAACCGAAATTCGCATTAGACTTAATCATGACTAAGTTACATTTTCCAACATTCAGATCGCTTCAAACTATAGTCTTTCCTCTCGTTCCATTTAGACAAGTCTAAAATGGCGTCTTTTTGGTTAAAAGTTAAACAAATGACTGATTAGCTTGGTGAACGGTCTCTATTACCTAAAGCCATCCATTCGCCTCCCAACGACGTCTCCTCTAACCAACAGATCAACGTTCTGCCGACATTCAATAAATTAAACTCCTAAATTTTCAAATTACGTAGTAATGAATGTAGGCCGAAAGAAAAGAGAATGGCGTAAGGATAGGAAACTGATAGCTTCGCCATTCAGGTTGTTTAACTAACTTCCATATTTGGTTACAAAGATGGTAATTTCTAGACAGTCATTACTCAAGCTTGGCGTTTCCACCAGCTATCTACTCATGTATGGTTTATATTAGAGGAGGTATAATGGGTAATTTATTCATTTCACATATATATGTGTAGATATGAGACCACGCATAGCTCTTAAACCGTATAACCGATACAAATTTTAGATCAATTTAAATTCAAAGAAGTTGCAGACGACAGTTTTGAGTTGACGGAATCTTTAAATCTTTATCTTTTGGGGTAGAAGACATTTTGGATAATGAAGAAATTGCTTGTTACAAGCAATTTCTTCATTGTCCACAATGTTTTCCAAAGTCTTTTTCTTGGGGGGGGGGGGCGTAAAAAGAGGAATTGATTGTGAATGGGTTAACCCCAGTAGCTGAGATTTTTTGCGGAGATGATTATAAACGGGAAGGTATATCAAGTAATACCTTGAAAACGTATCGCATTTTTTACGAAAGTATATTATCAAGTATTAAGCAGTATCTTCTGAAAATGAAAATCCATCGTTTCGTGTGTTAACTGTAAATAAATCTCATTTAGCATCTTTTTGTTGTTGTGTGTGTTTCCATTTAAGGTAGTTGCTTTTGAATAGGCAATTTTGATTTACTGCTCTTGAATCGACAACTTTAAGAGTTTATTTAGAGAAATACAGTTTAGAGAGATAAAGTCTTCCGCTCGGGCATTCACAGTCGACGATATTTGCGCGAATTGACCAATCGCTGGCTCCCTCCACTGACTCCTTTGGCCCCACCCATTGACTCCGACAGGAAGTTCCGCTTAGATTTTTACAGCGTTATTTCGCATAATTTATAGACAGTAGCATGTTACGAATAAGTAGAATGGTTGTTTAGCGACCTAAACATCGTAAATACAGCTTCGATAAGCTGTAGTTACGACGTTTAAGTCGCCAAACCAACAAAAAGTTTTGAAAAAATGGCGGCGAATGTTAATGTTCAAAGTTTAATTCGGGACTGAATGACTTGATTGGTCGATTTATTTCATGATTGATATCCGTGATAGGTCAATTGCTTGTATAATTCAACATTGCTTTTTGTTTTATTCAAATATAATTTAATTGTTATTTTCGTCTATCAAAAACGAACGATCTGATTGGTCGAAAAATTGAATGCATACCTCCATGAACAAAATGTTGAGTACGCAGCCATTTTGAATGCTTCCGCACAAAATAGTTCACTACAAAAAGGTATCAAAGTGTGTTAAGTTGTTGCAATTTTCGCTCGATGCTATTAAATTATAAGAAATGAAGAGAATATTTTTTGTTTTCAAGGAGGTATGAACCGAAAAACATAATCACACAATGTATGAATCCGCTTCGCGAATTCATACAGTGTGATTAGGTTTTTCGGTTCATACCGCCATGAAAACAAAAAATATTCTCTTCATCTCTTAAATGCATAATGTAGGCTTGTCGGGATTCATTTCTTTGCAAGGCAGTTTTTTCACACTGTCAATGGCAAAATCATTACCACTTATATTCCCTTATTACGATTTAGAACTGTACTGTCTGGGAAACCCGAGAAATTGGTTTGGCTGGGAATCATTCCTTATTCCTATAAATAATCCATTTCTATTATTTATTCATCTCATTTGAAATTAAAAGCGTTCCACTGTAATGGATCCGTTATTGTTTTCAAGCATTTTGGTTTCACTTTCAGTAACATTTCCGCCACTTTCTGCCAGCCCAATAAGAGTCACGTGTACATCACGTGGGGCTGAAATAGAATCGACTACACGAAGCATATTAGGTCTCCAGTTTAATGACATTTGTACTATATACGATATTCGAGTAGAAGCAATTAATACAAATAATAGACTATGTCAAGTAAAAGTGGTCTTAAACTTTGGCCTCTCGGGTTATATTATTTGGATTTATGGCGGGCAGATTTCTGAAATAGTCGCATACCAAAAAAATGTCCAATTTTCTCAATTCAAAAATCAGTTTCGTCTATCAAGAGTGGTGGATTGTAATTGGCTGAACATTCTTTTCGAGAAAAAAAAATATAATAAATTGTATGACAAAGTTTTAGTGTTATCTCACATAAAGAAATTCTATAAATACAATCTTATTACGAGTTTTGGCGTACTGATACATGTTTAAATTTGTTGAATTTTAGAATGGTGATTGTTTGTTCAATATGCTGCAGAATATTCTATATTGGGTACACACACAAAAAAAAAAAAAGGTGAATGTTTTAGCCTGTTCCAACTTGAAAGAAGTTGCAGACGACAATAGGATAGGATTTCAAAATTCTTTGTCTTTTAGGGTAGAAAACATGGTGGACAATGAAGAAATCGCTTGTCACAAGCAATTTCTTCATTTTCCACAATATTTTCTAAAGCTTTTTTCTTGGTGGCGTAAAAAGGAGGGATTGTGTGGGAATGGGTTAAAGGTTAAATAAGTCTAACATATTATTGTCATATATTTTAAACATTCTTTTAAAATTCTATTCCTTATCTTTTTCATCGAAATTTTGTTAAATTTCTAACCCAAATAGACGTCATTCAATTATTAAAAACATTTCATTTTTTAAATTGTATCATGTGACCAGATCTTCTCGACAAAATTGTTGCGGACTACATTCGGAATGCTAAATACAAAAGTCAAATCCTTCAAGGTGTTTTGCATTTCTTACACTGTTAAAATTTCGTTCACGTTATGAGCATTTCAATAAGAACGATTTACGCTTTATGAAAATGTTTTCTCTAAAAACTGCATTCTATATTAGATTGTTTCTACGTAATTTGTCCATTTGTTACTATATGTTGTATTGTAATTGTGTTTTTGTAACAATGTTCCTCCTATTGAAGGCAATAAAACATATGGGATTTTTGTGTGTGTGTGTGTTTTATTTTTGCTTTTGTTTATTCATTTTATTTATTTATTCTTTTATTATTATTTTTTTTATTTTGCCGAAAAGATAAATTTGTTTTTAGTGACTTTGATTATTTCAAAATTACTCTCTGGTAAACGTTTTTTTTTTTTCCTACTTCTTTTCAAATTTTCCGAGACACGTGAATTGGACATCATCAGAACGATTGAGTCTGCCGTTAAAAGTTAGGGCCAATTAGTCACGGTCCTCCATCAAATGTCACTTTAATAGACCAATCTCCTGTTTGTGCATCCATTGTCGGAAAAGAATGGTTAATTAGCGAACAATAAACGAGATGACTGGACAAGGAATCTCAAATTAAGTACACACTGAAAAAAAGATACGACCGATCTTCAAAAGATGGCCGACGACTGAAAAATTGTTTAAGCACAGAAATATCGAATGGCTTAGAGCAAAAACATAGTTTGGGTCTGTACTATGTATATAGCCATACTTTGTTTTTGCTCTAAGCCCTCGATATATTTACCTGGAATTCTGTTTTTCAATTAGATGGTGACATCTAATCTCAATAGCAAGGTCTTTCGAGGTGATTTTCAAGGGACAGGAAAATGTGTCGTAGTGATACGATAGAGTTACCATTCTTTTGGATACTCAAGTGCATATTTAATGTCATTTAGATAACTAAGGTACCGTTTTTCAATGCTGGTAATGTTAATTGACCAAGGAATAAACCGACCAATCAAATAATTTATTCAGCCCTGACCTGAGCTTATCAACTCTGAACTTTGCCGCCATTTTGTTTACTTTATTGTTGGATTTGCGACTTAAACGTCGTAACTACAGCTTATACAAGCTGTAGTTACGACGTTTGGGTCACCAACCAACCCTTTTACTTTTTTGTTATATGCTACTGGCTTTAATTTTTTCAAAATAACGCCTTTAAAATCGAAGCGGGACTACAACTCTGGGTTAATTGGGCGAGGCCAGCGATTGGTCAATTCCATCACATATTCATTGGTTATTAAAGGCATGTCATGAAGGAAAATGAACTTAAATCCCATTTTTGGTGGGAAATAATAAGAAATCGCATTTAGTTACCCATTTTGAAAGAAAGAAAAATACACATATTAACGGATCGGGACTGTCAGTCAAACAATCTTTCGACAAATCAAATCACCTTTACGACCGAAAGTTAAAAGTATGTGGTTTTCTTATTAATTTTATAGTTTTTTTTTTCTTTTTTTTTTGGGGGGGGGGGAGATATGACTTTTATGTCATTTAGTGTAGTGTAGTGAATTTTGTACGCCGACATTGGTCGACATTTTTGTCAATCATTCGTTTTGGTATGGCGACTTTAACGGTCGCAAACCAACCTTTCGTTTGCTTTTTAATTGCTACCGGCATAACTATATCGTTAAATATCGAAACAGAACTACCTGTCGGAGTCAGTAGGCGTGGTTTGGGGAGTCAGATGGCGAAGCCAGCGATCCGTTGCTTGTACTTACAGAGATAATAACGAAATGATCGGTTTGGAAGGATTGATCAGTGCAGCAAAACTCGCAAATATAGCCGGAAATGTAATAGAGTAGTGACAATATCGACATTTCTAACAAAATCACGTGCACTGTTAAGTTTCGAACTACAAAACAACGGATATTTTAGCCAGTAAACCTGCATAAATGGCTTTGCTTTATGACGTTTGAAAATTCAAATTTTTTGCTGACGTCACATTTATCGATCTGATTATTGCTACGCCCCTAAATATCTTTGTAAGCATTTTGGACAATGAAGAAACGGATTTTTGCTTTAACTTTAATGTAGATTTAAAATATTCAACTTTAATAAAAATTTTCATCTGCATCTTCTTTAAATTCTTGACCTGTCTAAAAGTTTGTAGTCTGCTGATGGGTAATGTACAAAAACATTTAGCACATTTATTTTTAAGTTAGGCATTTTTTTCTGGATAACATAACTTCTTACGGTTCACAGGATTATGTTGGATGCACTACAATGTACTTAACCCTTGTCATGCTGTATAAATTACCTTACTGAATTGCTGTTTAATCAAAGGGCTGAAAACACTGATAGAACTTGTTCAAAAATCAATAATTCTCTCATAAACAAGTCTGGCAGGAAAAGTACATGCAGGAGGTGTAGACTGAGATCAGACTGCACTTATGCGCAGGCTGATCTTAGTCTACACCTCCTGCCAAGACCGGAATATTCCAGGTTCAGCATGACAAGGGTTAATACAAAATGAGATAAGTGTTGTCCTGGTCTTTAACAAGCGTCCGTTTTACGATGATGAAGAACTGTGCTTTATTACTTGCAGTGAGATACCCATTGTTTTGTTGTAAAGCGTGATTATAACAGCCAGAATGATATTTTGATAATCACCTTGACTGCCTGGCTGGTCGAGTCGTATAAGTGCTTGACTCGGGAACTGAAGGTCACGGGGTCGAGCTCCACCGTCACCGGGGTGTGTTCATGGGCAAGACACTTAATAGTCAGCCCCAGTCTACCCTGCTGTAGAATTGGGTATCAGTGGGTTTAATTCACTGCATCTCTTTCAGGGACGTGAAAGCGTGTGGGTTGTGATTGTTCGAGAGCGACTCTATAAGCTAAAGGATTTCGTCGCAATCGGGCTAAAAATTTACAAGCAATTTTCAAGGCTTCCAGGCCGCCAGCAACAATTGCAGAAATTCAGAAATCTGATCTAAAGCATTTCATGTGATATGCTTGTTGCCGTTAAGAGAGGATAACTGTTTTGACTAAAGGAAGTCTTATCGTTCATTAAGGGAATAACAAAACTTTCTGAAGAGATAACTGAATGAAAGTTGAACTAACGAAAATATTGAGGTTTGTTGTCAGTCTTTGGTTATCTGTGTGAATTAATCAGTTGATACTCTGACATAAAATAAAGAAAAAAAATCTCGCAATGTTCATATTAAGCATTATGAACCTGAACTGTTTATAATATAGGGGACTGAGTAGGGTTACTTTTTTGAGAAAAATCTTTGCTGATGTTGTTTATTTGATCATAATGTCTGGTTTTGGATTGGTCTAAGTTAGCATGTCGTATCTTTCTCACATGTAGAGTAAATCTTGTTCTAAGAGGCCATTGAAGGGACGACCACAAAAAGTAGGTTGCTTTAAAGAATGGTCGTTTAAAACATTTTTTTTGAAAGATATGAAGGACTGATTCGATTGCATAAAGAAATTATTACAGAATTATCGCGTAATCCTATGCTGTTAGAGCTCTAATTCGTTCCAAAAACATAGAATTTCGTTACGATCTTTGAGTAGAAAAATGCGTTTACTTCTTAACCTTTGTCATGCTGTATAAATTACCTTACTGAATTGCTGTCAAATCAAAGGGCTGAAAGCGCTGACAGAACTTGTTGTTCAAAAATCAATATTTCTTTTAGAAATCAACCTCATAAACAACTCGGGAAAGGAAAAGTATGACCAGGAGGTGTAGACTAAGATCAGCCTGCACAAACGTGCAGTCTGATCTTAGTCTACTCCTCCTGCCAAAACCGGAATATTTCGGGTTCAACATGACAAGGGTGAAATGATATTGCTTCTTAATGGGGATAACGATTATGGTCGCTTAATGGAAGTGGCCGCTTAAAGGAAGTGGTCGCTCAAGCAAGATCGATTGTATATGTGTTCATCCCGTGTTTAGGTAAATAACTTTTGAAACTAAAAGTTTTGAAATTGATTTCAAAGTGCTACTTTCAACAGGCTACTGAACATCATTCATAATCTATAGTCTGTAAGCTATAGTCTGTACGCCATACGCTGTCACAACTTTCGACTAAAACTTCGTCATAAATTGCCGCCGTCATAGCGCAAGCGGTAGCGCATCAGGCTCCCAAACTTAAATCATTGGATGTCATGGGTTGGATCCCCGGCGACGGCACATATCCTCTCCGACATTTGTCCCTCACCAATGGGTGGATAATCGTAATCCTAAGTGGGATAGCAGCTTGAGGCTAGGGAAGGATGCCGTGGTAGTACTGGTGTGAGAAATACCAGATATCCTTTGTTAGGTGCTCCAGCCACCGCGATATGACTGAAATACTGTAAAAATGGCGTTTAACCCCAATTCAACCAACAAATCATCATAAACTGATTTCAAATACCAAATAACATATACGAACGAAGCATAAACGAAATTCTAACGTGTGATGAGAAGGTTACGAATCTTCCGTCGATTGTCTATTTGAGAATTAGCGAGTTGTCACTTTGTTTCCCTTTAAAATTAATAGCTATAGTAGCTTTCGACGTGCGATATTTAATAGTTTTAACAGCTTAGAATGGTAATCCAAAGCGCTGTCATTGAGGCTTAATCGTCAAAAACACTTTACAGATCATGAGAAAAATCAATTTGTGGTTCGGAAACATCGTCGGATGGATACTGAAATATCTTAACTACAATGCAGATTCAGATTTCGTTAGGATAAATAAGTCGCCTCCGACCGAAATGAGTTTTGTGCCACCAAGGAATTTCGGTTTCTGAAAAATCGGAATATCAGATTAGGATAGCGAATTTTTACGCACATTTCAATCGACGTAGCATGCATACGATATTTATGGTTGTGATGTATGGGGTATTGAATTATTTAAACAGGTCCGTCAAAGGTTGAACCTTATCTGTATTCCCGGTAGAACTATCCTTTTCCGTCATTTTTTGTTGAAACGCGATTATTTATTTACAGCAGTGAACTCTTCGCAAAACATTTGACGGACATATATGACATTCTAACCAACCAACTACGCATAAAATATGGTTCATGTTGATAGTCCATTCCCACACAATGACGTTTTTGGAATCTCCCCAAGAAAACAATTGGGAAAACATTGTGTAAAATGAAGAAATTATTGTTCATGATTTTTTTTTCAAAAGAAGTATTGATGATCAATACAGTTACTACAAGTGATTTCAGCCCTTTGATTTTAATGCAAGACTGCAAAGATTTTATTCAGCATGACAGGGTGTAAGATAGAGCTTTATCAGTGACCACTAGTCTCAGCTGTTTAACATTTACATGCACCAAATATCCAGAGTACAGCGACAACTTTACGAAATTATACAAACTATTTCCCATTTGATCTTTCATAAAATTTATGGATCTTTTTGTAGAACAATGAAATCATGCATTTAGACCGAAAGTGAACTTTGGACTCCATACATTGAGCGACATTTATGATGAGGATTTTGTTGATGTTGGGACTTAAACGTCGTAACCACAGCTTGTTCAAGCTGTAGTCACAACGTTTTGGTCGCCACCTAACTATTTAATGTTTTAGCTAGAAAAGCGTCAGCTTCGATAGCTTTAGTTAACAGACAAAATTGTGAGGTCTTCTCAGAGTTCAAACGAGTGCAAACTACCACTGGAGGCTTAACCTCTAAATCCACTAAATGTCTACGCCAAAAAGTAGTTCTTTTGTATACTCGAGTATATTGTGTTCAGAATGACTGGCGACATGAATAAACTTTATTCAAATTATAGTCAGCACCTTCATAAGCATGCTATACAACCATTCCTATTCAACCCGTTTTTAAGAATCCCCCAAAAGACTTATGAAAACATTGTGGACAATGAAGAAATCTCCATTGCCATAATGTTTTCTACCCTACAAAAGGCAAAGTAATTACAAAATGATGCTTTGCTAGCTTACAGTACTTTCAGTATTTTGATTAATGCATGTTACTGACTCCAACAGGAAGTTCCACTTCTATATAAAACGTTTTTTTTTTGTTTGTTTGTTTGTTTTTGTGCAAAGATTATGACCAGTAAAATGCAAAAAAAAGTAAAATGTTTGAGTTGGTGTCCTAAACGTCGTACTTTCAGCTTCTCGAGATAAATGGCCGTGTGGTTAGTGTGTTTGACTTGAAATATGATGGTTGTGTGTTCAAGTGCCATCGAAGGCGGGTGTTGTATTAAGTCAGGCCCTTTACAGACAGAGTCCCTGTACACCGAGCTATAAAATTGGGTGCATATTTTAACCCATTCCCACACAGTGACGCTTTTTAAACGCTTCTCAATGTAAAAGCTTTTGAAAACATTGTGGAAAATAAAGCAATTTCTTCAGTATCCACAATGTGTCCTATCCAAATAGACAAAGATTTTAAAGATTTTATCAATTTTAAATTGTCGTCCGCAACTTTTTTGAATTTGGACCGGTCGTATGGGAATGGGTTAACAACCGGTATGAGTTAGGATCGCGATGCAACGAATATATCGTTTTATCCTTGAGTAAAAAATGATAATAATCAGTTGTAGTCACGACTTTTATGCTTCAAATAAACATCGGGTTATCTCATAGTTCAAAGTTCACTTCCGGTCTAAATGAACGATTGGTCGATTGATTTTTCAATTGGCAGACGCGATCCGTCAGTTGCCTTTACATCCCGTAAGAGGGCAATCTACAGCGTTCATTAAACTACATTTACGATATTTCACTCGCAACGTTGAGATGCACTGAATTTGCGAAAAAATAATTCCAGAAAAGCACCTTTTTTCTTCTTCTTTCTATTTTTTTTTATATTGCAAGTACTTTGCAATCTTAATCCAGAGGAAATAAAAATAGAATAAAAAAATTCATTGCATTCGCTTTACGCATAATTAGAAAATTTCAAAATATTTTTAAAGTAATATTTCCATAGATCGGAGGTTTCCGGTGCATAGTTCCGTGTGTTAATGATTTCTTCGGACGTCTTACTTAATAACCTTTAAGAAATGGTTTTATCGTCAGACTAGTAAATAATCTGTTTTTAATATTTCTAAATGAGACATGTCATAGAAAAAGGACCATCTCGGGAGAGCGAATTATATGAACGCAATAATGTCTTACTTCGTGGATTGTGCAGGCTGGCCCGGGTTAAACCTTTTTTTTAAAAAATAATTTTGGGGGTTATAAAAATCATAGTATATTTTGTACTTTAATTTATATCTGTCACTCAAAAAGTCTTCTGAGTGTTTGAAGAAATGAGGAGATTTTTTTCTTTTCCGTTGAGGTATGAACCCAAAACTCAATCACAATGTATGAATACCCAAAGCGGATTCATACAAAGGTATCATTCAGTTTTGAGGTTCATACCTCAATCAAAACAAAAGGTGTATACTTCATGTCATATGATTTAACGCCTTCCAGCAAATCAAAGCAAATGTTTTCCTGGTTTTAAGTAATTTTTTTATGGATCTACCTAGCGCGCAATCATACATAAAAGACGTGCGTTCATTTTTTTTTCATGGAAGTATGAAAAATAAAATCAGCATAATGAAGAAGCTTGAATATTGATAGACGAAACAAAAATTAGATTATAAACAAATATTTGAGCATGAAGTCAACCGGAGGTCTTGTTTTCAAATTAATGTATAGGGAGTTTGAATGACTATTTGAGTTTCATAATATATACGAAGAGAAATTTCTAACCTTGCCAACTTGCTCAGACCTGACCAGGGTCGATGCTTTCGCACTTTCCAAGAGGTCCATGACCCGCGCATAGTTTCTAATCTTTATCGTCGGTTCGCGAGCAAAATATCGTAACTATAACTTTAACATATCTGTAGTTACGATATTTTGCTCTCACACCAACTTTATCTTTATTTACAGAAAACATGTACCCGTGACCCTGTACAGGAATTTAGGCAACTGGCTAACACTGGCTTAAGAAAGCAACAATATCTACATTTAGAATCAAGAAAATTAATTAGAAAATAATTTATTATTATCTTCTTTAATTTGATGATCTCGAAAAGTTAAAGGCGATTACGAGGGTGGTAATCCGACGTAATTTATCTAAGTACACAAAGGTCATCGAAGTTTGGTCATTTATTAGTTAAATATAGGCTTTTTCATAAAAAAATGTCTTTGTGGATACAATTGATCAAATCCTGGTCCTGTCAACTTTTTCCCTTTGTCCCGTCAATTGACTCCAACAGGAAATTCCGCTTCGATTTCAAACGACGTTTGCAAATTCTACAGTCAGTATCATGTAATCAAAAAGTCAGATGGCGACTTAAACGTCGTAACTAGAGATTGAAAAGGGCTTCAGTTACAACGTGTAAGTCGCCAAACCAGCAACAATGTTTAATAAAATGGCAACAAATGTTGGAGTTCAATGCACATTTCCAGACTAAATAAATGATTTGATTGGTCGATTGATTCCTCGATTGCAATCGCGATCGGACAATTCTTGAACGCGAAAACTATAGTCAAACGTGAATTACATTACAGTATAGTAAATATTCAGAACTGACGGAACGCTGGCTTCTGTCACCGAATTCTAAGAGTATAGTTGGACTGAGGTAATAAACTACATTATTTTGGACAATATGTGGTCAGGGACATAACATAAAAGACACATCGCTGGATACCTAAATATCGTACCTACAGCTAAAATAGACTTAGAATGCCGCTCCAAAATATGGAGACCCTCAAAAGCAAATTTTCATACACGCTTCAATCAGCACTCGCATTCATCAGGCCTTTCTTTTCTTTATTTCTCTTTTTAAACAAGAGCGCCGCCTACGGGTGCTTACGCTCGGCTGTTGGGTGTTGGATAGTGGACAAATTGCAACTAGAGATATCCCCCTTGATAGTATAGGTTGCTCTTTTGATAATGAATAAGTGTGCCAAGTTTCAAGTGAATGCCTTTAGTATAGAAACAGGGAATGTCAAAGTTTTCGCATGACGACGACAACGACGACGACGACACTAGGCTATCGAAATACCTCGGATTTCTCCGGAAACAGCCGAGCTAAAATGTATTGATTTTTTCAAGAATTACGTGATAAGACGACTTTTCCTCTGTTTATTTCAAAATACTTTAAAATGATCCTTCCACTTTATGAGCGAATTGATTGAAAGAGTTGTCTATTTTGCTTTTTAATGGCATAAAGATATATTTACTTAAGAATGAACTTACCAATTCCAAGCTCTACAAAGATTTAGCCTCGGATCATGCTGTGTTGTGGCAATGCACTTAATGACAAATATCCTCTAATTGGAAACTACCCTTTTCATTAACCCATTTCCACACAACAAAACTTTGGACTGGTCCATTTTGAAAGAAGATGCAGACGACAATTTCTAGTTGATGGTATTTGAATTTTTTTCGTCTTTTTGGATAGAAAACATTGTGGATAATGAAGAAATTGGTTGATACAAGCAATTTCTTCATTTTTCACAATGTTTTCCAAAGTTTTTTTTTCTTGAGGGGCGTGAAAAGGAGGGCTTGTGTTGGAATGGGTTAATTCGAACACTTCTATTGACTCCCACCTCTTCTGGTCACAAAGTATTTGTGCTTTGACTATAGCATTGGTAGGCATCAGGTACAAAAGACAACCCACTCATCAATGTTTCAATTACTGATTGATTTACCCGGATTTAACTATGCCGAATCCGATCTCTTTACAAATTGACCAATCACGAGTGTCAATCAAAGAAAAACGGCAAATCTTACCAATCTTTTTGTTTGGAAGTGGAATTTTCGCTCTTACCTGGGCCGACATTTATATGAAGCATTTTTGTTGGTTTGGCGACTTAAACATCGTAACTACAGCTTGACGTTAAGGTCGCCAACTAGCCATTTTACCTTTAGGTTACATGTATCTGGCCATAAATTTAGCATAATTACACCGTGAAATATCGAAGGGGAACTTCCTGTCGGGGTCAATGGGCGGGGTACACGGAGTTATTGGGCTGGGCAAGCAACTGGTGAATTGACCGATCGCGACTGTCAAAAAAAACAATCAATCCACCAGACAAATCATTCATTTAGACTAAAATTGAACTCCGACATAAAAAGATATTTATGTTATAAGAATCTTTGTTTGCTTTCAATTTAAACTAGATTCATTTAAGCTGTGATTACGACTTTTAGGGAATCAACCATCAATCAATCAACTTGTTTGTTACTTGTGACTGGCCATAAAATTTTCAAGGCCGTTTGATATCGACAAGGAACCTCCTCTTAGAGTCGGAGGAAGCGGCCGGCGGAGTCAGTGGGCGTGGCAAGTGATGCGTTAATTATTTTTAACCGGTCAGGCGAAAATGGACATACTGTGTGTTCTGTTAAACAAATACTTAGTAAAAGATATCGGACCCAGCAGACGTTTATCATAGGTAGCATATCGAAAATAGATCTATAGTGAAGTAGAATACCCAATCTACCAAGAGCAAACATTCATACTGTGATTTGTTAACCCCGATAATTTGTGCAGTATAATATTCGCACATTCCAAAGTTGTTGTTTTTTATTTGTCTGACGACTCTAAAATGTTTTCTACCCTTCAACTAAAACCCATTTACAATTTGTCGTCTGGTAATGAGTTAAAGACCGAGCGGGCTTTTATTTGTCGTCTGCAACCTATTTATTACACCTAGAACCATTGACCATTTTTACTTCGTACACAGCTCAAGTATTGCACACCATTTTTTTTTTATATTTGATAGCCTATTTTGAAAGAATGAACTTTAAAATGAATGTGTCTACATAACTTCCCATTCGCTCCATTTTATAAATGGAATTAGGAGCTTAAATGTAACTTTTCGTGATGAATGTGTCTAATATTCGCATTTACATTTTTTGAAATTTTTCATTTGTGATTCAAACATATGTCGGGAAAAATATCTTAAAACAATTTGAACGGTCTTCTACTTACCTTTATTACTGGGCATCGAATCGAATGTAGCGGCTGCAAATCAAAGAATATATCGACCAATCCAATCATATATTCAAAACCAAAAGTGAACTATTAACTCCGACATTGGCCGGCATTTATGGTAAGAACTTTTTGTTTGTTTGGCGATTTAAACGTCGTAGCTACAGCTTATTCCAGACAACCATTCTACCTTTACTTCGTTGCTTGTCTACCCATAGTTCAGTTATAGTATTATGCACACGTGCAATGGTGCATTACTGCAAGAATACAAGCCAGGACAACCCGATGTACGCAAATGGCTCTGTTAAAACTAAGTCTCGTCCGAAAGGAATTATCTCGTTAGTTTATATAGCAAGATTATTTGATTCTTGGCGTCTTGATATCGTGACCATTCACCCACTAAAGCAATCATCGCCCGCACCCCCCCCCCCCGAGAGAACAGCTTATTCAAGATGTAGCTACGGCGAAGTAGGGGTCGTCTGTAGACAAATGGCCTATTTTGTGATATGAACCTTACCATTTATTTACAAACTGAAATCATTTCTTACCTCAGTTTCTTACCTTAATAGTCGGCGGATAGTTCGCTTGGCCATCAAGCCGTTAATTGGCGGATCGCGTATGTTTATCAAAAGGTGGGCAACAAACGAATTGTCCCTTTATTCCGAAAATGAATATTGAACTCCGACATTGGTCGACATTTACGTTATTGATCTTTGATGGTTTGGCGACTTATTCAAGCTGTAGTTACGACGTTTAGGTGGCTAACAATCCATTCAATTAGTTTGCTACATGTTGTTGACCATGCATTTTCAAAATGGTAGTGTTTAATATCGAAGTCGATCTTTCTTTCAGAGGTCAATGGGCGTGTCTAGCGAACTGTCAATCGAGGTCTTTGTCTATGTTTTTTATGTATAACTGATCTATCTGCTTTTCGACTAGTTTTTCATGTAAGTCACTGTTTGCTTTTCCTGTCACTTTTCTATTTCGTCTTCGTAGATCTTCGCGGGGAAAAGTTGTCCGCTAGAAAAGCAGACCCTAATATGCTTTTATGTTTGTTGTCTTCCTGGTTAGAGTATGGTGAGAGTATGGCATTGTCTTTTTATTGTTTCATCTGTTTTCCAATCTAGAATTTCGCGAGTCCTATCCTGCATATTTACGCCTCAAAAAAAAAAAATAAAATAAAATAAAAAATGTTGCAACCAATTTTTTCATTATCGATATTGTTTTCTTCCCAGTAGACAAAGATATTTTTCTTTAAAGGTACAGTAACTAAAGAAATGCCTTCAGTCATCAACCGAAAGTAAATTGATCGAACAAATTTTATAAAACCTTCAAAACTTCGTATGTAAGGTCGTCCAAGCTGTGAGATTTCGATAGTCCACCTACGTAATCTGATCAATCGATTGGTTGGTTGAAAGAGGTTTAACGACACCTTCAACAGTATTTCAGTCATATCGCGGAGACTGGAGCACCTGACCATGGATTCCTGGTATTCCTCACAACAGTACTACCACTACAACCTTTCCGAGCCTCTAGATGCTCATCCCACTTAGGTTTTCGATTATCCACCCATTGGTTGGAGACAAATGTCGGATAGACTATTCGCCTCGGCCGAGGATCAAACCCCATGATTGGGAGTCCTAAGCGCTACCACTGCGCTAAGGCCACGGCTAATCAGATCAATAAAGAAGACAAAGAAAATAGGGAAATGGTATATAGTAAAAATGAAAGAAGTTGAAATTTGAAATTTTAACCCTTGTCATGCTGAACCCGAAATATTCCTGTCTTGGCAGGTGGTATAGACAAAGATCAGCCTGCACATAAGTGCAGTCTGATCTTGGTCTACACCCCTGTTTGTCCCCTTTTATCCAGAGTTGTTTAGATAATCAATTTTCAAAAGGAATATTGACCCTAATTTAGACCTGCCAGTGCTGTCAGCCCTTTGATTTAAAAGTAACTCTGCAAGGGATTTTAATTTAGCATGACAAGGGTTAACAACTCTGTTAGGGTTGAAACCATTGTGGAATATGAATAAATTACTTGTCACAAGCAATTTCTTTCTTTTCCCATTGTGTTTTCCCAAGCTTTATTTTGAGGGGCGTAATAAAGTGGGAATGTGTGGGAATGGATTAATATGAACTTCTGGCTATAGTCAAACCCTGAAATGATCTTTATTATCTTTGCTAATGACCTGATGAATTTCGTAGCTTGAATAAGCTGTGTTTATGACGTCTAAGTCGCAAAATAAAAAAAGTACTTCAGACAAAAGTCGGCCAAATTGGAAAGTTAAAAGTTCGTTTCCGGTCTTAATCAATGATTTAACTAGTCGATTGATTCTTTGATTGACAAACGCAACCCATCATTTCTCTAAGAACAGTTATTTTGTTAATACCAACACACTTTCTAAAAAATTTGGTCGATTTACTTTCTCCGTGATCAACTCTTTCTTGTACGGTTACAGGCCATTTATGTATCACAATGAAGAACGATTAGATATGCTCACATTTGTCCATATTTGTCGTTATTGTGATTTCATGGTGGCGGAGCCCATAAATCTTTATAATTGCAGTTGATTTAAAAGATCTGTGTACCTTGTAAATTCTTATTTTCAGCACTTTTATGGACTTAATGCATGCTTAAAAATACTAAAATAAATATATTCGCTGTATTTTATGATACGCCTTCAATCATTTTACATCTATGTAGACAGGTTAATAGAAATTGCTACTTACTTAAGTCATCAATCCTCCAACCACACTTTGTGACTTCCGACGGATTTTTATTCTGAAGGAAAGTCTGATTATGTGTCCGAGGTATAAAGATTGATTCGATGAGGTCCTTTTCGCGGCAAATATTTCGTCTGTGAATTTTCTGAGCAATAAAGTGTCAGAAAACAAAGACTTTTTCTCTCCTTAATTGGGAAGCAAATAATCCATTATAAGACAATCAGCTTTCTGTTGTAGAATCGCGAAACACCTAGAAATCAAACTGCACTCAGTCAATGACATTCTATTGAGAAAATTGCTATATTGAAACCATGCTTTAAATCAAGCATACATTTGGAGCTTTAAATAAATAGAATATACAGACTAAGTTACATTTTTTTCTAATTTCATCAATTTTAATGTTATAAATATTTTATTATAATGAGTTTATAACTTTTATCTGATGAGACATTCTTAACCCATTCCTACTCAATCCCTTCTTTTAACGCCCCTTAAGAAAACAGCTTTGGAAAATATTGTTGATAATGAAGAAACTGCTTGTATCAAGCAATTTCTTTATTATCCACAATGTTTTCTATCCAAAAATGGAAAAAAAGAAATCATCAACTTTAAATTTTCGTCTGCAGCTTCGTTCAATATGGACCAGTTTAAAGTTTTGTTGTGTGGGAATGGGTTAAATTGATATTAAAGAGGCTTCGTCAAGTTTTTATCACTAGTAAGATGATGAGTTTGAATGAAAATAGTAAAAGTGAATACTAATCTGTTATCATTTTAGCCTTTGAAATTAAGATTTTGTTTCTTCAGTTAAGTATTGATTTTTTGTTTGTTTTTGTTTCCATAGAAGTATTTATCTTAAAACTTAATCACACTTTATGAATACCCGAAACGGTTTCATTCATGGAAGGAAATAGTTGTTGTGTCATTTTTACTATGATAAATATCAAGAATACCAGTTAGTTTCAGCGTGAGATGGATTTACCTCCAAAAGCTATATTTTCACGAGTCGGAAATGAATATATAGCTTATGCTATTTATGAACTGTAAAGGTTTATCCATCAAACAGCTAACTATTCTACTTCTCCTAAAAGAGGCATAGTATGACTTTTCCGACGAAATTTCCACCAGCGCGCCATTACGCAGACGAATCACTAAATCAAGTGATGACGTCATCAGTGTCGTAGTAACGAAAACTGGCGGAAAGCAGTGCTAAATCAATCGACAATTATTTCGATTATTTTACTTGCTTGCCGATGAAATTAATACGTGATTTCACCTAGAAATCTCGATAAGTCATAGCACAGAAGATAACTTCATCATTAGAGTGATAATCTAGACATGTATGAGCGAAATTATCAAATTAATCCAAAAGGTAAATACCATTCCTGCGTATGACGTTATAGCATCTGTGTGCATTTCAGTTTATTTATCGTCGCAGCCGAAGCACAGACATCCCCAGAAGACAGTGAGTTGTTACGGGGGATGTGTATATTTACGTTTATTTATCGTCACTGCCGTAGGACATGCCCACATGAAAGACGCCTACAGAAAGCTGTTAGTTGTTATTGGGGATATGCAAGAATACAGGACGAAAATGCTGATGAACCTTTATTGCTTTAACGTGCTCTATGGATGATAACACGGTCACACGGGCCCATAGTTTAACGTCGGAAGGACAATTAGTTTGTTAGTTTTACCAGCCCAAGAATCGAACTCGCCATCTCGGATTCTGAAGTGGAGTACTCAAACAATTTGTCTAATAAGACTGACACTTGTCAGTTATTGTATGATACTTTATAATCATTTATAAGTTTAACCATTTATAAAATTTACTTTCCCGTAAATGACGACTGGATACTGGATATGAAAATGATATTTCTACAGATATATCGTGAAATGTCTCCACGTTGCATAAAAAGCGGTTATAGTCTTAAATTTTAAAATATACAAGGGCTTTTATGATCATAAATCACAATAACCTAAAGAACGGCGCAATTGAATCTATCCTGATTTATTTAAGAGTGAGGAATAAAAGTTCAAAAGATTTATCCAAGAACCATTATGTTTGATCAAATTCATGTTAAAGCATTTTCTTTATATTTCTTGTTTATTAGTTCACCATGAATCATGAATGTGTTTGGTTTATAATAAGTCAACCACAGTAGCATCTTGACTGGTCCCTTATCTTATTCCCAAATGATTTAGCCTATTTACACACCTCAGGTGAAAAGCTTTCTTAAAACATTAATGAAAATGGAGAGATTGCTTGTGAAAAGTGATTTCTTCATCACCAATAATTTTCCTATACCAGAAGCGAGAAAGAAATTATTCCATCAACTTAAAGTCGTTATATGCTACTTGAATTTTACCAGTTCAAAATTTCGTCGTCTTGTAATGGGTTATACTACAGTCTTTAATAACCCTCTTGTTTTCAACAGCGAACAGGGCCGTAGCCAAAGCGCAGTCTATAGTGCGCCGGACTCCCAATCACGAGGTCCAGGGTTCGGTCTGCGGTAGTGGCAAATGTCCTTTACGGCATTAGCCTCCAAAAATGGTTTGAAATTAGTACTTAAAGTCTGATGAGCAGCTGGAGGCTCGGAAATGATATAGTGATAGTACTGGTGTAAGAAGTACCAGAAATCCATTGTTGGGTGTTCCAGTCCCCGCAATATGGCTGATTTACTATTGAAAGTGGCGATAAACCCGATCAGATCGGATAAGGCTAAAGATAAAACATTAAAAATTCAGCTCTTTGACCACTGCTAGTAGTAGAATCCTCAAAAGTGGTAAAGTTGAAAAGAGGAAAAGTCGAAATTAGTAGATGTTTTCTTAGTAGGAAATATTATAGCGGAAAGATTCATTCTTGGCACCGTCTAAACCGGTAAAGGGCGAAAAAAGACTATGTCACCGGCCCGTCCGTTTTTCACTTATACAAAATAGATTAAAAAGGGTCTTTTTTGGAATTGTATAGCTCTTCTCAAGTTGGGTTTCGAACCTTGGTTCATCTTCAAGATGTTTCATGTGCCTTGAAATTCATGCTAGGACAATGATACCATTAGCGAGAAACTTTTCGATAAATTTACATTGAACACATTCCTTAATACGCAGTCGGATAGAGTGAACGGCATTTCAAACATCAACACTAAGTAATGAATATACCCGTAAATAATACATTAGCACACATGCAGCAGTCATCGAGAATTGGCAGAGAATTGATTGATTGAATTGGGTTTAACGCCAGTTTTAACAAAATGTTTTACGCTAACAGAAATAAGAAAAATGTTATTTGGCGACCGAAACATAGTTGCCATTGTTGGAGTTCAAAGTTCTCATCCGGTCTAAATGAATATTTTCATTTAAGAGATGAAGAGAATTTTTTTGTTTTCATGGAGGTATGAAACGAAAAACCTAATCACACTGTATGAATACGCGAAGCGGATTCATACATTGTGTGATTAGGTTTTTCGGTTCATACCTCCATGAAAACACAAAAATTTATCTTCATTTCTTATAATTTAATAGCATCGAGCGAAAAATGCAACAACTTTACAAATTTTGATACCTTTTTTGTAGTGAACTATTTTGTGCGGAAGCATTCAAAATGGTTGTATACTCAAATTTTGTTCATGGAGGTATGAATTAAATTTTTCGACCAATCAGAACGCTCGTTTTTGATAGACGAAACTAACAATTAAATTATTTGTCGATTGAATTAAAAGTTGCGATCCGTCAAATATATCGCATAATTTCAATCACACACAGAGCTCATTAGGCAGACCCATTTAACCTGTTGCAACACACTCTGGCCTGTAGATGCCCTGACGAATCGACCAATCGCGGCTGTCAATCAAGGAATCAATCCAAAAAACAAATCACATATTCAGTCCGGGCATTTTTGTTATCCTTTTCTGTTAGTTGGTTGTACCTACAGCTTATTCGAGTTGTTGTTACGACGTTTAGGTCGCCAACTAACCATACCATTTTTTACATGCTACTGGCTACCTTTAAAAATCGAAGATGGACTTCCTGTCTGAGTTAATAGGCGGGGCCTAGAGATTCATTGGTGGGGCCAACGATTGGTCAATTATTGTCATGGGAATCTTCCTAAACAAAGAAGACTTGCTTGTAACAAGCACTTTCCTCTCTCCGAGCGATGTTTTTCAACCTTGTTGTACTTATTTCCAGTTTTAGATTTTTTATTTAATCGGGTTTAAAGCCAATTTCAACAGTATTTCAGACATATTGCGGCGGCTGGATAGCTTTGTCCACGATGAGGACACATCCTTATCGTGGAGTACGATATTGAGCCATGTGATTTACACAATCAGGCGAGTAAAAAACAAGACAAAAAACAAAACACACCCACATATAATAAATTATCTAGATGAACGCTCCTGCGATAAAAGTGTGAGATAGATTTACAAAAGCGTTCGATAAATTTTAAAATCTGCGACTAAATTGGTGGAGAACTAGAACTCCCCTGAATTAGGACAAAGCTTCATTTCTGGCTCATTTCACATGTAACATATTAAACGAAACTAAATACAGCAAAAACCCTTTACTAATAACGTTAACAATAATTACGAAAGTCCATCCGAGCTAAAAAAAAAAAAAAAAAAAAGAAAAAAAGGCAGGGTTTGTTTGTTTGCATTTTTCCCATTTTGAGGTCGTTACCCAAATCCGAGGGAAGAGTTTGGTGGTTGTTGTTTTTGTGCATTCGAAGGAATAAATTAATTTTCCCATACAGTCAGATACTTTAGTGCCTGAAAATATTCACTAGTGAATCAAGATAAAATCAGATATCAGTATCACTGTAACGGTCATTCTGGCATTCTTTGGGAGTTTAACAGCATGGGGGCAATAAAAATATTCTGACCGACCATTAGATCAACAATCCTGATAACAGGAAGTCACACATTTGGGCTTATCAGTGTTACAATTCATATTTGTTCTGTTGATTTTATGTTTCTCCAAGCAGACAGATTTTCCATTTCAACCACACTTTTACTATATCAAGTGATTTTGGACTATTGAATGTATATTTTTTAAAAAGGTTACACCCTGATTTAATGATATGTCATGTAAAATACAGAGGTGCATGTAAGGTACCTGCCTTAGTTTTAAGTCTAAATAGCCAGCCCATAATTCCTACTTATATGCTTACATTTACCCATCTTATTAAAGGTTTGAAACCATATTGAAAAGTATTTGCAAAGATAATACTTATATTTATTTTCCAGGGGGATTACCTTCATTACACATGGTCATTCTACTTAACTGTACAATGAGTTTGTGTGTTTGCATTGACTAAACTTGACAAGTAAAGACTCTCTTTGATCCAACTGCTTGTTGTTAAATAGCGCATGCTTGAAATATGGCGGACACGAATTTTAAACAGTGATAATAAATAATGAAAATTTGACGAAAAAGACACTCAAGGCTTTTAAAGTGTACTCAATTTGACTGAAATGAGCAGGTATATATATCGAGCTGATGACAAAACCAAAACAAAATAGAAGCAAACAGGAGAAGCGCAGTTTACAATCGCCAAACAATGATGACACTCAGCCAGAAAAAAGATCAGCTGTAAACAACATGGCGTCACAAAATAACGTTAATAACGGGCAAGTACAACCTGGTTTAAACCCTCCGAGTTATATTCAACCAACAAATATGGCAGCTATGAACAGTTATAGTAATTATCAAACTCCTGTCGGGACATTTTTTACACCGCAACAACAAACATTTATGTCGCAATTATCGGGCCAGTCCCCGCCCCAGCAGACTAATATGGGTCTAAATCTACAACAGGCTATACTCGATAGACTCGATTCATTGGACAAACGTCTTGCTAAATTGGACTCTATAGAAAACCAGATATCGTCCCTGACCGAAAAGATAAGCTCTGTTGAAACTAGGATCTCAGCTCTAGAGTCTAAACACAAGGTTAATCAACAAAAAATAACTGAATTAGAAAAATCTCGATCATTTGATACTCAGGAATTGGATGAGATTAAATCAAAACAGTCCCAGTTGGAGATCCAAATAAAAGATGATTTAACCAGTAAGGTAGAATTGCTATCCAGTGAATGTGATAAATTGAAAGTGGTTCAGGAGGAGGTCATCGATTTACAGGCTAGGTCTATGAGAGACAATTTACTATTTATGGGGCTCAAAGAGTGCGAGTCCATTGAAATGAGAAGGAGCGAGAACTGCACCAAAATTATTCATGACTTTTGCCACGATGTTTTGAAAATTGAGGACGCGCACAATTCGATTAAAATTGAGAGAGCGCACAGAATTGGAAAATTCAACAAACAGAAAAGTAGACCCATTGTGGTGAAATTTAACCATTTTCCTGATAAACTGTTGGTGAAAAGTAGGGCTTTTGATCATTTAAAGGATAAAGAGTTCAAAGTAGTGGACCAGTATCCTAAAGAAATTCAAGACAGGCGGCGAGTTCTAGGCAGTGCTTTGAAGAAAGCTCGTGATGCGGGTAAAACGGCATCTTTATCATATGATAAATTAAACATTGAAGGAAAAGTATATACTGTTGAAAACGTCAATAAATCGGGTTTTACTTAGGGGTGTAGAAATGAGCAGTTATCTTTTATCCTCTGGAATGTACAGGGTTTAAAGTCTAAATTAATCGATCAAGAATTTCTCAATTATATTTCAGCATTTGATATATTACTCTTTACGGAGACATGGCATTCAGAAAATACAAACTTATCTATTCAGGGTTATAACTATTTCAGTTGTCCGCGTCCAAAAATTAATAAAAAAGCCAAAAGGGATAGCGGGGGAATTGTGATATACTATAAAGAGTGTCTCGGTAATTCTCTCGAGGCTATTCACCTGAATAGTAACGGTATTGTTTGGTTTAAGATCTCAAAAAATATTACATTATTTGACAAAGATTTATATTTTTGTCTCTGTTACATTCCACCAGAGGATTCAAACGTCTATAAGAATTCAAATTCAACTTTATTTGAATATGATTTTTTTGAAAATTTGATGAATGAAATTAATAAATATGAAGACTTAGGGCACGTGTTTCTTTCTGGAGACTTTAATGCGCGCACGGGTGAGGAGTTAGACTATGTTTTAAACATGGGATTGGACAGATTTATAGACTTGCCTGCCAGTGAAGAAGTGTTGTTATCTCGTCGAAAAAATGACGACAAAACCATAAACAATTTTGGAAATAGATTGGTAAATTTATGTAAAGAATCAGGTTTATTTATAGTTAACGGACGGTTAGAGAGAGGGGATAATACTTATCTCGGTTTACGTAAAAATATGCCGATCAGTAGTACCGTAGACTATCTATTAACAGACCAGTGCAATTTTAAGAATATCAACAATTTTTCAATCAATGGTATTAATGAATTTTCAGACCATTGTTCAGTTACATTTCAGTTAGATTCTCTTTTTAATTGTTCTAATAATTCAAATAATCCTAAATTTGTAAATAAGATTATCTGGGATAGTTCCCAAAAAGATGACATGTTACAAAACTTATCTGATAATTCTCATTTATTTGAATCACTTACACAGCGATTAACATCGAATGAAATAGATATTGATCAATGTATGTCGGACTTCTCACAAATGGTCTACGATATTTCATACACCTTTTGTGGAAAATCTGTATACACTGGTAAACGCACTAAATCTTTTAGGAAAAATGCATCATGGTTCAATGTTGAATGCAGATTAGCAAAATCCACCTTTTATGAGTCTAAAAGAAAATTTAAAGAGGATCCTTCCATAGAAAATAAAACTTTATTTCTTCAAAGTAAATCAAATTATAATAAAGTAAAAAGGCGTGCAAAGAGAACATTTCACCAAAAGGAAAAGAATACTTTATGTAAATTAAGTAAGGAGTCGCCACGTACATTTTGGAAACATATAAATAATTTCAGAACTAGTTCAAACAATAGCAACAACATATCAGTCGAAGAGTTTGCTGAATATTTTTCTAATTTATCAAATATGGGTCCAAATATTAATTCATTTGAAAACAATGATCAACATGATATACAGGTAAATGAATTAGATAGGCAAATAAGTATAGATGAAATAGAAAGGGTAATTGCGTCAATGAATAGAAATAAGAGTTCCGATTTGGAAAATAATGTTGCAGATTTTTTCATTGATTGTAAAACCTTCATTTCACCATACCTTTGCACTATATTCAATTACATTTTTGATACGTGTACTTATCCAGAGGCATGGACTAAGGGTGTAATTGTGCCATTATTCAAAAAAGGCGATCGAAACAATACAGAGAATTATAGGGGAATAACATTGGTTAATATAACAGCAAAAATCTTTTCTTTAGTTCTCCGAAATCGGATTAATAAATGGTCTGAAGAGAACAAGGTGTTCTCTGACAATCAATTTGGATTTAGGGATGGCCATTCTACAGCTGATGCCATTTTTATCTTGCATACTATAATACAAAAGGTCCTTGACAAAAATAAAAAGCTGTGGTGCATATTTATTGATTACAAACGTGCGTTTGACTCTGTTGATAGAGATTCACTCTGGCACAAACTGATACTCACTGGAATAAGTAGTAAAATGGTTAACATGGTTAAATGCATATACAGAAAGGTACAATCATGTATCAAATTATCTAGTACCACGGAAATGTCCCATTTTTTTGATATATCGATAGGTTTGAAGCAAGGCGAGCCGTTGTCGCCGCTTCTTTTTATCCTTTTTATAAATGATATCATTGATAATTTAGATTCCAATGCATTATCTGACAGTGATCTCGAGTTGTTGTCTAAATATCTAATTTTGTTTGCTGATGATCTTGTTGTGTTTACCACAAATCCAGACAGTTTACAAGCGCAAATTGACAGTATCTATAGATACTCTGTAAAATGGGGTCTCGAAATCAATGTTGCTAAAACCAAAGTTTGCATATTCGAAAAACGAAAATCTAATCACAATAAAACCTTTACTATAAATGGGGAACAAGTTGATATAGTCGATAACTTTACATATCTTGGTATAAATTTTCACTATACGGGTACGTTTAAAACAGCCATCCGTACTTTATTTGACCAGGCTTTGAGAGCGTACCACAATTTATTAAAACTATTTGACAGAATACAATTAGATGTTCAAACTAAACTTTCGCTTTTTGATTCACTTGTTTTACCTATCCTCCTTTATGGATCCGAGGTATGGGGTGTATATAATTTCAAAGAAGTTGATAAGCTTCACTACAGATTTTTGAGAAGATTATTAGGAGTGAAAGCGCAAACACCAAATTATGCTTTATTAGGCGAATTCGGTAGATTTCCGTTATCGATCCTTTGTAAACAACGATCGTTTAAGTTTTGGTGCAAGTTTATGAAAAACGATAGCTCATTTATGTACGAAATTTATACATACCAATCAAATTCAATGCACACAAATTGTTGGGCAAACAGAATTAATTCAATTATAGACCATTTGGGTTTAACCAATATTCGAACAAACTTTAATAAAGAACGCAATAATTTTTCTATATTA
Organism: Fragum fragum; assembly: GCA_946902895.1. Lineage (NCBI taxonomy): Eukaryota > Metazoa > Mollusca > Bivalvia > Cardiida > Cardiidae > Fragum > Fragum fragum. Next base: position 12,186,155 of record OX336366.1, read on the forward strand.
AAAACTCGATCGAACGACCAATTCATACAAGAATGGTCTACAGTTATAAATAATCTTCCTAAACTATCATATTACCGCCTTTTTAAGACTAAATTTTGTTTCGAACCTTATCTATATAAAATCCATAACAATAATTTGTTGAGAATTTTTGCAAAATTCAGGCTAAGTTCGCATAAGTTAGCAATAGAGACTGGACGATATTCTAATATTCCGAGAAACGAACGTTATTGTACTATTTGTAATAAAACATTTATAGAATCTGAGTATCACTTTTTGATGGTTTGTCAAAAATATTCAAATCTAAGAAAAACATATTTAGGTAATATATCCTTTCCGACGATTGATAAATTTGCTACCTTAATGTCAAGCACTAACAAAAAATCAATCTTTAATGTCTGCAAATTTCTTGATAGTAGTTTTGAAATACGTGAAAAATCCATTAATGATAATTCATAGTGTTTTTTTTTTTTTTTTTCTCTTCCTTTTTTATGTTCATAAATTTAAGCACTCCTGAGAGTGATTTGTTATAAATGTATTTTGTATATTTCATATCTATATCTCTGTTTGTCTTTGCCATATTTTCTTTGTAGTATTTGTAAATGGCCAAAGACATATTGTAATGTCGATATGCCAATAAATGAAATGAAATGAAATGAAATGTTGTAATCTTAAGATGGTTCTTTTAAGTATAATAGGTCATTCATATTAAATTTGTTCTTATCTATGTCCTGTATTGTGGGGTAAATAGTAAGTACTTTATTTTAGTTTGTTACCAGACGGCAACATCTTAGACCGGTCCAAATTAAAAGGAGCTGCAATTAAAGGACAATTTAAGATTTGAGAAATTGTAGTGGCTTTTTTTCAAATTTATGGGTATAAAATGGATAGAATGCTTGCAACAAGCAATTTCTGCATTTTACACAATATTTTCCTCTTCATGTGCGTCAAAAAGCGTCATTGTGTGGGAATGGGTTAAACAATTATATCTTTGGTATATTTCAATGTCTTTAAAAATTAAGTAAATCTCATTATGCAACATCTTTTGGTAAAACATGGGTTTAATAAACCCTACTCTACAGAAATTTTAAGGCTCTCTTCCTAACAAGAGACCCATCAGGGCCTGAGGCGCTCTACTGACCATCAAGTTTTCCCTTAAAGTAACATAAAATTTAAGGAAGCTAATAGCTTAAAGAAGAATGCATAAAATGAAAATAACTAATTGGACTTTATCCCCTTTATTATATTGAGCAACAATCAATATGGCCCCCTTTCCTTTGTTTTCTTATAGACCTATTGTATTTCCGAAAGGAACTTTCTTTACGACCATACAACTGGTCTGTGAAATTTTTAAGACAATCTGGTGATAATTGTGGACTTCATCGCATACATTTTAAAAATTGTTTTGAATGATAATCTATAAGGCCCCTTTTCAAGTGTTTCCAGTACCACAATTATTCCTTGCATCTTTGAAGAGAATCCGATTAAAACTGTGAACATTATTATGTTATAAGGGTATTTCAATCAAGTTTTCATAGGGCCCCTTTTCCCGTGATACTTTATTAGCCCTACCCATTTAGAAAATCAATTCTTAGGATTATAAAATCATTCTGTGAAAGTTTGAAGAAAATTCGATGAAAACTGTGGACTTTGTGGTGTAAACAAAGATTTTGTGGTGAAATTTCCGTTAAGTCCCTTGTCCAATGATTTTGATTCTTGATTGGTCAGACCAAATTTCTAACTGATCTATCCTTATGTTAAAAGTAAATCCGATGAAATATGGGGAATTCATTGGGTTAACTTGTTGACAAATCCTAAAACAGGAAGTGGGTAAGGTGCGGACCTAAATTTGGTAAGCGCATTTGAGAACCCCTAGATGAACCGCTTCATCAAGTTTCAAGTCGATGCTGTCAACAGTTGCTTGACATTATAATTATCAACCAAACCACTTCAAACTTTGTATATTTGATGAAAATAGCCCATATTCTAGCCTCTTAGTTTCTCTAAAGTATCATGGCATCATTTTCCACATCTAATTTTTGATGGACGTAAACAGGGGGAATTGTGTGGGAATGGGTCTATTCCTTTGTTACTTTAACCTCCTTTCTTTATCATGATAACGTTTGACAAAGAAGATTATTGAACAAAACAATACTTTGCTAGCTTACAGTACTTTCAGTACTTTGATTTACTATAAAGTAATGCTGTCTGTATTAGTCTTCGGTTTAGGAGGTTTCTTTTAAATTATGAATCACCATATAAAAGAAATCTGGGATCTCGCAACAAATAATTTATATGTTGATCTAAGAATAAACATTTAAAGTATTTTATTGCAGTACCAACAGGGCATAAACTGAAATCTCCTGGCCTCATGGTATAGGAAGATTATTCAAAGATTCCTTTCTTCTTCAATTCGAGACCCAACAACATAGGGCTTAAGTTTATAAAGAAAGTTATATACCTGAAATATATTTGCACCATAGGGAAATGCTACATGCAAAATTTGAAGCTCTACAGGCTTCTTGGTTTCTGAGGAAAAGATTTTTATAATACGTCCTTCTTTTTCTCTGTGTAAAATCTGTGATCCCACAACACACTGGGTTTACGTTGGTCGAAGACTGATAGTTTATAGTACTTTATAAAAATACCATAACTTGATAAGGCGATGCTACTTACAAAATTTGAAAGCCAAATGCCTTATGGACTGCCAGGAGAATATTTACTAAGATTTGTCCGTTTATCTCTCAACGGCGGCGGCACATACTCTTTCCGACATTTGTCTCTCACCAATGGGTGGATATTCGTAAACCTAAAGGGAGAGCAGCTGGAGGCTAGGAAAGGATGTATTAGTAGTACTGGTGTGAGAAATACCAGGAATCCATTGTTAATTGAAAATTTCACCAATTATTACCGAGGGCTGAGAGACCCAGTGATTTAATACAGCTAGGGTTAACAATTTGTAGTAAAAGTATTTTAGGCTTGTATAAAATTAAAAAAAAGGACCATGAGGGTCCTATATCGCTCCCCTGAGTATGATGGCTCAAGGCTTTATGATATGTACAAAAGATCAAAGCCCTCTGAAGATTTCCTCCTTTAATATTAAGTATATTGAATATCCAACCAAATAGCACTAATTTCCAGAGTATGGTAATTCTTTGAAATAATTTGATGAAGGGTCAATAGGCATTAATACATACCAAATATCAAAGCCCTATGCATTATGGTTTAGATGAAGAAGAATTTCAAAGATATGTTCCTTTCTAAGATCAGGAATTGCACAGTAAAAGGCTATTTTCAGAATACGGTAATTTTATGAAGTAATTTGGTGAAGGATCAATAGGTATTGATATATGCCAAATATTAAAGCTCTGGGCCTTATGGTTTTGGAGAAGAAGATTTTCTTTTTATGTAAAAGCAGGGATCACACAAAAATGGGTTCACTTTTAAGATACGATTATTCTATGAAGATTTTTGGTAGTGGTTCAAAGGGTTTTGATATACACTAGATAATACACATCTAGGCCTTATAGCTTTGTAGAAGAAGATTTTCAAAGATGTCCTTCTTTATTCATATGTAAAAACAGGATCATTTGAAATGGGCTAATATTCAGAGTAAGTTAATTCTTCCAAGTATTTCGGTAAAAGGTCAAGATGATTATTTATACCAAGTATCAATGCTTTGGCCTTATGGTTTGAGAGAAAAAGACTTTCAAAGATTTCCTTCTTCATTTCTATGTGTTTTAGGGAATGCACAGAAATGGGCTAAATTTAAAGATACGGTAATTCTATAAAGTATTTTGATAGAGGGCCAAAAGATGAAGATTTATACCAAATAGCAAAGCTTTTGGCCTCATGGCTTGGGAGAGAAAGGTTTTCAAAGATTTCCTGTAAAATCAGGGATTGCAAAGAAAATGGCTTATTTTCAAGATACGGTTATTCTTTGAAGAGGGATCAAAAGATAATGATTTATACCAAATATCTAACCTTTAGGCCTTATGCTTTTGAGAAAAGGGTTTTCAAAGAGTTCTATCATTATTTTTATGTAAATCAGGGATTGCAAAGAAAAGGGCTAATTTTCAATATACGTTAATTCTTTGAAGTATTTAAGGAAAGGGTCAATAGATAATAATTTCTAGCAAATATCAAAGCTCTTGGCCTTATGGCTTGGGAGGAGAAGACTTTTTAAGTTTTTCCACTTGGTTGCCATAGCAACCCACAGTTTTACATGGATATCAATTTTTTGAGGTTTTTTGAAAGAGCATGACCTAAGGATTATTTCTGTGAGATTTAGTTAAAATTCCATGATAGTTTAGGAATAGAAGATTTTTTTTAAATTATGAACGGACATACAGACAGACGGATGCCGGACGATGACCGATCACAATAGCTCACAAAGAACACATTTTGTGCTCAGGTGAGCTAAAACTACCAAATACAGCATTTTAAAAAGCTTTAAAATTGAAAAATGTCATTTATGTAAGAAACATTGTTTGAAAATGAGAAATTGCTTCTTTTTCAACTCTATTTTTCTAAGCTCATATTCTTAAGTTTGTCAAAGGGCAAATTTTGTGATAATGATTTAATATGGAATTGCTGATATGTACAGAGTGAATGTTTCATTTAGAATGTAGTTAGGCTGATAAAAGCCTCTCATGATCGAGAATTGGATTTATCGTTAATACTCAAGTTACTCAAATTACATCCTGGGCTTATCAGTAAACATACCAATCTTGTGTCCTGGGGGTGATTTGAGGGTCAGTTTGCATATTTAACTGACCGCAGAAAATTCATTTACAGTTACTTTCTCCAGGAAATTTCTGGCTTGAAGTCACTAAAGTGTAGGACTGCATAGTACACGTACAGACTTGCTCTGTGTGCTCCTCTGTTATTTAGTTCAGCGGAAGGGCCTAATGGATATTCTTACCGTACACAAATGTAGAACCATTATTCGTAGTTTTGTAACCTTGGGTCAGTTTTGATTTTGTCATTGAATTCACACGGCTTGAACGTTGTTTATGGGAGAAAATGAATCTGCCACCTAGACTGTTCTTTTTTTTTTTTTTTTTTTTGCTGTTGTATGTTTGTTTGTTTGTTGTTGTTTTCAAAAAAGCTAATCAAAATTTATTAATGAAAAGGTTGAATACTCTCTTTTTTTGAATAACGGTAGAAAAAGAGTGGTATTGATTTCCTCGATTCAGAAACAAGGACCGTAAGAAAATAAAATCGAAGGGAAAACGATCACAAAAACAACAACAACAACAAAAAAAAAAACACTTTAGTACCCAAGTACATTAAGACATCTCGTTTATTCATAATGACTTTTAACAAAATTCTATGGATGTTTAAACACATAAAATAACTGAGCTTTATATCGGTGGTTATTTGTCCGAAAGATAAATTCCGTTTTTGATCGTGAACTTGGACCAAAGTATTCACAACCGTCCGAACTGATCCCGAAAATGGATGTCAAAAGAATTGACATCAGCTGTTATGCCGTTATTAAGAAGGTGTGTTTTTCTAAGAATGGTTATTTGTGGATCTTTAAACAAGGTAGGATATTCATCAGAACATTGTGGAGATAAGGTTCGTAGAGGAAAGTTACACATATGTAGCCGACATGTACATTTGTTCTTCATTGGTTTTTCTGGCTATGTTCTAGCGTATAAGTCACAGCTCGTTTTAAAGCAGACCTCGTCATTCTTACTGGCAAATCGACACAAGTTTCGCGTGTTTCTTATTTGCCTAAAATGTGATTCAATACAGGTACATGTTACATATATTTTTCTTTTCCTTAATATTGTTTTTTTATTTTATTTTTATTTTGTTTACAGTTTCTTTTTCTTCTATCAAGACATTATCAAGATGTTTGTCCTTGCATGGTCACAGCAATATTGGATAACGCGGGCATTTAAGGGCTGTCCTTAAGTTTGTAATAATATCTCTATATACGGCCTAACTCCCCTTTCGGGTATTACTGGCAGGTGATTTTTTTTTTAATTTCTGTATTTCTTGAACGTTTAATAAAATGACGAACCATAATGAGATAGAAGGGCGACAAAAGGTTGTTTTATACTATGTAAGTGCAACATTGGGATTCCACAATTGACGGATTGCGTGTGTCAATTAAAGAATCAATCGACCAATCAAATGAATCATTTAGATCAGAAGTGAACTTTGAACTCCGGAATTAGCCGACATTTAAGTTATTTCTGTTGTTGTTGTTGTTGTTAATGTTTTGGGGTTCTTCTGGCCACGTTATTCAAGCTGTATTTACGATGCTGTGGTCGGCAACAAACTTTTTTACCTTTTTGTAAATTGCACAAAATAACGGGATTTGCTATCAAAGTCGAACTTCTTGTCGGAGTCAGTGGGCGTGACCAGAAGAGTCAGTGGTCGGGCGTCAATTGATGGATCTCGAGCTGGACCTTCTTCAAACTGTACTACTACAAGGCAATATGTCTGAGGATTCTTGCCAGGTAAGTAATGCTGCTAAACCCTTTCCTGTTTTGCAAAATTTTAGACCTGTCCAAATTCAAATATTTTCCAGACGAAAATTTAAAGCGGATTGAAAATTGAAAAATAATACAATGGTAGGGTAGAAAATATTTTTGAAAAAGAAGAAATTGCTTGTAACAAGCAATTCTTCTTCCACGATGTTTTCCAAAGTATAAAACCACTGGGACGTAAAAAGCGGGGAATAAACAGGAATTGGTTAATCATCGTAGAATAGCTTCAGTGAGCTCTTATCACGCCGATTTGCTTGCCGTCCGATAAAATGGGGTTTTCCTAAATGTGTATTGTAAACATGGCAGACCAAGACGTAGGTTGTGATCTGATTGCTTAATAATATTAAAATGATGACGGGATTAGTTAATTGTATGTGTATGGAATCAACTATAAAACTACGACCTATTTTCCGGTGGTGCCTATACATCATGTAATAATATAAATTGAACGTATTGCATTACACTAGAAAGTGTTGATTTATGGTCGTTATCATATCAAAAGCCATAAATATATATATTCATAGGTACAAAACTAACTTGGCATCAGAAAATGTGCTGTAATTTTTTCCATGACTAAAATAATTTAATTATTTGTTTCGTCTATTAAACACGGGCGTCCTGATTGGCCGAAATTAATAAATAGTGCCATAAAAATGTATCAAAATTTGTAAAATGCTTGCTTTTTCTCGCTTGATGTCATTAAATTATAAGAAATGAATAGTATATTTTTCTGTTTTCATGGACGTATGAAACGGAAAAACTAATCATACTTTATGAATACGCGCTTTGCGTATTCATGCAGTATGATTAGTTTTTTCGTTACATACCTCCATGAAAACAATATGAAAACGCTGTTTGCGTATTCATACAGAATGATTAGTTTTTTCGTTTCATACCTCCATGAAAACAAAAGAATATTCTCTTCATCTCTTAGATAATTATTAATGAAATATCTTATACAAAAGTATTTGCATCTATTTCCTGGATTATCACAATTTCTAGGCGGACTATCACGTGATGATTTAACCACAAGAAAATTCGATGACTCTATCAAAATGCCAAGATTCAGCTGAGCTTTCGTTCAGTACGCTCTACTGAACGTCATCTTAGCGGGACGAAAGACTCTGATGATGGCGTCATCAGGTTACCGTGAAAACCATGACATGCTTTTAGACATTTTGTCTGAAAAAAAAAACCTACTTTATCGTCTCTGTGTTTTTTGTTTTTTTTTTTTTTCTCTCTCAAACGAAGAATTGAATAGTCGTTTATTTTTCGAGTTGGGTCAAAATAACTTTCATCCAGTTAACATCAAAATCTATGCTTTCATTCGTGGTCCTGCTACCAATGAAAATATAGCTTTTGTTGTTCACCCAATAAAATATCGATCTTACACTAAAATAAATAATTAATCCCTATTCATTTCAGGACAGACCAGACCAAGATGCAACAACGTCTTTTAAACACGCTAAACTTATGATTATTTGGTGACTGTTTCGTAGAACCAGTACTACAAAAACATAGATATTTCAAAACACTTGCTAACACCCCACTTACATCCCAACTCTTAGAGTCAGCGAATATAAAGTTTATCGAATTGTTTTCTTCACGTTTAACACATTATAATACAACCCGTACTGAAAATGGTTCTTGAAACATAGTACGAAATGGAGAAATTAGTGTGACAATTCCCAGTTCCTTTTCGTATTATGTTTTCTAGCCTATTTGATACACGTATTTTCTTTTTAGATTTACTTCTACTTTAGAATATCGTCTGTAACTTCTTTAGATTTCGACCAGTTTATTTTTTTTTTTTATCTCGTTATGGATTAATATGCCCTAAGCCAACATTCATCAGTGTATAAAGCTAGCTTATGATATGATTGGCAAGTCTATAACATACATAATATGAGTTAAAGGAATGTTGCAGCAGCTGTGAAAAAGTATAATTTGTGGCTCAAACTTGGAATATGAAAAAGGTAGGCTGAAATATAGATGTATATAGATGAATCTTAAGGCCCAGTAATGGATATAAATCAGTTGTTGTTTTTTTCGGTAAACGTTTATTTTTAACTGATAAACAGACGACGAATTTTAGACTGGTCCAATTTAGAAGAAGTTGCAGATGACAATTTTTTGTTCATAAAATTCCAAAAATCTCTTTCTTTTTGGGTAGAAAATACTGTACATAATGAGGAAATGCTTGTAGCAAGCAATTTCCTAATTTTTCCAATAAGTTTTCATATTTTCTTGGAGGGCGTCAAAAATGTGGAAAATGGGTTAAACAACGAATAAGAAATGATCACTGTACAATTTGCGCAAAACATTTGAGAATTGCTGTACTGTTTGACCTAGTTAAGGTTGACCTTGAAATACAAAATTGTTCTTAGATTCCTCAGCAAAAGCTTCCTTTAGGCAGGGTTGGATCCTGCACACCAAAGTGTCACTTTATCGTAACTAAGTTTTCATCGAAAACTTTTAATACAAGCTGAAATTTTTCCGTGACAACGGAATGCTTTGAATCGGATAATGAATTCTCATAATGCCCTTTATAAATCGATTTATGAATGTAGAAGGTGAAACCAAGCTTATATCATACTTATCTGTCCGATGTTATCTACATTCACAAATTTTCATCTTTTTTGACAAATTTTCAAGGCAAGAGGGTACAATTTCAATCACTCAAGTTTACATATGATTAATGGTACGGTTTTTTGTGGGTGTTTAAAATAGAACGCCTTGCACCTGGTTACGGTAACTGTTGTAAATCTACACAACACTTCTCTTCTCTTCTCTTTTCTTTGTTTAATTTATTTGATTTTTTTTATTTGTGTATTTCTTTTTTTTTTTTAAATTCTGCGAATATTGACTTTAAGTATCACCCAGAAAATATCATGTGCGAAGAAAGGCTGCCAGTTTTGTACGGAAAGAACGAAAGATGTAAAAAGCGCTGTCTTTCCTAGATCAAACCCGACCGCCTTTTTAGCTAGCAAAGCGACAGCTTTGATAGCTTAAGGTAACAGACAAAATTTTGGGGTCTTCTAAAAGTTCAACCAGTGCAAACTGCCACTGGAGGCTTAACTACTAAATCCATTGAATGTCTACGCCATATAAAGTAGTTCTTATGTATTTCAGAAATACTGCAAACTCTATACAAATGGGCCCCTACCGATATACGGAGTTCTCCCGAAAATTGCCCTTTAATTAACTCCCTTGATTCTACTGGGTAGTTCCGGTTTAAATTTCAACATAGAGTATATAAGGCCTGAGACTAAAAGCGTCCGTTTTGGAGAGAATTAATTAATTTTTCGGTATTTCACACATAATAATATTGAGTAATATTGTAATACTTATAGATTATGAAAATGTTTTGGTAGTTTTTATTTACGTTGACACGTTATAATCGTCTTCCCGTCCGAGTTTCATCCAGTTTTCATATTCTACTTCTCATTTTCGAAACAAAATTAACAAAAGTGTCCTTTATGGTGAATTGTTGCTTTTATTTGCTTGGCTTGAGAATATCTATTGAAACATGCAAACAGACAAAACAACAACGGGGGGGGGGACAAAAGTATTGCGATAAAGGGAGTATTTTTACAAGGAATTTCTCCAAATCTGGGCGATCTCTTTGATACAAATGCTTTTTAATATTTCGTCTGTATCCTATTTCGTTCTGAGTTTTTTCATCTACAAAGGTTTAAATGGTAAGTTAATCTTAAGAATTATCGATGTCCGTCCATAAACTCCTGTTTTAATCAGAGTAACTTACACGTTTTGAATCGGTATCTTTGATTACGCAATAGTCCACGGGTGGTATCCGGATATATCTCATAACGATCGGCTTTTTGCTTTGATTTTAACAAGACTGCCCAGATGTCCTTCTTTTGACTAATTAACAAGGGAGTCAGTTGACTTATATTATTTGGAATTTATCTAGTTCTAAAGATTGATTAATGTTTTATCTTCCTGTCCATATATTATATGCAAAATGATGTGGTTGGGTCCCTAAGTAAAAGTACACTATCAGAGGTTAAATAATCCTATTTTGCGTAGAATATGATATTTTTTCAGAATTTGATATAGTTGAATGTTGAGTAATACTCTTAGAATATGGAATTGTTGTGGTAGTTTATTTTAACGTTGACACGTTTTAATCGTTTTTCTCCCCCGACCTAGGAACCAATTTCATTCTCGTCCAGTCTTCATATTTTACTTCTCATTTTCGAAAAAAAAATATATAAAAGGCGTCCTTTGTAGGAAATCATTGCGTTTACTTCTTTAGCTTGAAAAGACTTATTAAAACAAGGAAAAAACACAACAACAACCAAGAATAACAATATTGCGATAAAGAGTACTTTTTACGCCGATTTTCTCCACATCTGAAAGATCCATTATTTTCGGTACACATGGCTATTAAAATTTCGTTCGAATCCTCTTGCGTTCTGAGATTTTTTTTCTGTAAAGGGTTAAATGGTTAATCAAATTTAAAAGTTAACGATGTCCTCTCATAATCTGCTGTTTTAATCCAAGTAACTTACACGCTTCTGGTCGGCATCTCTGATTGCGTAATAGACCACGGGTGGTATTTTGGATATACACTGGATATATCTCATAATGATCGGTTATTTGCTTTTGATTTTCACCCGATATCCCCTTATTACAAGTAACAAAGGAAATCGTTTGCTATTCCCTCCAATTCCAAGGAAATTACGAGTTTGTACATATTAAATAGGATTATAAATGCAAGAGGCAAAGGAAATCTATTTTAAAACGTTTCTCATTTAGAAAAATTTGGAAAAAATGTTTAAGTAAGAAAAATCTGAAGGAAAAAAATGTTTAAGATCATTTTTTTACAACAAAAAGATTTGAATATTTAGTACCATATATGTCATTGAATGATATATCTCAATATAGTAATAAGAATTTGGTATCAACTAAATGGATTAATACGTTCAAAAAGATGTCTTAGTATCTTTGTAAAACTTCTCACGGTCATCTCTTTTATATTTCCACTTTTTTATTTCTCACTTTTTCTCAAATATTTAAATACACGAAATGATATATAAAACATAAACATTCAGCAGGACAGAAAAACAGTGAAAAAGGAAAACATTGCAACAAGCATATTCTTTTTCTACAATGCATTCTCAATTTGAAAGCCACAGGGACGTATAAACCAGGGTTAACCAGAATACATTTTATATGAAAAATATAAATTTGTGCACACATCTAATATCAGATGCTAAAGCTTGTGCAGGAGGATTGAATTAGTTTGGTTTACCCATTCCCACACAATGACCTTATCATTTGCCGATTGGTAAGAAATTAATGATATATATTACTTGCCATTGATAAGAAACGAATGATATATCTTAGGAGGACCTACAGAGGCAGCACTCATTTCCACAAGCCTCCAGACACTTTACATGCTTTTTGAGGATCATGCAGTGAATTCTGATTAAATTTATTTCATATTCATCAATGAAAAGGGTATTCGGTAAATTCCCATGGTCATGAGATGAAGACGTATGGAGAGCTTCTTTGTAACAGTTCTCGTTTGTAAAATGACAGATATCTTATAAAGCCCCGCTTGACACGTGAAACCATTTTTTAAAAAAGGAAATAACGGAATGTATTTCCGTGAGTATCATTGTATTTATTTCGATCAAAAAAGCTCGTTTTATGGTAATTAATAAGTATATCCGGAATTAGGGTATATCCGAAAAATACACTTTCATACCGGCTCATTTACGATTATAAACACATAAAACGTCACTTAGCTTTAAAAATTAAGCTCAGCTGCTAGAATAAAGTAGCCTCTAGATCATCTAGGGTTTCAACAATAATGACACATAGTAAGAGCTGGCAAAAACCTGTTAATGTTTTCGATACCGATATCATCGATTTTTTCACCGGAACTACCCAAAGATTTAAGGGAGGTCACTCTAATACTAAAACTAAGCGGAGTAACTCTGGATATCGGTAGGGGCCCATTGCAGAGAACTCTTACAAAAGCATGCTATTTAACCTATTCCCACTCAATTACACTTTTTGAACTTACTTGAAATTGTCGTCTGCAACTAATTTGCATTTGAACCAGTCTAAGATTTTGTCGTGTTGTATTGGGTTAACTCCTGGGTTACTTTAACCTCGTTTATTAATCATGATAACCTTTAGCAAAGAAGATTACTGTACGAAACTATGCTTTGCTAGCTTACAGTGCTTTCAGTACTTTGATTTCTGACTATCTACCAGATAACTACAATTTTAGGTCCGAGCCTATACCTGTGCCAAATATTGGTGTAGTATCTCCGAAGTTTTCTCTTTGAACCTGTTTAACCAGTTCCCACTCAGTGACGCTTTTTGACGCCCTTAAGTAAATGAAATTTGGAAAAAAAATGTGAAAAATGAAAAAATTGCTTGTTACAAACAATTTCTTCTTTTTCATAATCTTTTCTACCCAGAAAGTTTAAAAAGAAATCTAAAATTTCATAAACATTAAATTGTCGCCTGCAACTTCTTTGAATTTGGGCCAGTCTAAAATTTTGCCGTCTGGTAATGGTTTTACGCACTCCGGTCAAATCTTGGTCGTATGCTGACTAAACCGTGTTTGATACATTGGATAACATGAATCTTAAGTGAGATAGTTCTAATTAAACGCTAGATTCCGCGTACAAGAGAAGTCAATGGCGTGTAAAACTCTCCGAACGAGTCATCATTTCAAATAGAAATGGCAAAAATCGAAAAAGGCGCAGTTCAGCTGGCACGAAGTTCTTAAGTATGCCGAAATGACTTAGTGATATAGGCGCTGATCTGAAGGTCACGGGTTTGAGTCCTACCGTCCCCGGAGTCCTTCATGGGTAAGACATTTGATAAGCTGCCCCAGTCTACCCAGCTGTAAAATTGGGTAGCATTGGGTTTAAGCAACTGCTTCTCTTTCGGGGACACATCTGGATAGTGAGTGTTCGAGAACGACGTTATTAGCTTAAAGCTTTCGTCGCAATCGAACTTAAATAATTGCCGTATTGCTAAGATTTTGAAGTCTATATTTTTTTTGTCAATCAGTTATGTTCGGATAGCTGACTACACCCTCTCATGAAGATTATGACTATTACATGGGTCGCCGCTGTCAATAAAACATCGATTGACCAACCACATCATTCAGTTAGACCGGAAAATGATGACCTCCGATATTAATGTGAGTTTTTGGATGGTTTGTCGACTGAAACTGCTTTTAACTCACCGAGGATTTGCTTTTCGTTTTATGTTACTGACCATGAATTTTGCCTACTAACTCCGTTTGATACCTGAGTCAAATTGTCTTGTCGGAGATCAAACGATCTATCGATTGTACTTGTAGTGCACTCAAAGACTGTCATAAAATCGGATAAAATTATCAGCATCAAAATACCGAGTATATTGCATGCATTTGAAATGCGCTATGTTCTATTTTAAGAAATATCTATCAAAAACAGCTTTCTTTTTGTAATAATAGAGTTTGCATGTTTAATTCAAAGCGTCTTTCAGTCTAAATGGACAATCACAGTTTTATCTGTTTTTTCTAATTTATATTCCTTCTATTAAATATCTTGTTGTAATAAGATTAAATTTAAATGTGGGCATCCATGCATTAAAGGACCATCCAAGAATTTCATAACCCGAAAAACATTTAAAAAGAGTTCAGATACATTAGAGGGGAATTAGGTACAGTAAATAAATAGTAAAATAAAGTCAGAAAATTTGTCATGAGCAAAAGTTCTTGACACTTGTCAGTCCATACAGCCGATAACAACACACAATGCTAAAAGTGATACATCGCTGTCCACGCCCACTAAATCCGACAGGAAGTTTCTCTTCGGTATTAAACGGGGTTATAATGCGAAATTCGTGGTCATGAAAATGAAACAAAAACAAATGAAATGGTTTGTATTTTACCTACACGTTGTAACTACAGCTTGAATAAGCTGTAGTTACGACATTCAAATCGTAAAATTAACACAAATGCCTCATATCAATGTTAGCCAATGTCGACGTTCAAAGTTAACTTGAGGTCTATATAAACGATTTTATTGGACGAATGATTCTTTAATTATCACTGAAATCCGACATTACATGCGCACTACCACGAAGTCTCTTTTGGCATGAAATTTCGCAAATATTTCTTGATATGGTGGTGTATAAAAAGGAATTTGCTTAACCCATTCCAACTCAAGCCCTCCTTTTTACGCCCCTCAAGAAAAATACTTTGGAAAACATCGTGGAAAATGAAGAAATTGCTTGTATCAAGCAATTTCTTCATTATCCACAATGTTTTTTATTCAAAAAGACAAAGAAATTCAAAATTCCATCAACCTTAAATTGTCGTCTGCAGCTTCTATCAATTTGGTCCAGTCTAAAATTTTGTTGTGTTGGAATGGGTTAAACAATACCATATTCAATGATCATTTGCTGCTGTCAATAAAAATATGTTGACCAAACAAATCATTCATTCAGACCAAAAATGAACCTTGAAATCCAACATTTACGTTATGTTTTTTTAGCTAGCAAAGCGTCAGCTTTGATAGCTTAAGTTAACAGACAAATTTTGAGGTCGTCTCAAAGTTCAACGAGTGCAAACTGACACTGGAGGCTTAACCACTAAATACGTTATATGCCTACACCATGACAAATAGTTCTTATGTATTTCAGGAATATTTTAAACTCTATTCAAATTGTAGAGAACTCAAAAGTATGTTATTTAACCTATCTCCAATTAATTCCGCTTTTTAAGCAACCCAAGAAAAAAAGCCTTTGAAAACGTTGTGGACAATGAAGAAATTGCTTGTAACAAGCAATTTCTTCATTTTTCACAATGTTTTCTACCCAACAAAGAAAATATTTTCTAAATTCAACTATGCTTTGCTAGCTTACATTACTTTCAGTACTTTGATTTATTAGTTTCCGGCTAAAAAGCTCCAGGTACAGCTTATTCCAGCTGTAGTTATGTTGTTTAGGTTGTCAACCAACCATTCCATTTTTGTTACATGGCACTAACCATAAACTTTGCAAAATAATGGTGTTTCGTATTAAAGTCGGACCCAGCGGAGCTAGGTACTTGTCAATATGGGAACCCCAATCCAAGCCACAAATTTTAAAACTTTGGCAGTCTTTCGATGATATCAAATCTTTCTCTCTTAACCATTCCCACACAGTATTTTTACGCCCCTCGTGCAAACGCTTTGGAAAACATTGTGAAAAAATGAAGATATTTCTTGTTGCAAGCATATTTTTATTATCCTCATTGTTTTCTTCCCAAAGAGATCAAAAGTATACTCTTCGCTTCAAATTGAAGTCTGCAACTTTACAACTTTGTCGAGCGGCAAGAATTAACACAAAGCGGTATTTCATTAACCATTTTTTTTCTTTTCTCAGAAACACCAAGAATATATCATCAGTTTCCAATTTTCGTCTGTAACTTCTTTGGACTTGCGTGTAAATTGTCGCATTTTAAGACAAAGGGTACACGTGTTAAGACAAAGACTATTGAAGGTTGTTGAAAATGCCATATTTAACTTTTTAACTCATTCCCACTCAATCCCTCCTTTTACGCCCTCGATAAAACGCCTTTAGAAAACATTATGGAAAGTGAAGAAATGGCTTGTCACAAGCAATTTCTCCACTATCCACAATGTTTTCTATCCCAAAAGACAAAGATCTTTAGATTTTCAACAACTTTAAGTTGTCGTCTGCAGCTTCTCTCAATTTGGACAAGTTTAAAACGTTGTTTTGTGGGAATGGGTTAAATAGAAACGACCATGTCTGTGACACAGAGCTATGGAAACTGGTGGCTATCTCGTCCACCGTTCAATCATCGATTTGTAAAGTCAAGGGTCACGGTGAAAGCATATATCACCGGCGTCAACTTTTAACCTCCCTATTTATAAATCAATTGGAAACGATTCGCCGCTTGATGGGCTTTCAACCCGTCTGGTGATAAGCAATAATGGCTTGATCAATTTTATCCAATCAACAAGCTCTCCAGATTCCGCCATGATTATTCTAGGAATCTGTTTCATTTTCTCCTTGTCTACTGGTACCCCGCTGCGACAATAACGGTGGTTGATTACCGGCAATGCCACGGATTCCATTCTCCAGTTTGGGTGGTCTTGATTGAGGCGTGTCGTATAGCCTAATGAACTCAGAGATCAAAATAAGGCATTAAGCAACATGCACAAATAATTTTGACTTTTATTACATTTAAATGGTAACCCGTGGTATGAAGTAAGAATCCGTCTGCAAGGAATGTACTGTCTGGGGGAGAAGTCATATAGCTGACCTTAAGTAGGACTTCTTAGTAAGTAACAACTACTCTTTCAATGATGTAGTTAAAATGATTTAAAGGGTGATATGTTTACACATAACACAATCGCGCTTTTTGGCAGCTCAGAGAAAACATTTGGGAAAAGAAGAAATTGCTTGTTTACAAGCAATCTCTTTATTTTCCACATTGTTTTCTACCCCAAAAGACAAGTTCTTTTTTATTTTCATCAACTAAATATTGACGTCATCTGAAACATCTTTGAATTGGGACCAGTCAGAAATTTTGCTGTCTTGTATGCGCTGGGTTTTAACCCATTCTCACACAGTTAGACGCCCCAAAAGAAAAAAAAAGGGAGAACATTGTGGAAAATGAAGAAATTGCAATTTCTTCATTTTCCACAATGTTTCCTACCCTAAAAAAATGAAAAATCCAAAATTTAATAAACTTTTAATTATCGTCTGCAACTTCTTCCAATTTAGTTTAGATTAAATTTAGCCGTTTGGTTATGGGTTAATAGAATCTCACATAGTTTTTCTACAACCTACAAATGATTTATTGAGTAATTGATAAAAAAAATGGAAATGGAAAATTAAGGAATCATTATGTGCTTGATCATGGTCATATTTTTGTACGGTAATTAAGAAACACACACAGACACAAAAACATTTCAATACCGGACAATACTTGCAATGATTTAGAGATATCATACATGTTTCTCAGCTTTCTCTTCTTTAGGTCTTCTTTTTTTTTTCACCAAGGCAAGGTTAGCTATCGAAGTTCGAGGTATAGGTAATACTGAAAGAAATACCTCAAATTATGTTACTTATTTACTTTCATATCAGTCTGTGTTACGCATTTTCAAAAGTATCATATTTGTATTATGCTTCTTTCAATTATATTTATCATACGTTGATTTTACGGTGTAGTTCTCTTTCATTTTTTCGCCTTTTTTATGACGGTTGAATGACAAAGAGTGATTGAATCATTTATTGCCCACTCTATATCCAGTATAGCATAGGTGACCAACACATCTTGATAAGGTGTTCTGAAAATGCTTTAGATTTCAGTAAATACATTTTCGTGAAGATTAAAACAATCCATCTATACAACGTGCATGCACGTATTTCCGTAATAAACTTGGCCATCGTGAGTTTTTAAAAAGCTTTAAAAACTTTTAGAATTCCAATACACGTGATGATTAACCATCACAATGACCGATAACCGTCATTCTTTCTACGGCTGCTTTTTAGAATTAACTATGAACGGTCATGCATCACAATTAAAATGAAACTTGAGGCAAGTATTCACCAATAATTTAATTTTTAGTTTCGTCTTTAAAACACGTGCGTTAAGATTGGTCGAAAAATTATTCATAACTCCATGAACAACATTTTGAGCACGCAGCGATTTTGTATGCTTCCGCACATAATAGTCCCATACAAAAAGGTATGTAGAATTGTAAAGCTTCTTTTTTTCGCACGATGCTATTTAATTATAAGAAATGAAGAGAACGTTTTTTTTTCATGGAGGTATGAACCGAAAAACCTAATCACGCTGTATGAATCCGCTTCGCGTATTCATACAGTGTGATTACATTTTTCGGTTCATACCTCCATGTAAACAAAAAATATTCTCTTCATCTCTTAAATGAATTCACCATTCATGAATAATGACGGCTAGCCATCTGATACTGAACTAACATCAAAAGCCAGTATAATTAAACCGAGACAAAGGACATACATATGACGTAGGGGGCTTGCGTCATACATACACGCATTACACATTTCTTGTTTGCTTGACAGGTTTTCCTATATAAATAGATATATTCAAATTTCTTCGGCTCTCATAGGAACAGAATTTTCTGCCAAAGGAATTCCTGAAATCTTCGTTAAAATTGTTTAGACGCCTCTACCAACTATTACAGAATAGGTCACAGGCCGGATTTGAAAAGCTTTGCCGAACAGAAAACGAAAATTAATTTCAAACATATTTCATATTGGTACTGATTATAATTCTAGATGAGATCACAACTAGGTGTCTCTTCTTAAACCTTGGTTAACTTAACCCTTGTCTTACTGATCCCGGATTATTCCTGTTTTGGCATCCTTGTGTCAGGTATATATGCTCTAAAAATCTCCAGTATGTGAGTTGGACTCTTAACTGTCTTGTAGGGGCACATATCCAAATCACAAGCGGCGCGGTAGGTATTCGAATCTAATACTTTCGACTCTTAACCCTTGTCATGCTAAAAATGTATCCTTTATTCATTTTTTTTTTTTTTTTTTCTTTTTTTGCTAAATTTAGATATACTGTGTATAAATGTCTCATGGACACAACAAAGGAACAAGAAGGTAGTGTAGCCTAAGATCAGACTGCAAGTCTGTGCAGTCCTATCTTAGTCTTTATACCTGACACAACTTCTGTCAAAACAGGAATATCCCGTGATCAGTATAAGAAGTTTTAAAACAGCTCTAAGTCCGTCTACCACCATTGAGCCATTTTTAGCCTGAGATTGAGTAAGCAATCTCAGGCTAAAGTTACAATACTAAAAATTCAAACCCATGCAGAGTTTGTGAAAACATAATGTAAAAACATCTACCGCAATCAATGTGATCTTCTGTCGCTTGAAAAGTAGATCGGATCTGACCATAAATTAATACGCCCGATTGAGGCGAGAAGGACGAAGGCGAGATATGACTCATTGAAAGCTGTCGGTTCGATGTACAGTTCTTTCGTGTGAGTGTTCTGAATTTGGCAAAATTATCAAAACTTGACGAGTGAATGGAAAGAAAGAAAGGATATATATAATAAATAGGAAATTATTAAACATATATAACCATATCATACTGTTATAAAAAAAATATGGTGTTTGTTTCATACCAAATAATATTACTTATAATAGAGTAACAATGTTAAAACGGTCCGGTTAGACGAAGTTGCTGTATAAAGCTGATAAGCGAAGCTATCGGTTTTACGCACGATTGGAATGTTTTGTTTAACAAATAAATTGGTCATACATAGGATCATATTCGCACTATCTGAAAACAGTTTAGTCGTACTCGGACTTTGTGTCTATATATTTTTACCTCCGAATTCTACCCAAAGGATGCAACGTCTATCTGGAGATTACAAAACGCATATTTACATAACGAAATTGGTATGTGTGGTAGAATACTCATATCGCATGCAAGAGCCTCCTAGTTCGAACCTGGCTACCCATCTCTCTCACTCTCTAGCTCTCTCTCGCTAGCTCCATTGGCTGAAAGCCAACGAGCTTTTGTCATGATGTGGTGTCCGTCGTCCGTCCGTCGACTTTTACTTTAAACATCTTCTTCTCAGAAAGTTCGAACATAATTCAACCAAACTCAACAAAAATTCACAGGAAGGATCCTTGGGTGGCCTCTATCAGATCCCTTCAAAGCATTTTCATCGGGTGAAAAATATGTAACGATATATGCATGTAAATATATCGTTTCAATACCTCAACGGGATGAAAATAATTGCGGGCAGGTTGTGTCCCTTAGCGCACAAATTGGCAGATCTGCGCATAATCGACAGTAGATTTGGGTAGAAAGTGGCACCTCCGATATTCCGACCATCAAACTTTTTCTGCCCAGAATATATATCTCCTGTATACATTTCTCAGGCTTTCAGCGCCTTCAGCGCTTTGATTGTCTTCAACGGTCGTATCTTTATAATTGGTTAAGATGAAGCCTACGTCTCTTTCGATCTCAGGCTACTCCGAACATAAACCATTGCAATCATTGTCGGTATAAACTTTTTATTCAATTTCAGTACAAAGTCGTCCGAGAATTTATTCAATTATTATGCAAATATGTAAAAATAGCCAATAGAATTAAGCATTAAACGTGTGATTAAACGCGACACCAGGTCTGTAAGTAAATAGATGTACAAGTTATAGTGAGTAATCAAAGGCCAATTTTGTCTATACCTGGAAAGACAAAATTGACCTTTGATCGCTCACTATAACTTCTCATCTATACATGTGTATTAAGTTATTCAGTAAACAAAAAACAGCCCAATCTAAATATACAAACGTGTTTGAAAAAGAAAAAAGAGAAATCTTTTAAACGGGAAATCGTATTATTTTACTCTTCTGTTTTGAGAGACACGTCTTTTCCCCTAGATTTATAACAAATCATTTGAATAATGTTTAACCGATTACAAGACGACAAAGAATAACTCTATTCCATATCGAAAGAAGCTGCAGACGACAATTCTAATTCATGAATTTCTAGATATTGTTTTTGTTGTTGTTTTCTAGTAGAAAACATTGCTTTTACACTTTGTTTTCTTAAGTTTTTTTTCTTTCTTGAGGGACGTAAAAACTGGGATAGTGTGGGATTGGATTATTCTTATTTAACCAAATAAAATCAAACAATTACGGTTCGTATTTCAAATAAACCGTCTGTTCCAATGAGGACAGCTTTTTGTCAAAGAAATCTTTGCCCTTTTAAGGTTCTTGAGATCACATTTTCTGTTTACCCCGTGACGCCCTTTTTGTTGGCTAATGTAAATAATGCTTCTATCAATTCAATTCATTTAGTGCTGAAGAGCCCTTGGACAACTTTAAAAGAAACCGAAGATACAGACCCTTTACAGAAAATAAATTTTACTCTTTACCAGAGATCATAATTTCTTACTGGTCCAAATTCAAAAAAGCTGCAGATGATAATATAACATGGCTATTTATTTGAAAAATAAATATCATAAAAAGTAGTAAACATATTAAGTAAAGAGGGAATGGCTTCTGTATATAGATTATCTAAATCATTACAGAAAAAGCAAAGCATTTAATCATCATCAGGAGAACTTTGAATAAATCGACTCCACAAGTCATTTGATAAACGAGTAAGTATAAGTACATAAGCTTTTCAGCTTTAAGGTCACTTCAAAATTTGCTTTCTTCCTTAATTTTTCTCTTTCTTTCTTTCGTCTGAATTTATCTATTCTGTAATTTGAAACACTTAAGTACAAGAATCAACTTATAAAGTTCCTTCTTTCTGACTCCAGATTTAAGTAGCAGTAAGACTCATTCTGAAATGATGTTCATTTCCAAATTTGGTGAAAAGGGTTAAACAAACATTGTTCGAAATCAACCTTAAATAAACTCGTGTAAAAAGATTTACTTAATATTCACAAATCACTCAAAGTGGGTTTCGGGTGTAATTTTCCTTACACTTATAGTTCCCTTTAACAATAGCTACGAAATCCTATCGCCAATTTTCTCTATTTTGATACCCTACAATTTTAAATATACGGGGGTATTTCACCTTATATGACCCATGGCTGATTTAAATGCCCGACCACTACTGTGCTACGATCCTGTCATGAAGATTAAGTTTCACTTTCCCAGCCAATGTTTGCTTTAAACGGTTTTCTTCTTCTTTTCAGCTCGGCTCTTTTCAGTAAAAATAACGAGGTATTGGTGTGGCTAGGTCGTCGTCAGCGGCTGCGTCCTAGTCTGCGTCGTCCTCCGAAAACTGTGACACATTTGAACACATTAACCCTTGTCATGCTGTATAAATTACCTTACTGAATTGCCGTAAAATCAAAGCGCTGAAAGCACTAATAGAACTTGTTGTTCAAAATCAATATTTCTTTTAAAAATAAACTTCATAAACAACTTTGGCAGGAAAAGAACAAGAACAAGCAGGAGGTGTAGACTAAGATCAGCCTGCACATAAGTGCAGTCTGATCTTAGTCTACACCTCCTGCCAAAACCGGAATATTCCGGGTTCAGCATGACAAGGGTTAACTTGAAACTTGGGATATATGTACACTACTAAATGAGCAATCCAAACGATAAAAAGGTGGGGATAACTCTATAGGAGTTTTTGAATGAATTATGCTCCTTTTTATACTATGAAAGTTTACCTATTATCAAGCACTTAAACAGACGAGCGTTGGCATTCGTATGCGGTGCTCTTTGGTTGTTGTTAGTGTTATTTTCCCTTTCATATTTAGTTCTGTCCCCTTATCAATAATAAAATATTATTTTCAATGCAACCAACGAGTACTCCACTTTGTGTGTGTGAGTTTTATTCAAGAATTCTTTATATGGAACATAAAGAAGCAAAATGTGCTGTACAAGATATCTTTAATAATTTGCGAGACTTGTATAGATGTGAGTTTGGCTTTGTTATGCTTGGTTTTGCTTATTCTAGCTTACTTTTGAGATGCCAAAATAATTGCCCATCATGAAAATTGAACAAGGACAGTCAAGATGGCAGAGAAAAAGAAATATTGCACGATAGAAATACTTCACTTTCTCACATTGTTTTCTTCTAAACAAGACGATGATATCTAAAATTATATCCACTTGAAGTTGACGTTTGCAACTTCTTTCAATATGGACCAATTTAAAACTTAATTTTCAGGGAATGTGTTAATCAGTTAACTGATAATGTTTATATATGAAATTAGTTAACTTAAAAATGGCAGCAATTCTTGTGAAATGAAAATGGTACCAAGGATTACCGCAAATGTAATGATATAACGTAATCATTCTTGTAAAAAAAAAACAAAAAAAAACCCCATAGCAACTGCTTATTCAATCTTTTGCGATTTTGGATCACCAACCAACGATTTTACTTTTTTGTTACATTGTACTGGCTTTAAATTTTGCAAAATGACGCTTGTTAATGTCGAATCGGAAATTCCTGTCGGAGTCAGTGGACGTGGCCAGCGGTATCAATTGGTAGGGCTAAAAGAAACCAAACAAACGCTAGTTGTCCCATTTTTGTGCCAACCGTGCGTTTGACCCTGTATCTCTGCGAGCAGTTAAACTTTTCGCTTATTGCAAAATTCCAGTATCCCTTTGGGTTAAAACACTCACACCCCTTCATACAAAATATCCGCCTGAATTTCGCATATCAATTTTTAAGCTAGTCAACACGATAAGAATAAAAATGTCCAATGATCACATATCATTCCCTTAAAATTTATAAAGGTATAGCAATTTGCGGTAGAAAATATGACAAGAACAACAACAACAACATATAACAAAACATGTTTCATTTACGAACCTGTCACATTAACAACGGCACTATTCTATGCGTTGAAGATTGCTACCTCTGAAGGATGACATGTTCAAGGGCCCATGCTTTGCTTGGGACTTTATGTAACTTACAATTGACTCTAAGTCTTCGATACAAGAAATTTCTGCCTAACTTATAAGAAAAGCATTTTCTTTTGAGATATTTGTATGCATTATTTCTAGAGTGCAGAAAAGAGACATTTTGTGGAAACCCAACAGTTTAGTGTCTAAGATTTTACAAAATCGTTAATATTAAGCAGGTCAACACTTCGTCTGCATGCTATAAATATCATTTTAGTCTACGTCTAAGCTTTGCCACTTCATGATTTTGTTATTTGTCAAGATTTTAAAATTATTTGTCGAATCCACGGATCACCAAATTTAGTGTAATTATCACATCTCTTGAGCTGATTTTTACATATAAAAGGATATTCTGTGGCAAGATATCGGTCATAATTTCATTCATAAGTTATTGTAACTTAAATTTTAACCATCACCGTAAGTTTATATTGAATTGGTAAGGGTAAATTAGGTGACCCTATAGATTTATTATGAATTTATCCGAATCCACTTTCATTTCAAGATCCGTCATTTATACGTTGATGATATTGAACTTCTCGTGAATTGAGCCACGCTGGCCCCTCCCACTGACTCATTTGGCCCCGCCCATTGACTCCGCCCAGAAGTTCCGCTTCGATTTTTAACGGCGTTATTTTACAAAAGTCTATGGCCAGTAGCATGTTACATTTAACAATAATGCTTGGATGGCGACTTAAACGTCTTAACTACAGCTCGAATAAGCTGTAGTTACGACGTTTTTGTCGACAAACCAACAAAAATGATTCACCAAAATGCTGGCCAATATCAGAGTTCAAACTAAACTGCCAGTCTAAATGAATGATTTCATTGGTCGACTGATTATTTGATTGACAATCGCGGTCAGTCTATTAGTGCTGTTAATTTCGATCCAGATATATTAATATTGATAATGAAGTTTGATGTCAAACTCAATCAGGGAAACCATTTGGGTTGTGTAGATTTCTTTCTTCCATTTATTGGTCGACTGTTGGATTCGAGTTGCTAAGTAGCTTCAAAAAGAATGATTTGGCCACCATACTAAGAACATCAATCCACCCAAATAAGGAAAGCCTATATCTTCTTCAGCAAATACTCATTGCACACTGTTTTGAAAAAAAATCAAAAGTGTTGGTAAGACCAATTGGATTCCTGTAGAAAAGGATTTAGCCTTCAGTAACTGTATTTGACGAATCGCCGCTTTGTTAGGGAAAACCACTATATGCCAAGCAAATAATTTACTTAGACCTGAAGTGAACTCTGAACCAGGACATTTATCTTAATCGTTTTCGTCGCATTGGTGACTTAATCGGTTTAACGACATTTTATAAAACTGTGGTTATGACGGTTAGGTTGAAAACCAACGATTTGCCTTTAGTCTTGTGTCTCTAAATACATCGTTTGGAAAATAATGTCCTTTATTACCTGTGTTGAACTGCTATATCGGATGTCAGTTGGCGTTACCTGGACTCCGTCAATTGTACAATGGTTAGATTACAAGCAAACGCTTATAATAAAAGGAGAGTAGCCACAATCTTGTACAAGCTGTATGAGAGCCCGCTTAGGTGTTGCGACTGAACTTCGCCCTGGTTTACGTCCATGTGATGCCATACTTGAGAAAATAGTGTAAAAAAAGAAGAAATTGCTTTGACAAGCAATTTTTTCTTTTCTCACATTATTTTCAACCACCAATATGGTTTCATTTCAAATTGCATTCATTTCATTGCTGCCTCCAAAATCTTTCGAATTTGATTAGTCTAAAATTTAGAAAATAAGGGAAAGAGTTGATCAAAACTGAATCAACAGGATTTGGTAAGTTCCTTTACGGTAAGATAGAGTAAATTATCAAAGTACTGAAAGAACTGCAAGCTATCAACGCATGGTTTTGTTGAGTAATCTTCTTTGTCAACGGTTAACATGGTTAAAGTAACCGAGGAGTTAAAAAGCGTGCTTTAAGGAGGTCTCTACCATTTAATACAGTTCATTCACGTGGCTATGATCTGCTAAGATGAGATAGAAATACATAGGATATTAAGATGTAGGCAGAGTTTGCAATATTTTTGATATACACAAGAACTACATAATATAAGGACAAGCATTTAAAACATTTAGTGGTTTAGCCTAGAGTGGTAATTTGCACTCGTCGGAATCTGAAATTACCCTTACATTTTGTCTGTTAATCCTTGTCATGCTGAACCCGGAATATTCCGGTTCTGACAGGAGCTGTAGACCAAGATCAGCCTGCACATAAGTGCAGTCTGATCTTAGTCTACACCTCCTGCTTGTACTTCTACACCAGAGTTGTTTTTGAAGTTGATTTCTAAAAGAAATATTGATTTTTGAACAACAAGTTCCATCAGTGTTTTCAGCCCTTTGATTTTACAGCAATTCAGTAAGGTAATGTATCCAGCATGACAAGGGTTAACTTAAGCCAGCGTCAGGTTTGATAGCTAACAAATATCCCTCTTAGTGGCCTGAGTTCGTCCCACTACAATTTATACATCATTTTTATTTCAGTATAGAGCGCATAACCAGAAAACCAAAGGTTATCTGAATTTACTGTTTATTCTAAAGTGTCGTTATTGTGTAATGAACACCGTACATGCTTCACAATACTCATATAAATAAACGTTACGTTGTAATGGACCCTCTTGAAGAGATACCCAATTCCAACTGGGACGGCTCCGAGTTTAACCATATCCGTTGGATAACTTTTCAAAGACCTAACAAGCTTCGTGATGGATGGTCCATCTAAATTAAAAGCTATTGGGCTCTCTGATTAATACCATGGGTCTAACCGACTATTTTATAATGATATTAGTGACGGTCAAATTAATGGGCTCTATTTTGAAGATGTCGCACCACGGTTACTCATATATTACACCTGAGCACGGTGTCCAAGGTAAATTATACTTGGCGTGAGTTTTAGGGACATTAATGTAAAACCACGGGAGCACGGGGTAACCTTTTACTTCATACATTAGAAGGTTTTGTTGTTTTTTTTAAACAGGCCGATCGAGAAGATTGTTTTAGAATACTGAATCCCACTGTATATGTCATAATATTCATTTCTAAATATGAAACTTGTTGTTCCTTTAAGAATAGATATACAAAAAAAAAAAAAAAAGTTGATGTGCATATAACCGTATCAGAGGTAGAAAAGAAGTTGACCAGTCAGTCTCGCGCTTTTACATGCCTCAGAATGAACACTGTTTATTCTTTTCAAAAAAACAGAAGCCCCGGTTTGCGTTAACGCTTATCATACTTAACCAAGAATATTTCTGATTTGGTCAATAAAAATATTAAACTACGCATCTGTGCAGTCTGATAATAGGCTACACCATCTATTTGACAACTTTAAACCAGATTTGTTTATAATATAAAATAATTTAATTTCTAGTTTCGTCTATCCAAAACGAGCGTTCTGGTTGGTCGAAAAAATTATTCATAACTTCATGAACAAAATTTTGAGCACGCTACGATTTTGTATGCATCTGCACAAAAATAGTCCCATACAAAAAGGTATCACAATTTGTAAAGGTTTTGCTTTTTTCGCTCGATGCTATTAAATTATAAGAAATGAAGAGAATATATTTTGTTTTCATGGAGGTATGAACCGAAAAACCTAGTCACACAATGTATGAATCCGCTTCGCGTATTCATACAGTGTGATTAAGTTTTTCGGTTCATACCTCCATGAAAACAAAAAATATTCTCTTCATCTCTTAATTATAACCAATAATTGTTACTTCCCGTGCTTGACTTTAACGCATTTCTGTATATAATTTATAATTTATCACGACAATGGTTAAAACCGTTAAAATGTTTTCGGTGCAACACTCATAGATTGTGTGAACATTCATTGCACGTAGCTTCTTGGGCGAAATTGGATAGAACAACTTTGTGATACAATTTTACTGGTGTAAATACCCATGTTAAGAGTTTTCCGTATAAATCACCAAAAATACTTACTTTTATCAAGCTAAATAGGATGCCGTGCTGGTAGGTACGATAAAAAGATTCCGTGCATTTGCAGATTGGTCCTAGTTTAAACTGTCTGTTAATGCAAAAAGTCAGTTGAACAAGACTTAACTCATGACGCCATTCAGAAAGGGTTTTATACGTCTGGAGTTGAAAGGTTAAGTCGGATCACGGCCACCCGAAGACTTTTATTACTCGAACATCGGTCACTATTTAAAGTAGCCCGTCGAGAAATATTATTAGACGGTGTCAAATTTAAAACGCCCCTTTAGATTTTAGAAGCTGGGGTTTTTCGCCACGTAAATCGCAACGCAAATGCGCGGTCAAAATCGGACATAGTGGAAAAAATAAAAAAAATTAAGAAAGGGTGCAAACCTGGCAGTATTTCATGGAGTCTTTTGTCTAAAATGAAATCACAATGTGATTGAGTGTGACGTAAAAGAATGTAAACTATATAATATGTTGTTTTTCAAACAGTTCTCACAACTATACTTACGTTTGTCAAATTTGTATGTTTATTATAATTGCGATCCGTGTGTCCATATATGTATTCTTCTCCCACGCCACAAAATTGTAGGCTTGTCCAAATCGATAGAAGTTGCACATGGCAATTTCAAATCCGCAAAATGTATATTTTATTGCTTTTTTGGAAAGAAAACATTGTGTGCATTGAAGAAATCGCTTGTTACAAGCAATTTCTTCATTGTCCACAATTTGTTCTAAAGCTGTTTTCCTAAGGTGCGTATAAAAGCGGGAATGTGTGGAAACTGGTTGACTGACAGACCACTAGCCAAGCCATCTGAACTCCAACATGGCAGATCAACCGAGTAATAAATAAGATTATTCTGAAAATAGTTAGCAATTTAAAAATAAAAAAAGACAAATTGTTGTTTGATTTGACAATGGGTAGGGCAAAAAATAAGGGTGTATGTGTGCCATTATAACATACTATTCCAGACATAAATAGACCTGGGTCGTTTGTGGTTTTAAATCCTTGGTTCCCCTTCAACTCTCAAGCCATTAGTACACGTCCTTAATAGCTTATCGAAGCGACATCCAGACGATCATGTTCTCACATTTCAGTGAGGACATTCTTTTTCTAATTCTAAGTCATGTTTCAATCGTAACAGTATTGCACTCTGAACAAATAGACTATCGGTCTGTCTGCTCTGTGCATGAAACCTTATTTTTCAGATACGGACTTTCAGTTTTTGTTGTGTCCAAATTGTTGAACTCTTCTTACATTCATATTTCCACGTTTTCTAGCACGAATATGTTTTGTATTCTGGTGCAAAGTTTCATCGCAAACAACTCTGTCATGTATGAAAGACCGATCCATGATGTTACAATCGCACTTTCGTAGTCATGCAATATCTTCGATACTTCTTTTGGCATTTGCATAACATAACTTCGATCAGAAACAAACGAATTGAACACATAAAGATAGTCGTCGACTTACATACCTTATTATTGGAAAAACATCAATAATACGAAATATAAAATCCTTCATGCGGAATTAACGGATCGTGAAGAATCGTATAAAAATCATTTCGTGCACAAATACATGTATTTTATTAAAAATGAAACACGATATTTTTAAAAAGACTTATTAGTAAAACCAATGTCTTAGTATAAAATATTCCAACACGATACAAAGTTTTAACGTTTCCGGTATCAACAGATCTTTTAACAAAGTCATGTTTGATTTGATATTATAATATTTTCTTTTAAAAAAATCAACGTGTCAATGTTTTATGTACGAGGGAAATAAGTTTAAACGTTTTTCGATTTCCACAGAACTATTGACTCGGTCAAGATGCGTTTAATATGTGTAATCATATATTCTTAAAAAGGCATATCTTAATACTTTATATGCGGGGCAAATAAGTAAAAAATGAAATTCATCTTCTAAGTCGTTGATGTAGAAAAAGTTCAAGGATTCTTTTTTGCTAGGGATGTTCCAAAATAGTATTCAGTAAACCAAACAGATTTTCTAGATTCTGAAAATCATCAACACACGAAAGGTTTCGATCTCGGCCGATCTTCGCAGCTTGCGCATTCTGAGCAGGTTTGATACGTTTCATAACACACAGTAGGCTCCTTTTTGCCTAGCGGGTCACAGATTTCTATATTCTACGTATCTAAAACTATCTTATATTTATGATATTTTAGGACCAGGAATAATTTTGTCCTGAATATCAAATGATATGATATGAAATTTGGATATAGGTTTTTGACTGCGAGGTATATATATTTACGGGCTGATTTATTAAGACGATAAGTAGCTTAGAATGATTTACCTCTTACAATATAACTGATTTATAGTTATCCCTTACGCATCTTGCGCAGGACTCGCGAACTCATTTATAGCTATGACGGAGAATTGTTGAGCAGTAACGTCAATATTATTCACTTGCCTTCCACATTTTGTTTTACATCACCCGAATGAAAAGAAAATGATTGATTTGTGTCATTTTCGTTTACTTAAGAGTCGATTAGATTTTTGTTGTTGTTGTTGTTTTCATGGAGGTTTCAAACGAAAACCTAATCTCACGAATGAATGAATCCGCTTCGCGCATTCATACTTGGTGTGATTAGCCTTTTCGTTTTATAGCTCCGCGAAAACAAAATATATTCTTTTCATTTCTTATAATTTAATGACATTGAGCGAAACATGGTGATTATTTTTTACAATTTTGATACATTTTTTGTGCATCTATTTTGTGCGCAGGCATACAAATTAGCTGCGCGCTCAACCTTTTGTTCATTAAGGTGTGATTTTTAGCCTGAGATTGCGTAAGCAATCTGAGGCTAAAGTTACTATGCTAAAAATTCAAACCCATGCAGAGTTTGATGTGAAAACATAATGTAAAACCATCTACCGCAATCAATGTGATCTTCTGTCGCTTGAAAAGTAGTTCGGATCTGACCATAAATTAATACGCCCGATTGAGGAGAGAAATACGAAGGCGAGATATGACTCATTGAAAGCTGTCGGCTTGATGTACAGTACTTTCGGGTGAGTGTTCTGAAATTGGCAAAATTATCAAATTTTGTCGAGTGAATGGAAAGAAAGAAAGGAGATATATAATATATTGAAAATTATTAAACATATATAATCATATCATATTGTTTAGAAAAAATACGGTGTTTGTTTCATACCAAAATAATATTACTTATTCTAGAGTAACAATGTTAAAACGGTCCGGTTAGACGAAGTTGCTGTATAAAGCTGATAAGAGAAGCTGTCGGTTTTACGCAAGATTGGAATGTTTGTTTAACAAATTAATTGGTCATTCATAGGATCATATTCGCACTGTCTGAAAACAGTTTGGTCGTGCTCGGACTTAGTGTCTATATATTTTTCCTCCGAATTCTACCCAAAGGATGCAACGTCTACATACCGCTTTTGAGAGGTGTACATAATCATGTTAACCTAGTAAACGACCGTCCGCCCTCTCTCGCTCTCTTTATCTGGAGATTAAAAAGCGCATATTTACATTACGAAATTGGTCTGTGTGATAGAATACTCACATCACACGCTAGAGCCTCCTAGTTCGAACCTGGCTACACGCTCCATTCCCCCATCTCTCTCACTCTCTTACTCTCTCTCGCTAGCTCCACTGGCTGAAAGCCAACGAGCTTTTGTCATGATGTGGTGTCCGTCGTCCGTCCGTCCGTCCGTCCGTCAACTTTTACTTTAAAAATCCTCTTCTCAGAAAGTACTGAATATAATTTCAACCTAACTCAAACAAAATTCACAGGAAGGGTCCTTGGGTGACCTTTATCAGATCGCTTCAAAGAATTTTTTTCGGGTGAAAAATATGTAACGATATATACATGTAAATATATCGTTACAATACCTCAACGGGATGAACATTATTGCGGGCAGGTTGTGTCCCCTAGCGCACAAATTGGCAGATCTGCGCATAATCGACAGAAGATTTGGGTAGAAAGTGGCACCTCCGATAACCCGACCATCAAACCTTTTCTGCCCAGATAATATATCTTCTGTATACATATCTCAGGCTTTCAGCGCTTTCAGCGCTTTGTTTTTCAATTAGAAGGCTCGTTTTGCATAGGCGAAACTAAAAATTAAATTATTTCAGTTTGATAAGGATCAAAGCACTGAAAGTACTATAAGCTAGCAATCCATGTTTTTTCAGTAATCTTCTCTGTCAAAGGTTATCATGATAAAGTAACCCAGTAGTTAACCAAGGCTAAAGTAACCCAGGAGTTAACCCATTACAACAAGACTGGTTCAAATTTAAAGTAGTTGCAGTCGACAATTTCAAGTTTTTAGAATTTAGAAAATCTTTGTCTTGTAAGATAGTAAACTTTATGGACATTGAAGGAATTGGTTGTTACAAGAAATTTCTTCATTGTTCACGATGTCCTCCAGAGCCTTTTTGGGGGGGGAAGCTTAAAAATCAGGATTCAGTATGAATCGGTTACATAGCTTTCGAAGGAGTTCTCTAAAATTTGAATAAAGTTAATTCATGTGGCCATATAAAGCAGTGCGCATAGTGAATACTCTGATCAGACTCATTTTGAACACAATGTGCTCTATTGAGCTTAAAATACATGTACCTCGCAGATAGACTTGCAAGCAGAGATTGTAATAGTACTGAAATAAATAATAACTACATTTTATGCCGTAGGCACTAAATGGATTTAGTGGTTAAGTCTCCGGTAGCATTTTGCACTCTTTGAACACTGAGAATACCTCAAACTTCGGTTGATAACTAACGCTCCGAGAGTTGAAGCTTTGCTAGCTAAAAAACAACATATATACAACCCAGGGTTCTCTTCCTAAAAGAATAAACTCGATGACATTTCAATTTTTTTTCAATATTAACTCTTTCCAGTTTTGCACAATTTTAGACCTGTCCAAATTCAAAGGTTTTGCAGACGAAAATTTAAAGTTGATTTTTTTTAAAAAAAATAACCATTTAGTAGGTTAGAAAAAATTGTGGAAAAAGAAGAAATTGCTTGATACAAGCAATTTCTTCTTTTTCCACAATGTTTTCTCAATAACAAAATCACAGGGACGTAAAAACCAGGGATTAACCAGGAAAAGGTTAAATAACGGATGTTTGACCACGTTCACTGAGTCCCAACAGGAAGTTCCACTCAGATATTAAATGACGTGTTATTGCAAACTCTATGGCAAGAAACATGAAGCATAAACAAAATGGCTGGTTGGCGACCTTAACGTCGTAACTACAGCTTGAATAATCTGTAGTAACAGCATTTAAATGGCGAATTCAACAAACTTACTCCACATAAAAGCTGACCGATCTCTGAGTTCAAAGTTCACTTCCGGCCATAATGTATCGTTTCATTGGTAAATCAATTTATTTATCTACTTATTATTATTATATTTGAAAACCGCGGTCTGTCACATTTGATGTTTGTATGTCGATTGATATATTGATAAGGATTTTTTTATTCAAGAGATCGGGAGAATATTTTTTGTTTTAATAGAGGTATGAACTAAAGAAATAATCGAAGCGGATTCATACATAAGTGTGAATAGGTTTTTTCGGTTCATACCTCCAAGAATACAAAATATATTCTCTTCGTTTCTTATAATTTAATGACTTCGAGCGAAAAAAGAAAATATTCTTACAAATTATGATACATTTTAGATGGAACTATTTTATGAGGACGCATACAAAATAGCTGCGGGCTGAAAATTCTGTTCATGAAGTATGAATATTTTTTTGTCCGGTCAGATCGCTCGTTTTGATTGACGAAACTAAACAGTTTGATAAAGATCAAAGCACTCAAAGTGTACTGCTTCGAAATGCATTGAGCTCCGGAGTTTCAGCGGAGTTTCAGCGGTGTATTAAAAGTTCCACGAACTTTAACCCTCGTGGCAATTTTTCGACTGGTCCAATTGAAAGAAGTTGCAGACTATGATTGAACGTTTATGAAATCTTAGATTTGTTCAATCCTTTGGATGGAAATTATTGTGTAAAAGGAAGAAATATTCTGCAACAAGTATTTTCTTCATTTTACACAATGTTTTCCCGGTTGTTCTTCAATATTTTCTACCCCAAAAGAAAAAGACGTTTTGAAATTTCTTCAACAGAGTCTTGTCGTCTGCAACTAAATTGCATTTAAGTTTATAAATGTTTCGTCTGGTAATGGGCTAATTGTTTGAAAATAATCCATCATCTTTATTATTTATTTGGTCTATTGGTTTCCCAACCGGTTCGTTTTAGAATAACGATACTCATAAATTAGATTATTCATATTGTCGTATTTATAAGATCAGGTGTGCTTCAAGATTACTAAATACTCAAGATTTATTTAACAAGTTTTATATATACTAAGAAATTGTTTATTATCGCACTTGATTTATAGCCTTTTGCCCGTTGCACGTGTCTATAACACAAAAACAACATAACAATGAAGTAAGTCTTACATTTTGCTACTATTATACGGATAGATCTATTCTTAGACTATCTTAAATCATACGCTCTTTTGTATACTGGAATTCATAATATTTACTAGTATCTCGATTCTATTAACCCTTTCCCGGTTTTTTTTATTCAAATTTTAGACTGGGGATATTTGAAAGTGCTTGCAGCCGTAAAGTTAGCAATAGTTTAAGGATTGTACGAGCCGCACGCGTCTGTTGTCCATTGCCGTAGGATAGAGCGAGGGTTCCGAGTTCGATTCCCGGAGTCAGCTATAAATCTTAGTTGTTTCGTTGACCTGATGCTTGATATTGTATTCTCAAGGATCGAGAGAGGTTAAACTAATTGTAAGAACCTATTTCCCAAGCGAAGAGATTATATCACCGAAGTAAAAATATATGATTACCGAAAAAAAAAATCATGCCTTTTGAACAAACAGTTCAAGAATAAAAATATCAATAATCTGTTATTCAATTTTATTTTATTATAATTTAATCTTTAGTTTCGTCTATCAAAAACGGGCGTTCTGATTGGTCGAAAAAAAATACTCATAACTCCATAAACAAATTTTTTAGCACGTAGTCATTTTGTATGCATCCGCATAAAATAGTCCAATACAAAATGGTATCAAAATGTGTAAAGTTGTTGTCTCTTTTCGCTCAGTGCTATTTAATTATAAGAAATGAAGAGAATATTTATTTGTTTTCATGGAGGTATGAACCGAAAAACCTAATCACACTTATGCATGAATCCGCTTCGTGTATTCATACAGTGTGATTATTTTTTTCGGTTCATACCTCCAAGAAAACAAAAAAAAAAAAATATTCTCTTCATCTCTTCAACCATATCGTTCACTACGCATCGGCCTCCTACGAGATAAGCATCAAACTCTATGTATGAATAAATCTATCCAAACAAATAAAACCCATTCCGACTCAATGGCGCTTTTAGACGCCCAAAAGAAAAAAAAGCTTCGCAAAAACATTGTGGAAAATGAAGAAATTGCTTGTTTCAAGCAATTTCTTCATTAGGCACAATGTTTTCTACCCGAAAAAAATGGGGAAAAATCCAAAAGTTCAAGAACTTTGAATTGTCGTCTTCTACTTCTTTCTAAAATTAACCACGCTGTAGAAACTATAAAAAAAATATGAAAAGTGAAATTGCTTGAAGCGTTCAGTTTTCCTTTTTCTTGAATATTTCCGCTGAACTGTTTTGTTGTTGTTGTTTGTTTTGTTTTGTTTTGTTTTGTTTTGTTAGTGTGTGTGTGCTTTGTATGTGCGCGCGTGTAAGTGTTTTTGTGCGTTTCAGACATTTTGAATCACCGCTTAAACATTTTTAATTTTTGGACCAGTCTAAAATTCTGTGTCATGTCAACCCATTCCAACGCAATGAAGCTTTTGTCGCCCCTTAAGGAAATAAGCTTTTGTAAACATTTTGAAGATGAAGAAATTACTTGCTACAAGACAAAACTTTTTATAATTTCATCAACTGAAAATTTCCTTTCAATTTAGACCAGTCTAAAGTTTTGTCGTCTGGTAATGTATTAATAGTTTAACCCATTCCAACACAGCAAAATATTAGACTGGTCCAAATTGAAAGAAGCTGCAGACGACAATTTCAAGTTGATGAAATTTTGAATTTTTCCGTCTTTTTGGATAGTAAACATTGTGGTTAATGAAGAAATTGCTTGTTACAAGCAATTTCTTCATTGTCCACAATGTTTTCCAGAGCTTTTTTCTTGTGGGGCGTAAAAAGGAGGGCTTGAGTTGAAATGGGTTAACGGGAAAGAAATTGAAGACTGACACGCGAAAAGGGACCATCTGGAGTTTCCTGAATGACTCAATTCCGATCAAATTATGCCAGGGAAGTTAGAAGCTGATCCTTTAGCATTTGCCTAACAATCTAAATGGAAAATTGTCATTCTACTTTACCGTAAACTCATGGTAATTTTGATTGACCTCCGTATTCTCCGATCTTTTTTTTTTTTTTTTTTTTTTAGTTTTGTTGAGCTGAAAACCGAACTACGTCAAATATGCATTCACTATCAATTAAAGATATTTATGTGATACGGCATTCCTCCTAGGAATATATCGATAATTTGATCAATGTATATTGTTTGAATCTTAATTCTTTTGGAGGCGTAAAAAACGGGATTGTGTGCAATTGGATTCAAGGCGCTACGATATACTAACATTCAAAGCAATTCTTCAGTACAGAAAACAGATTCCAGATCCTTGTTTCGAAACAAATAACCAGTAAAAGTACACAAAGAATGTCTGTTTGTTATTTTAGGTATTTACTCTATTTACAAGTGGATTGGAACACCGACCAGATGATTTTCACTTGTTCCCCGCCAGAAATTACTCCAGACATAATATCTTCACAAGAGCTGGGGATCTAATATGGATAGCGTTTGAAGCCGACACAAAAATCGATTTAATGATTAGCTAGGACCCGCCCATCCACGTCAGTGAAAGCCAGTGAAAACGAAACTATTACCAGTTATCAGTCACGAACATATTGGCAACAGATTTATGTTAATCGTATGCAGACTTGATACAAACACGAAATGTTTCGATTTTTGTGTTCTTGTCCTTAAAGTATTATTTCTTACGACATATACGTGTCTAAAACTTATGAAAGAATCAATAGCAGTACTGAATGATTAACAAATCCCCATACAATAACGCTTTAAAAGCTTAAGAAAATATTGTAGAAAATGAAAAAATTGCTTGTTACAAGCAATTTCTTCATTATCCACAATGTCTTCTATCCAAAATGACAAAGACTTAAAGATTTTGTCAACTTGAAATTATCGTCGGCAACTTCTTTGGGTTTTTTACTGGTAAAAAATTTTATTGTGTGATAATGGATTAAGACGGCGCAACGAGGCTGTATAGTATGAGGAGACACCCCCCCCCCCCAAAAAAAAAAGACAAAAAAAAAAAAAAAAACGTAGACAAGAGGAATTTTGAAGTAGCGCATATAACTTTGAGAGAAATACAGGCAGCAACGCAAATACAGACATTGACAGACAAACGCGTTGACAAAAATAGCTGGCAATACAGACAGAAAGACGTGGACAATACGAGAGAAAAACGGCTCGAAGGAGAAAATGTAACAAAAGATCATAACTAGAAATTTTGTAAAAGATAGGTATGATAATGAATAGAAAGCTCATCTTAAGACGAACAAGTTTGGGTAATCGTTTTTTTTGTTTTTTTTTTTTTTTGTTTGTTTGTTTTTTTTTTTTTTTTTTTTTTCCATTTTTAGACAAAAGACTTGCTAAAAAAATTGCTAAAAATTCCCGCGGGAATCCCTAGTTATTACTTCAGGGTTCCCTCCAGATAATCAGGGACCCCTCCTTGATATACATTAACTCATTCACACGCAATCATGTCCTTCTAAGTCCAACTTGAA
Source organism: Fragum fragum (assembly GCA_946902895.1). NCBI lineage: Eukaryota > Metazoa > Mollusca > Bivalvia > Cardiida > Cardiidae > Fragum > Fragum fragum. The sequence continues at coordinate 12,223,919 of OX336366.1, forward strand.
AAACGATCTTGGAAAACATTGTGTAAAATGCAGAAATTGCTTGTTACAAGCAATTTCTTCATTATCCACAATGTTTTCTACAAAAACAAGCAAGCAAAAAACCAGGAGCATTAATTGATACATTAAAATCTGATGAATTGGGGAAATATTGAAGGATCCTGACGGAATCCCTAGCCTGAGACAGCTGGGGTCCCTTCCGATTTTCAGGGATCCTCGGGACCCCTGACTTATAGGTTCAATAATTTGCTCATTTTTGCTGGATGCTTTTTGTTATTTATCTATTTACTTATTTATTCGTTTATTTTCTTTTTTTCTAGATTTTCACTTTTTAACGACATTTTACTTTAAAATATGTTGTAGTAGTAAATTTTGTGCAGGATTTAAATAAATCGTGAATTGCATGTAAAACCCATTGCAATTTTATATCATGTTTCTTCCCAATGTTTATAATTCCCATATTTGTAACATATACTCTTTCGGCTAGGAAGTTGCACGCAAGTCATCTGAATTGCTCTACCGACCTTTGTCCCCAAGCGGTATCTATTTTCAAGCCTTGCCATAGGGAGCTTGCATATCATAAATATTTTATTCTCTCTTCGCTGCTTTCAAGATAATACAAATGATGGATTATACCAAATGTTTTTTATACAATAGTTTCGAATTTCAATGCCGTAAATGAAATCCGAATTATAATATGAAACATTGAAATTAGTTATCTAGTCTATCTTATGTCAAACCCGTGTCCAACTGAAAAAAAAGAAGAGAACTTTTATAGATTGCTTTATATATAAAAACATGTTGTTTCGTGTTTCATTTTAGCCCATCCTTATGGTCCGTGTGTTTATACCCCTTCATATCCTTATTTGCGATCGTGAGTAGTATAGTACCTGTCATTAGATTTTCTTTAACCCATTTGCAGACGTCAAAATCTTAGACTGGTCTAATTTCAAATTAGTTACAGACCAAAAATGTTAGCTGATACAACTTTAAATCTGTTTGTCTTTCGGGGTCAAATACATTGTGTAAAATGAAGAAATTGCTTGTAACAAGCAACTTCTTCATTTTCAACAATGTTTTCGAATGTTTTAGAACTCCTTTTTTCTTTGGGGTGTCAGAGAGTGAATTTGTGTGTGAATCTGTTAAGACTATAAGATCCAAACCGAATCTAGAACACATGTAAGTTATTTGGGTTTTCGATCAGCTCGTCTCATAATAGACCCTTTCAATCATCTTTTCATCATGCTTTCAGCATTTAAAAGAATTTTAACGTATTCATTTCTGTTTATGTGTTTATGTGTGTGTGTGTGTGATTGGTAAAGAAGTAAAAACAAGTCCAATAAACGCCATATACTTCTTTTTCTTTTTCTTTAAATAAGTTACCTATTCCATCAATATTCTTGTCTAATTCATTTAAACCATTACAAGAAAACAAGATTTTAGTATGGTCCAAATTCTAAGTACAAATGTTGTTGCAGACGACAATTCTTAGTTGGTGAAACTTGAAAAATAATCTTCATCTCTTTGGGTAGAAACATTGTCGACCATGATAAATGGCTTATCAAAAAAAAAAAAAAAAAAAAAAAAAAAATAATAAATAAAATTCGTTTTTCACAATGTTTTCGGACACTTTTCTCTATTGGCGCGTTTATTTGCTTTGATTTGATTTGAAATGGGTTTTACGCCGCTTTCAACAATGTGCTGGAGCACCTAACAATGGAATCCTGGTTTTTCTCACACCAGTACTACCATTACATCCTTTCCTAGCCTTCAGCTGCTATCCCACATAGGTCTACGATTATCAACCCATTGGTGAGAGACAAATAGTCGGAAAGGATGAGTGCCGCCGTCGGGGTTCGAACCCGGGACCTCTAGATTGACAGTCCGACGCGCTACCAACTGCGCTATGACGGCGGCTGCGTTCATTTGCGTTATCGAGTGGCAATGGATTAAATAACTACCTCTATCTGCTGGTCTCTAATTTCACTTTAATTTGTAACATTCGGCGTGAACTTTGAAACTTAATTCTGCTATAGTATTACCAAATATTGAACATGAAACCAAAACATACGACGTTTTCTTGACTAATATTATAAATACATTTAAAAGGTCTTTGAGAGACACGAGATTCCGAGTTTATGTTGTGACATATATACATTAAACATGCAAATTTTAAAAGTAAATGTTATTCAAAGCGAGAGATAGTAAAGTGTTCATTTCCATTTTTAATGTTTGAAATATTTGTTTCAAAAGAATAGAATCACACTACATGAATACCAATACTAATACAATACAACACACACACACACACAAAAAGTTTATTCCTTTCAACATGAGCAAATGACACATTGAGAAAGGACCTCATTAGATGTGCGAAAAGTTTTAACCATTGCCTTTTTGCGCCCACACCCCTTGATGATATTTAGAATCTAGAGTGGTCATTATACCTTAAAGTACAATTACATTTCATTTATTTATTTGTTTGTTTGTTTATTTCAGCCATTTGTTTTACGGAATACCTGGGAGTTCTTTTTTCCCCTGATAGGTCGCAAATTTAAAAAAATTGATCGTTTTGAGTTAAGGACGAAATAATCCTTTAAGCCTTGATTTTAGAACCAGGGGTCACTACATACACAAGCAAGGGTCATTGTGGAAGTCAAGTTATCAGTCTACTGATCTAGGGTCACGTGTCTCGTTTTGTTTATTCTTATGCCGATCTATTGTTTCACGTAAGGACAGAGAAATCGAACCTACTGGGGTGAAACAAATCAAATATCGAATGCAAAAGGCGTAACTTTATATTGTTCAAAATATATTATAACAATCGAATGATTTGTTTTGAAATACAATAGGTATTTTGTGAGCATGAAGTGGGCTAATGTTTGGAGAGAAAAGCCCTTTTGTTCTAATCAAAACGTTCTCAAACATTTTAGTGCTTTCTTTACAATTCTTAACAATACAAAAAAATATAATCATATTTGATTTGGCGGTAAAACCACGATTCCCTCCTTTTATATCAAGAATGTCAGCAAGCAGCACGACCGTTTTTTTGTTGTTTTTTTTTTTTTTTTTTTTTTTTTTTTGTATTGGTTTTGTTGTTGTTCTTTGGTTGTTTTGAAGTTAAAATATGTGATGAAAGAAGCCTTGCAAGATAGTGACCAAACGAAAATTTCTTTAGCAATTCAAGTTAAAACGGCTGCAGAACGTATTTTAAAAGTTGCAAAATGAAATAAAAGCACCGCATGCGGGATACCATACTCGAATGCGTGTAATGGACAGTGAACAAATTGAAATGGCAAAATTTCTGACAAATGCATTTAGAGTCACCCCCCTTGAATATTTGCTTCGCTCCGTTAATAGTAAATGTAAAAACTAATATTCCAATGATTGATAATGATATAGACATGATCACGGTTAAAATTTTAGGGTCAGCAATTACAACGCGAACGCTTCTAATAACCCTTAAGAGCCCAACTCAAAATAGGCAACATACCCAATTAAGATTAAGTTTTTTGGGGTGGGTGGGGTGGATGGATGGACGACATAGAGATTGATATTTTCCCTAATGCACTACGCTTTTACTACGATCACGAAGATCTCTTCGCAATGCTTCTGTGCTGCAAGTACTATTACGATGTTTCTACTACGCTTTTTTACGACTTTATCCAGATTCCTGTAGGCCACAAACTCGCTAAGCTTGTTTTCAACATGTTGAAAACAAGGTTTGCCATAGTGAAGCCCTTTACCCCCCCCCCCCCCCGGATCCCGAAGTCCTTTTTTGATTCTATCGTAACTGAATGAAAATGACTACAGCTTCAATAATTTCACTTTCGTCCTAAATGAATGAATAGGCATGTCAATTGACCCTTTGTTGACAGCGGCCGTTCGACAATGACTACCGTTCACATCAAAATTAATTTCTAAAACAGTAAGATGAATATAAAAACGGTACTATGGCGATCACGTTGTTATAGGTATGATGTCTCTTCTGGCCGTAGACTGTGGTATCTACGACGACATTTGAAATATGACGTCATTACATGCATTGTGACGTCATTTTTATGGAAACGAAAACGCGTTTCCATAGGCTTCAGCTCCTTTGCATAATGGTTGCTCTAGTGATATTTCACACATGTAATATAGAGGATAGAAATGAGTGGTCATCATATAACGGATATTTTAAACGAGTCATCTATAAACAGATAAAACCGAGGCTCTGTCGAGTTTTTATCTGTTTTAGATGACGAGGTTTAAATTCGTGATTTCGTGAGCCCGAATTCGATATACTTTTTTATAATATTGCCTATATTTTGTAATACATCATTTAAAATTAAAATAAGTTGTTGATATATGATAATCGACGAAAGATATAACGTTGTCTGTAGATGACGTCATTAGATCCGATATTACGTCAAGTTTGCGTAACGAACAGGTGTTACCTTTGAACTTTGAACTTTACTTATTGGCAAAATTCGGCAAAGTTAATTGCCTTTGGCCATAACAAATAAGTAAATATGACAAAACATATACATATACTGTGTGACAATACAATACATTCAATATTTATCAAAAATATTTCTAACGTGGTTATCGAGTTCCAAGCAAATTTAAATTACTAGTAGTTTCATCAGTAGATCTATTTGGTAGAAGAAATATCTAATATTGTTTTATGTCGTAATAACTGTTCTGTTTTTCATCGCGCTGTGTATAAATTTCTTAAGATCTAATTTTCGTTTCATTATGCGTATTCATTATAGCATTAAACTTATTCATAGTCGGCCATGAGTCTTTGAGGGAATATTTTTACGTAGATCAGAGTATTTGGGACAACAAAGAAGAAAATGGAATTCTGTTTCCATAGTCGTGGATTTTTTTGCCGTTTTGTGACACCCGTGTAATATCAAATATGTTCAACGGGGTTAGTTCACTACCGGTTCGAAGGTCACGTCAGCACCTCAGGTTAAAATATCAATATATTTTATATGCTATATATTTTCTTTCTCGCCAATACATGAGAAATCAACAACCTGAAATTAACATCTTGGTGCTCGGACAAAATGCCGTACAGTACCGTTCAAGAAAAACTAGGAATCTATCGTTAGATGATGCAGTCGCTCCGGTATGACTGAAATGATATTGAAAGCGGCGTTGGACTCAAATAGAATAAAAAATTAACCCCCCACCCCCACCCAAACAATTTTTTTTTTTTTTAAAATAAATAAATAAGAATAAAAATTAAAAAAAAAAAAGAAAAGAAAAACTTGACTTCCCCAAGAAAAAAAATCTGTGGAAAATATCGTGGACAATGAAGAAATTGCTGGTGACAAGCAATTTCTTCATTATCCACTATGTTTTCAATCTCTTAAGACATAATGAATAAGATTACATTGCAATTATCGCCTGCGTTATTTTTTTACCAGTCTAAGATTCTGTCGTCTGGAAATGAGTTAAAAAAATTCACAAATATCTCTTTTCGCATGGCGGATCCTCATCGATAAATATGAGCGTGTTTTACCAAGTTGAAACCAGATTTCTTGCCAATAAACATTAACGAAATCAATCCGATAGGTCTTTGATTTATCGTATCTGACCTTCATGTCAAGTGGAAATAGTTACTATTCTTCGAGAGGGAAATTATTTGGCAGTCCATTTATGGTTATTATTAATCTTTCATTGATCGTTAATGATTACTGTATCGGGTCAATTTCGCATTTATTTCAATAAACGCGTTAAAAATGGTATAAGTTTCTTAACACGATATTAACATTTGACACCAACAGTATGACTACTTATTTCCTGAATAAAAAGGTAGTTATCGTGTATTTATCTTAATATTTGTTCGTTCATCTATTATAATTTTTTTTCTTCGTCTTATTATTATCATTCTTAAAGTTAATTTCTACAATTGACCAATCGCTGACCCCACCTACTTATTTCTTTAGACACGCCCATCGACTCCGACAGGAAGTCCCGCTTCGATTTTTAACGGCATTTTTTTTAAAACATTTATGGCCAGCAGCATGTAACACAAGTAGAATAGTTGGTTTGGGAATTAAACGTCGTAACTACAGATTGAATAAGCTGTAGTTACAAAGTTTAAGTCGCCAAACCGACAAAAAAGGTTAACTAAAATGGTTGCCAATGAGGGAGATGAAAACTCAGGTCCGGGCTGAATAAATACTTTGATTGGTGGCTTGATTCCTTTATTGACAGTCGCGAATGGTCAATTGCGGTACCTTTGAAGTATGCGTTTTCAAAAAGCTCACGCAATATTTTTCTTCTAACCATAGATGAAAGAATCGGTTGTCAAACTTAAGTATGTAACTAAATCACTTGTAGAGACAGGAGAGCACTGCAATGACCAATCAAATATAATATCTCATTGACATTAAATTTCCAACATTTTCACTAATGCGTGGTCGAAAACACTGAACCACCTGGATATCCTCACAGAGTATAAATATATTCGCTGATTGTGAATATAACTTTGAGAAGGTGTCTATTTAACACAGGTATTTAACACAGGTGACAATATTTAAGACTGGATCACGTTGAAAGAAGTTACAGACGGCAATTTCAAGTTGATAGGCTTTTTTCAATTATTTCATTTTTTTTCATCTTTCTGGTTAGAAACCTCCGGGAAACTCTAAAGTAAACAAGACGAAAAATGCGAAAATTTCGACATTTTATTTCTAAAAAAAAGCGGAAAAGGAAAAAAAGAGACCCCCCTTTGCAAAAAAAAAAAAAAAAAAAGAGAAAAATAAATAATAATAAAAAAAACAGAATTCAAATCTAAAGGAATGTGGTAGCTGAAGAAATGTGTGAGATGTAAAAAATGTACAAGCAAATTCTTCGATTCCTACATTTTTCTTATTTTACTCAGTAAAAAACCGACAATTGTTGAAAGTGAAGAAATTGCTTGCAATTAGCGATTTCTTCAATTTCAATTTTTCTCTTAGGGTCCTAAAATATTGGGATTAAGTAGGAACGAGTTTTAGAGTGAAAAGTGAAGAATCCGATCAGAATACGCGAATACACTGGCAGATGCAAGTCCCTACTGGGTACGTGTGGGTAATTTAAATTTTCTCAGTCAGGATCACCTAAATAAGTAGTTGAAGAATCACAAGGAGATATCAAACAAGACATCCTATTATTTCCAGCCCGGCTCAACTTTCCAAATATCGAACACCATAAAGCCCATTTACGTATTACCTCTCCTAAACCCAAATTGGATTCGAAGTGGCGTCTTCTAACCCTCAATGAAAACAGAGATGGTATTTGTAAAATATTTATAATGTCTCTAGTGAGCCCCGAATTGGGTCTCCTCTATGGTGTAAAATTGCCCGACAGACGTCGTTTGCGGCTACAATATCAATACGGCGGATTGTGAAACCTCGGAAATAATATCAAAACTGACATGGTAATGCCTCTACCCTAGACTATGAGCTACGAATTCTAGCCGCGTGGTTGAGCTTTGAAAGGCACAGATTATCAAGTACCGCCAAACAATACATTTTTCGTTTGTACATTTATTTAATCTAATTTCTTGTTCGTTCATTTATACATATATCTATCACCATTATTTTTACTTTGTAAATTTTAGACTCTGTATAGCGTGAGAACATTTTTCTATTGTAGCTAAGATAACCAATCATGAAGTTGTTTGAATATTTTTCATATTTCATGGTTATAATTGTTAAATGTAATTGGAATATAAAAACTATAACATATCCTTTTGAAATAACCATGCTTTTAGAATTGAGAACCCCCTTCCTACAATGTAATAGAATGGTTCTTGTTATATTCATTATTTTTTGTCAAAAGTTTGAGTCAGGAATGTAAATTCTATTTCAATAATCAACGAAACGCTGGCAACATCAACTAACTTCCGAAAGGAAGATCGATTTAAATTTTAACCCTTGTCATTCATGCTGAGAACCCCCGAATATTCCGGTTTTGGCAGGAGGTGTAGACTAAAATCAGACTGCACCTATGTGCAGGCTGATCTTAGTCTAGACCTCCTGCTTTTACTTTTCCTGTCAGAGTTGTTTATGAAGTTGATTTCTAAAAGTAATATTGATTTTTGAACAACAAGTTCTATCTACAGCAATTCAGTTAGGTAATTTATACAGCATGACAAGGGTTAAACGGCTTCATTTGGCGAAATAGGGACAATTATGTTAATGATAATAAAAAATGATTATTTCGCGACTTCAACGTCGTAACTACATCTTGAATAAGCTACACGCAGGGCGTTTAAGTCGCCAAGTCAAGACAAATGCTTAGCATGAATCTTTGAGTTCAAAAAAAAAAAAAAAAAACTCCTAAAAAATCTAAATTAAAGATTCCATTTGGTCAATCGAGTTTTTGAGTCAAAGCGGCTATCTGTCAATAAAAAAGGAAATATACACAGAAAAGGTATTTGTCCATATCAAAAGGGGCCGCATTCTTACAAACGAAGTATGATACAAACATCAACGGCTTCATTACTTGTAGTTTATTAAATGCATACCAAAGATAATCTATGGTATCTTTTTATTGCAACACCAGAGAGTAAAACGAAAATAGAGTCGATTCTTGCCAGATTATTTAACTTGAAAAGAAACAGAGCCGATAGTTCAAACTAACGGGACCAATAAAGTGGCGGGGCTTGATGTTGGTTAAACGGATGATTACGCGCAATTCCGAGCAATTTCTGACTGGTTATTATATAGACATAAAAGCCAGATAAGACGCTATGTTTGTAGAAAACCCTTTGTCAGGTTTCGTCTATAATTCATTTTTTAACCCATAACCAGACGGCAAACATTTAGACTGATCCAATTCGAAACAAAAGTTGCAGACGACAATTTTTAGTTAGTGAAATTTTAAAATTCTTTATATTTGGGGATATAAAACATTGTAGAAAATGAAGAAATTGCTTGTAACAATCAATTTCTTCAATCTCCACGATGTTTTCCAAAGCTTTTTTACTTTTTTTCTCGGGGGGCGTCAAAGAGCCTCACTTTCTGGAAATCTGTTATTTTCAACGGCAAAGAAGGTTAGGGTAGAATTGCAAATGCTTCCCGTAATGTTACAAAGACGTCTAATGATACATCTATGCATGGGGCGTTTTTTTGTTTACTTGGGTATAATAAAACATATGTTATGTTATGTTATTATGTTATTATCAATACCATTTTCATCTGTATTATTATTACTGTTTTTTATTGTCATTATTATTTTATCATGATCGTCTTTTTATAATTCAGGTTAATTTTAGCGGATGAATGATTTTAAACAGTTTGGAATTCCGATCGCTTGGACAACGTGAATAATGATTACAGGGTAAATTCTTATCTTATGTTTCAGCGAGAAACATCGTGCAATGGTCAAGAAATGATAATGAAAGTATTTCGTCACCTGACTACCAAAGCCTCGTAACTCCGGCTTATTCAAGCTGCAGTAACGAGTCTTAGCCGCCCAACGCCGATGTTACGAATCGGTTATCCAGTATCGAGAAACAATCTGAAAAAATGCTTGGGGAGCCAAGCGTCTTTATTTATCAGGATAAGTGTCTTATAATATTGACAAAACAAGATGCTCCCACAGATTGCTTCATTTTGGTGAGATTATTTGATGTTCACGGCACGAAGTTTATGGATTTGGACATTATAGGCGCCTGTTTTGTACGGGAAAATATATCATTAGAAAAAATATTTCTTTCTGCATGTGAGAGTATCAGAATCCTTTATTAGATAATCGAAAACTTTTACCGATTCAAAAATAATGTAACATCTCGTCCCGTCAACGTTATTCACTTGTAGCTGTGAAGAAAGTGAAGGTACATAGTGATCAGTTAAAACTTAGAATTTTAATAGGCGTTTAACTTATTACCAAACGGCAATATTTTAGACAATTCCAAATTGACAAAAGATGCAGACGACAATTTCAAGTTGGTGGGATTGAATAAATATTTGCCTTTTAAAGTAGAAAACAATGTGGACGTTGAAAAAAATGCTTTTAACAAGCAATTTCTTCATTTTCCACAATGTTTTGCCAAGCTGTTTCGTGAGGCGTCAAAAAGCGGGATTGTTTTAGACCAGTCCAATTTCAAAGAAGTTGCAGATGACAATTTTAATGTGACAAAATCTTTGAAATCTTTGTCTTTTGGGGTAGAAAACATTGAGGATAGAGAAGAAATTGCTTGTCACAAGCAATTTCTTCATTTTCGACGATGTTATCCAAAGCTGTCATATTAAGGGGCGTTAAAAAGCGAGATTGTGTGGGAATGGGTTAATCATTATTCGAAAAAAAATCCGCCAGTTATTTCATCGACGTCAAGTTATCTCAGCGGGCAGCTAACTGGAACTCTTGATCGAGGCCAGGAAGATTACTCTTGTCACACAGAGATTGTTCGGGGGTTACAAGCCTGAAGCAAAATATTTTCATCACGCTAAAGAAACATTTTTAACATAAATTTGAGGAATTTTGCTTTATTTTGATTAACATTCCTGTTCAGGAAAATTAAAATTTGCATATATTAGCGAAGGTACTGGAAAGAAGAACCACTAATTTGTATAGCATAATATGGTCTTTAGTTTTGTATAAAATTGACGTATAAAGACTTAGACCTTCCCAAACTTTATCGTCTGGTGGTCCAAGAACATTTTGACTGCGCTTGGTAGATTTCGGTATGACACCGATTAAATGATTTACTAATTTATATCGTGAATTATTTGCGACGAGTTGAAAGAAAATTGTTTGCCGTTTCAAACAAAAGACAAGAAAAAGTGTCTCAAAAGCAATGCCTTCAATTAAGAAAGCACACAACAACCGAAAACAAATCAACAGTGCGGTATGTGATAAAGCTTGGTGTACCAGAAAGAACCTGAGAAAACAATGCATGATGTTTCATTTAAGATTGGAAACCGATCCCTCGTTTCAAAAGTCATTTATGATGAACATCCCTTGTATATCAACAAGTTCTTAGAAAAACCCGTATACCACCCAGTAATTTGCACGTGTCCTATCAGAGTGATGAGCGCAAGGAGAGGTGTAAGTTACCTTCGACGTGCATTGTACCCTTCTGTCGGTTGAGATAGGTTATCTAAACCCCCAAAACTCACACCCGTGGGACGGATCGCGATATCTCCCCAAATATCCCAACACTTTCGCTCATTTCTCTAATGAAGGCGCCTAGAAAATGCACTTAATCACTCCAGTCACAGATGTAAGTCTAATCAGATTCAATATGGAATATCGTACACTTACTTTTTTCATATACGACAGGACGTGCAATAAGGGGCCATCTCGGAAGTCTTTTGATTTATCAAATAAGATAACATGCGAAAGCAAATTGATACGATTCAGAGCGTTTAAATTTCAAACCTTTTGCAGAAAGATGTAAAATAGATATCGTATATACAAAAAATAACCCAAACTTCAGAAGTACAACCTTAACAGCAAGCACTTGTCGCGCACTCAAACAGGTTCGATAACTTTCGATGTTTCAAGAAGGTCCCTTTTTCTTATGAATAATCACAAAATGATTTTACCGCCTGATTCTTACAGAAGTCTACCGCAGTCTACAAATATTAGGTCCATTATAACATCATTACTGAGCTGTTTTTTTATGATTTTTATACCAGTAATGTTTAATAATGAGCTATTTGATTGATTCCCCATTCACCAGACAGGGGGACTTTTCCTACCTTAAATAAGTGCATCGTTTTATAGATTGTGACATGCATGTAGTTTTTTTTATGTTGTTGAATATTAGCGATTGGGGGATATCATTTTCGCGTATCCTGATGTCAATATTATAAAGTTTGGTTCTCTTATCTAAATAACTCTACCCTCCGTAAGAAAGTAGTGGTATAAGCCTTAATGTTAATTGCCGCTTTTTTCATCCCCCGAAAAAGGGCTTTGGAAAATATTTATGAAATGAAGAAATAGCTTGTTAAATTTCCTCATTGATCACATTTTTTAATACAAAAAGACAAATATTTTTAAAGCTTCATTAACATCGTGTGCAACTTCTTTCAGCTTGGTCTTTGTACGGATATTTCGGTCTCCTAGGATAAATAATTAAGAGATGAAGAGAATATTTTTAGGTTTTCATGGAGGTACGAACCGTAAAAAACTAATCACACTGTATGAATCCGCGAAGCGGATTCATACATTGTGTGATTGGGTTTTTCGGTTCATACCTCCATGAAAACAAAAAAAAAAAAATCTCTTCCATTCTCATAAGTTAAAAGCATCGAGCGAAAAATGCAACAACTTTACTAATATTGATACCTTTTTGTATGGAACTATTATGTGCGGAAGCATATAAAATGGTTGCGTGCTCAAAATGCTGTCCATGGAGGTATGAATTAATTTTTTGGACCAATCAGATCGCTCGTTTTTGATAGACGAAACTAACAATTAAATCATTATAAAATAAAAATGTTTATTTGTATGAATAATTATGCTGATAGAAAGCTATTACTGTACATAGGTGGCTAGATGACCAATTGTTCAAACAGTTTTCGGGAAAAGGAGGAACCAACTTAGATTAATCCCTCTCGATTCTGTGTCTTCTAGCAAACACCAGTGTGGGCCAACAAAAAAAACCAAGAACGATGGAATTTCATTTTTTTTTTCTTTTTGCTCAGAAAACTATGTGGATAATTGAAGAAATTTTTCCTGAGAATTTGTTTCCTTGGTTGAGGGGAAGGGCATAAACAATTGGTTCGTGTGAGGTTGGGTTTAAGGAAGACCAACTCTAATACTATGATAAAATCTCTGTTAATATGATTTCTTCCCCCGTATGTTGATCTCTTTTCCTATTTGACATGTTGTTTTGTCTATTTAGGACGGGCTGAAGTTGAAGTATCTATTTTACATCAGGTGAATGATACACATTCTTAGTGTCATTAACAGAACCAGATAGAAAAATATACGATCATAATCAGCTTCTAGGGCAAGCGTGGTATACGACAAAATAAACTTGGAAAAGCCAAAATGGCTCTATCAGAAGCAGATGAAAGTCTATTTCAGTCACACAGCAAACGATGTATTTTATTAGACTTCGCGGCCGATTTATATTTAATTCGTTAAAATAATTGATTTTCAATCTATGTAAAATGATAATAATGATTAGATAGAAAATTCACTTTATACTAGATCATTGAAGGTCCAAGTCTACATAAACTATAAAAGAAAAATGAGCCCATGCGTGACATTCCCAACAATTACACATGTGCGCCAAGTAAAGACTCGGATCAGCCTGTGCATCCGCGCAGTCTGATCAGAGTCTTCACTCTGCGCTCTGTAGATAGATACTGACCCAAAGCTTCTTTAAATAATCAGCGAATATTCTAATTGCCCCGAATGGCTGTCAACGGTGTTCAATGTGTGCGAGTCACGAACATGCGAAATGGTTGGAAATGTCACGCATAGGCCCAAATATGATCCAGTACTACGACTTACTATGAATTTAGTAACAATAATGTCAGTTAAATACATTTCAAACCAACAGTATTTTAGAAGAGTTTAAAATAAAGAGCCTGCAGACGACAATTCAAAGCTTTAGCAAAATAAAAGAACATAGGTGCAGGAAAGGGTAGAACACTAACAACAAACAATATCTATTTTTCTCACGTTGTTCTCTGCAACTGTATTTTCTTAGCGCTAAAAATGTGTGACTGGTGAAATTTTGAATGCCTCTATTGAGTTGGTAAAAAAATGTTAAGTGAAGAATTCGCTAGATATAAACAGGTTCTTCTTTATCCAAAATCTTTTTCCAAGTTATATAGTTGAGGGGCGTAAAAAGCAGTATTATGGAGGAATGTGTTTAGGGTCTCAGTTCAGACACTTCTCAGTTCATAATAGTAGTTTTTCGTCAGTTAAGTTTTATAGGGGCAATGTTCTATCAATTGACCCAATCGAGGCTGTCAATCAAGAAAACAACCTACCAAACAATTCATTTAATCAGCTCGGGCCTAAGCTTTCAACATCGGCATTGGCCGTCATTTTGTTAACCTTTCTTGTTGGTTTAGCGACTTAAACCTCGCAACTAAAATATTGCGGTTAAAAATCGAAGCGGAACTTCCTGTTGGAGTAAAAAGGCGGGGCTTAGGGAGTCAGTTGGCGGGGCCAGCGATTGGTCAATTGTTACTATAAAAGTGCACTTGAATATTCTCATGCTCTGTTTGTCAGCCCGATTAGCTCAGTTGGTAGAGCACTTGACTTCAAACCTCAAGATCACGGGTTCGAGCCCTGGGCTGACCATATAAACTAATAAACTACATGTAATTGTCTTTCGGATGAGACGTTAAACCGAGGCCCCGTGTGACGGTGCTATCCATCTTTAAAGATTAAGGAGCGTTAAAGAGCCAGGCGGAGCTCTCAGTAGTTTCGTCCTGTATCCTTGCACTATATCCCCCGTAACAACTAACCGTCTTCTGTGGGCGTCGCTCATATGGGCATGTGCTACGGTAGCGACGTATATAAACGGAAATACACATACTCATGCTCTGTTGTAGTTGAGTGGTATGCATCGTAACAATAATTTCTCATTTGAATCATATATAAATGCCATTTTTGACTTTGTTACTGTTGACGTGAAGCGACGATGGTATTATGATATTTTGTCATTATTCAAATAGCATCCATTTCCTTTAAAAAAAATCTTATTCGTATAACCAGCGATTTTATAATACACCTATTAATTGTTATAGTGAATATACATATACATATACATTCAACACAGACAAAATCGGACACACCATAAAAACAATCCGTATCTGATAGTGTCAAATACGTTTCTACAAATGTATTATAAGATGGCGTCATTTTAATCTAGTAGATGACGTCATAATGCGAATAGACGTAAATAGGATCGGTAAAGGAGACGGGAAATACCTGTAGAAAATACAGATTTTTCTTAATTATTTCATCAAATCAATCTAAAAGGAAAATAGGTATATAATAAATGGAATATTATGGAACGATCATAGATATGCAACATCTTGTATTTGCTTCTCGCCAAGGAGGAAAATTTGATATTACCCTAGACCAGCTCAAAGCAAATACAGGATGTTGTTTCTCTATCGTAACGTAATATTCTGTAGTTATTATCGTCGTCGTACCTTTTCCTTCTCTATCTGAACAGCGTCAGCGTTGGCTTTAAAATGATTATATGAAAATTATTTTGATATCTGTATACCAATTTATCCGTTTGTCGAATGTCATACAACAGGAATAGACGTATTACGTTATATTTGTGATATAAAATCTTGTAATGGATTCGAGCCACGTAAAAATTCCTACATGGCCGGAATCTAGCGTAAGGTTTCGTATCACTACTACATCTTAGTATTCCATTTATCATATACCAGCGATAAAAAGACGCTACGAAATTGGTCTAAAATAGACCATATATTCTCTTTTCTATTATGACGTCATTTTACCGGGAAAATGACGTCATTTAACCATATAGTATCAGTTCAGTATATGTATGATTCGGATTTTTGACCATCAAGTCCGATTTTGTCCGCGTGCAATAAATGTATCTTATGAGAAAATTGGGTAAATATATAATAAATGTTTATATCATTTTTATTTTATCTTTTATTTCTATCGCGAGAAGTACCAGGAATCTGTGGTTTTGGTGCTCTATCCGCCGCGATAGAACTGAAATACTGTTAAAATCGGTCTTAAAGCCATTCAAATAAACAACTTATTTCTACCGTTTCATTTACATTGTAATAAAGATATCCAATCCCGTTTCAATTAAGCCCCCTTTTTTTACTCTCATTTGGGGGTATTCATGGTTTTAAACAACACGTGTGTGAGAACTCGTTTGTTTCACCGCGTCTTCAAATAAATATTCGATGTAAATACATTACCAGATGAAAAAAAAATAGACTTGTCCGAATTGAAAGAAACTGCAGACGACATTTAAAAGGTACTAAAATTGGAAGATAATTGCCATAAAGGGTAGATCACCATGTGAGAAAAGGAGAAATTATTGTTATCAGCAATTCCTCCTTTTCCAAAATATCTTTTTTAAGGGCATTAAAATAGGGATAGTGTGGTAATAGGTTAAATTTGGTGGGTACATGTTGATTAATATCCTCATTTGTTCGTTTTTCTAACATTTTTAGTGTTTCAAATTAAACATAATGGAACTACACAATCGAGTTTTGACGTTTTGTTCATTTTGGCGGATCCTATAAATCGAGGGTTTCATTTTGCAAACCACTATTGTCTATGCACATTTTTTTTTTTACAAATTTTGCTTTCATATCCGCTAGAATCAACCGAGTGCAGATGTAAACCAAAATCTATCGTCCAATTAAATCACCCATTTAGACCGAAAGTTAACTTTGAACTCCGACACAGGACGATATTCTTGAATATGAAGTAATTCTATTGATTTAGCAACTGAATCTTTGTTTTTATGCTGTAACTACGACATCTAGTTTGCAAAAGAACCATTTTACTCTTGTGTAATATATTTCTGGACATAAATTTTTTGGGCGTGTTTTTGTGGGTGTGTGTTGTTGATGATGATGATGATGTTTTATTGGGGAGGGTTTTTTTTTTTTTTTTTTTCAAAATACGGCTGTTTAATACTTTTTTGGGAGTCAGTCGGTGGAAAAAGCGATCTATTAGTTGTACTTTATTTCCATTTCTGTTTTACAAGAAATGATTCTTCTAACGAAATCATTCAAAATTCTTTTTCTGTTAATTGCATTACTTGAACTGTTTCCAGTAATGATTCCAATTTATCAACACAACTTCATGATATTTCAGTATAGGGAGTATGGTCCACTGACCCTATCTATATCACTTAGCTGGCCTTTGCTTCAAGCCATTAGTTCTGATATTCGAACCCGTGTTCAAATGGCATGAAGTCTACCACCTTGGCCATCAATCGATAAATGTTCACCACCTAATTGATATGGGGCGATGAACAAGTTCATAAAAGCGAAAGTCGATCCCATACTTTCAAAAGAGATCCGGCAAGCCGATGGGGACCATCTGGAGAAAATATAGACCCTTTTCAAGACGCACCAATTGATTAGTCGCTGCTGTGAATCAAATAATCAGTCGACCAATAAAATCGTTCATTCGGACTGAAAGTTCAGTTTGAACTCCGACACATGCCGCCATTTTGGTGACTCATTTTTATTGGTTTGGCGACTTATAACGTCGTAACTACAGCTTAGTCAAGCTGTAGTTACAACGTTTAATTCGCCGACCAACTATACTACTTTTTTGTTACATGCTGCTAGCCATAAATGTTGCAAAATAACGCCGTTTAAAAATCGATGTTGGACTCCCTGTCGGAGTCAATGAGCGGGGTTAAAGGAGTAAAAGCTCGGGGCTAACGATTGGTCAATTGCTGGGTTTAACCAGACCTTGTTTAATATTTTATGATATGAAGATTATATTTTTGTTTGTTTGTTTTACTTTTTTTTTTTCATTAAGGTATGACCCTAAAACTTAATCTCATTAATGTGATTGAGTTTTTAAGTTCATACCTCAATGAAAACAAAAACAAAACAAAACAAAAAAAAATAATGATAATATCTTCATTTCTTATAATTTAATGTCGTCATGAACAAAACAGATATTTTACTTATTTTGAGTAAACATTTATAGGTCTACCTTTTATAGGTCTACCTTTTGCACAAGCATACAAAATAGAATCGTGCTCAAAATTTAGCCAATGAAGACGCTTTTATTTTTACAGACGAAAGTAAAATTAAATTAATGTTAGGGTTTTTAAATATAAGGTTCATTCTACCCTTCTGTATGTCCATTTTGTAAATGAGATCGCTCAGTGACATCTGCAGGAACAAATCTCATTTTCAACTATGAGAGTAGCATAGCTCATGGGTCGCCACTATCAATCGAAATCGACTGACCAAACAAATCGTACATGTACATCCAAATTGCCCTTTGAACTCAAACTTATATTTTTAACAATGTTGCTGCTTTGACGACTTAAATGTCGCAACTACAGCTTATTCAAGCTGTAATTACAACATCTATGACGAAACCAACGATTTGGTTTTCCTATTCTTTGTCCCTCACGGAATATATTATAAAACGTTGCCGTTTATCACCTCCATCGAAGGTCAGTGTGAATGGCGAGCAATCCTTCAATTCCTGGATGGTCCATTTTCGCATTCCGAGCCACAAATGTATAACCGAAAATTCTGGTTTACAATCACTGCCCAGTCATAATTACCGTTACCGAACCGCCGGTCTTGTATCTAAATAGCATTTAGAGATATGACGTGCCAAAACGAAAAACCAAAAGTCGGGAGCGATCTATCGTTTTTCTGATACTGGTTACTGGTTAGTAATTCAGAAGCTCGATGGATCCCTGACAGCCAATCAGCGACGAGCGAATTGGTTCTGTATTTGTGAACGCTTCGCTGGCAATGGTACGAAGGCGATATCACCTATGCAAAACAAAGCGATATACCGCAGTGGGTGGGGCGAAAACTTAACATTATGAAAACTTATCCGCGAAACATTGAACTGTCTATTATTGCGAAAACCTAAACGTTTGTATCATTTATATTTTCCCTTCCCGTGATCGGTTCGGACTTCACGTAGAAGAAAACGGATCTGTGTTAGCTCGGGATCGGATTGCAGGGGTAGTGCTGCTAGCATATACGGGCTGTGTTTGGGTCGACAAGATACGGGAAATTAACACCGACTTTAAGCATGGATCCTTACCATTACTCCGGTAAGTGAGACGTCTAGTGTCACATTTTACATTAACTGCATGTAAATTACGCGCAAATAATACCATATTATGCATTCTATAAGGATTCGCTAACTTAGAGGGGGTTTAATTAGACCTGTTACTGGAAAATTATTTTTTCATAACAAAAGTGTAATCCTTTTTGAATATGTTGCTGTGTTAACATTGTTTTAAGGACATATTAAAAAAAATAATAAAAACATTTATAAGTCTTTTTAACAAGAAAGCGTGTAGGCTCCTTTCTAGTTGGAAAGAAGAACAGTACTTTTTAAAACTAATCTAAAACCTTGGTTTTCTTACTGGAAATCTAGCCCATTCCCACACAATAACACAATTGGACGCCCAAGAAAAAATATAGTAAAACATTGTGTAAAAATAAATTGATTGTAACACACAATTTCTTTATTTTCAACAATGTTTCCTAAACATACAGTTGAAAAAAATCAAAAAAAAATCATAAGCTTATAATTGTCTTCAGTAACTTCCTTCATTTTGGACCAGTCTAAAATTTTGCCGCCTGGTCAAGGCGAACTTTTGAAATACGATCGACAGTCTATAACTTGCGTGTAGAAACGTTCTTATTTAGGTGAATAAGCACCCCAAAATAAATGTGGTTCAAACATAGCATCTGATGCTACAGTACTTAAAGGAATACTAAATATGGGGCATAAGAAAGAATTTCTAAACATTTACAAACTACCAACTCACTTCAATTATTTTCCACACCATTCTTCAAGAAATGAAAACTCACAGATTTTTTTCAATGCTTTACTTACCTTGACATATTTTCAAGCAAATATTCAATTTGGACAATTCCTCCATTGTCGAACTTGTTTGAAATTACATTTATATTTTTGACTTAAGTGGTGAAAAAATATGTCTGTATTAGTAAATGTAAAGATAATTTCCTAAGGCATTGTAAATCGGACAAGCATGATTTGAAAATACAAGCAGATCAGGTTTCAAAATGGCTGGCAGTCTTTCATTTATAATTGTCAAAAATATTTAAGGCAGAGAAAGGACTTAAGAAAATGATTAATCAACATTTTGAACACACGATCGGACGCCTTATTATGACAAAACTCAACAAAATAAGAAAACACTGTGAAACTACCACTTCCTTGAAACAAGTGTTTAGACTATGAGCAACTTCTTAATGGTAGGTATTGAAGGATTTTGTGCAAAAATAAAGTTAGTGCATTTAGACTGTAAGTGTTTTTGGCTACTGGCTATACTTTTACTCGCTGTTACATCGTCAGATGGTCCCGAAGATGCGGGTATAGCAGCCTCTAAAGGTGTAAATTAAAAAGTCAAAAGTACAACAACTTCTTGCAAATTTCTGTAAACCTAAACTACTGCGTTGCTACTGAAAAATATTGTGTAAGGTTAAATTATTTGAAATATGGGAAAGTTTTGCGGTTTGTTTCATTTTTGTTATATAGTCCTTTATTTTCAAATTAAAGATAAAA
The DNA here is from genome assembly GCA_946902895.1 of Fragum fragum. Taxonomy (NCBI): domain Eukaryota; kingdom Metazoa; phylum Mollusca; class Bivalvia; order Cardiida; family Cardiidae; genus Fragum; species Fragum fragum. Next base: position 12,244,142 of record OX336366.1, read on the forward strand.
TGACAAGGGAAAAAATAGACATGTATCTAAATAGTAGTTTAAGGTTCGCATTGAACTTTTGAATGACTCTGGTTTGTTGATTGAAGAAAGTGTAAGAATAACCCCACACTGTCGGCATATAATGTATCAATTAATTTTGTCATTTACTATCAATAATGTCCATCAGTAAAAATGAAATAAAAACATTCCTTGACAACTTATAATGCGCCTGGCTTTTTGAAAATAAAATCTTTCTTAGTTTTGTTATCCTTGTTGCCCGTCGCCCTACCGCAGAGGATGTAGTAAACGCCTCAATTAAATCGTTGATATAAATTTTACACTGAAACATATCCTTGTTACGATCTTGATATGGCAAATCAAGCATTGAAAAAGTTATTTCTAAAGCACAATGTGCGCGGACCTTTATGATGGTATTTAACTCCGATCAATTTAGAATTAATCATAAAATTATTAAACATGTCACCGAGTCGCCAGTGTTTAAGATTTACTGGGATGGTGTTTATTAGAATTAAAACTGACTAAACTATATATGACTTCACAGTGTTTTCGTTTATTTTACTTAATGGAAAGCGAAATTTCATTTTTTAGATAATTTGTTCTTTTCGAAAATGCGCTTGTGTATATTATTTTGTTTTGAGTATCATAAATTCAATAACCAAAATAAGAGACTTACAACTTTTACCGCTGACACAAGGTTTTGAAGAAAGACATCGCATCGTAAAACTAGTGTTGAAAAAGAAACGAGCAAAGACCGAAAAAATGTTAAACAATGGGGGTCTTTCCTGACCATTTTTGTGCGATGCAGAATTTACATTTAAAAAAGATGCATTTTTTTTTAAAAAAAATCTTTGTTCACTGTAATATAATTCTATTATTTTCTATACATAAACACAAGATAAAGTAACTTAAACCTGAAATGTAAAGATAATATTTTTAGACCCCATGACCTAAAGTACTGTTACGTATTTTCGGAATAAATAACTAAATATAAATTTCTTATTTATAACTTTTTATGCATTTATTCAATTGTTTGTCATTTTATACTACCAATCAATTTTACTAAATCATTTACAAAATTTTGATTCCTTGAAATAAGATATATGTAATTCTATTAGGAAAGATAAGACAAGAATAACAATTGTGAGAACGGAATGGGTATTTATATTCCTTTTTTTATATATATATAAGAATAAATATAAAAGACGAAAACAGTTATCGTCTTATTAAATGCGTCGATCGTGTTAGCACCAAGTCAAGCTAGAGATGACAAAGTCGGTATCCAAATAACGGGTCTGGAGGTCAATATTTGTCAGCATTTACTGTTCCCAATGCCGGGCTGTCAGGGCGGCTGAGACAAATGACAGTGTTCCACCGTCACTTCTAATACAATACTTGCCGGGAAACATGCGTTTATAGCCCGTTATAATGAAGTTAACTTTGTTTGTCGACCAATTAACTCGAGTCTTGTCGATTTTACTACATTCCGAAATTGTTCTTCCTAATGACAAATATTAACATAGGAAGTGACATCGGGGAAGTTTCGTTGAGTTGCTTGTTCCAAACAAAAAGGCGTATCTATTATCATCTAAGTCAAAAGAAATGTTCTTTAAAACTTTTCTTCGGAGAAAAAAAAATCAGCCGTTCTTCAGAAAATCGTATTCATTTCCACCAACATTTTTTTGCTTGTCAACTCACAATTTACTTTAGATAAGGTTGTTTGTACTTATCTTTTCTTTCAGCTAATTCTCTTTTCATGGTGATTCTACTGACTATAACCTTTTTTGTTTTCCTGTCTTAGATATTCATCATCAGACTGTAGTTATATGTTACCAAATGCATACATGTAATGCAGATTTCGCTGTTAAAGGAAAGCTTCAATTAACCACGGTTTCAAAATCAAATTTACATAAAAATGTTTTTGTCGCGGATTAAGTTCCACCAAGAAAGAAAGATGTAGGGTTAAATGTTACAATCCATTATTCCGAGGCTATAATTTGTGATATTAAATACCAAAATCTATTAAAACTTCACCCAATTGTTGGCCTTAAAGCGTCAATTTTCTCGGGTACAGGTCACTTCGTTTGTACGTCGTTCTAAAGATTTCAGTCAATTCATACTGTAATAATAAAATATTTGTTTTCCAAATTGACACTGAATTGTTTAGAAGTCATTATGAACGTTAAATGACACCGGTATCGTATTCCAGAATATAAAAGATCGAGAAATTTAAATTTGTGCTAAATATCCTTACTGCACTGTTGACCTGTATATTCTCCTAGAAACGATGCATATATCGCCGTTCGACGACTATACAGTATCTTCTTTAAGCAAGCTGTATATACGAATTTGTGGTCTCAGAACGATGATATCATACTTGCTTCACGAAGAATTTGATTTTTCTTATATAATATAAATATATGTACCGATTGAATGGTATTCACTGCGCAGTAACTTTTCTAGTTACTTAAACGCATCAAATGTTTCACTGAGCTATATATAAAGTAGTAATCTAGACTTCAAACTTCAATATTTTGCCAACTTTAGCTCCAGTCCTTTCTTGTGGGTACCCATTTAGACCGTCAAATATAGGCTTCCAGAGACAAACAGCCGTCAAAGAATAGCATTCCCCTTTTATGTAGGCCTTTTTGTGTTTTCATTAAAAAAAAATAAACTAAGTTTAAACTTATTTTATTTGCAAATGATATGAACGTATTACTATTCAAACTATCTGAATTTTCAATATTATGAATGATAACGAAAGCAAAACTTATAGACGTCTCGTCATCAAAATTTATTACCCCATTTTAAGATGACAAAATATTAGACTAGTCCAAATTAAAAGAAGTTGCAGAGAACATTTTAAAGCTGGAAAACACGAAACTCATTTTTGTGATTTAAATATACATGTACAATGGATAATGTAGAAATTGCCTGTTAATACATGTTTTTTTCTGAGGCCCTCTTTTTTTCTTAGAGGGGAGGGGGGAGTCGAAAAACATTGAGAAATTAATGATATAACTTTTATTTCAACTGTCTTATCTTATATACATGTAAATACATAATAATTGCACCATATATATATATCGACAGTTGTTTTCAATGAGTTATTTCAAAGATACCAAAAAATCGGTAGATAATTCATAAACACATATCAATGCTCTGTAACCTCCATATCAGGGGAAAATCTAGCATGGCACACGAACTCTATAGTGTTCCAATTACCTACTCATTTTATGTGTCATATATATCATTCTTAAGGACATTTGATAATGTGTTAAAATTATTCGATTAACAGATTGGGTTATATCGGTGTCTTGACAAAGAGTATCAAGTTAGATCAATCTTTTCCATTGTCTATAAAGCCATCAACACTTCCTTAGTTATTACAGGCACGGTACCTACTTGATTTTTCAGCAAGTTCGATGAAGTAATGTAATAAACAACAATCAATGTGCCGTAAAATTAATAGGTGTCTACTTGAATGAAACGTGATAACCGTCTTTTAACAAGGGAATAATATATTTTGTATTTGTGTATGTATATTGTAACAATTCATTCCCACACAATGACGCTTTTGGACTCCCCTCAAGTAAATAATTTGGAAAACATTGTGTAAAATATAGATATTGCTTGCAACAAGCAATTTCGTCATTTTACACAACGGTTTGTACCCACATAGCTGACAAAATCTAAAATAATTGTCGTCTGTAGCTTCTTTCAATTTGGACCAGTCTAAAATTTTGAAAAACAGGAAAGGGCTAAAGCCTGCCTATACCTCAATTAAATCTGATTCTGGAATAATGATAAAATTTTCTCATTGTGAAATCAATGGAAAATAAATTTCGAAATAGAAACTAGCGGTGACCAAGAGAGAATGCTAAACCTTCATTGTATTTCATGTTTATTCTAGCTTTCTCTTTCTCTCTTACTGGTCATCGAAAAATAATGTCGGATTTTTTCCTACAGAAGTGACATATCAATATATATTATCGATTAATTTTAAATGGTTATATTTATTCAAAAGAACTTCATTTTTTAAATTTAGTATATATACATATATGTACATACATTAATTAGAGCTTTGAAGGAAAACTCTGTTAGAATAATAAATTTTCCTGCTCAGAAAAAATCCAATACTAAATTTTGGATCACTATGCTGTATAATAGTATTCTTTTCAATTCTCGAAAGAATATAATAATGTATATAGCCGGCTGTCAGTAGAAAACTTAACCTTAACCCATGAGAAAATCACTGTAATACATTAGTATTTACACACAGTCCAGTGTTGTTCCTAGGTAATAGTCATCTATATATATAATTCTAATTTCGAGTAAATTGCACACAAGGTCTGGGTAAATTATTAAGATTTTAAAGTCGATATTGGCCGTTACCTAGGTGTTGGCAAAGAAATTCTACCTATTTGACTGTCAGGTAACCTGTCAGAAGAGGACATTTCGTCGTTGTCGCGTTCTAAAACCTCGTAACGATAACTTTATTCAAGTTGCAATTACGAGGTTTTAGAATGAAAACAACGATTTGCTTTTTACGATATGATTCATCAATTTGTATGAACAGAACACAGTTATAACATAAATTCAAATTTTCTTATATATTTTGCCCGAGTACAAAATCATAGACAACAGAAAAAACCGTATTGGACAATGATTGATAAAACACATACTTATAATATGATCTACGACCCGGGACTAAAATAAACCGGTTGAATATTTTTGATACCACATGGGTAATATCACGCTAGTTTAATAATTATAATACATTTGGTAATCGCCAAAATGACGTCACAACACGTTTAATGACGTCATTTTACCGTCGGTGTTATACGTTTCGAGGAATATCATAAATCTATCTATACAATCAAGTTTTTGGTAATCATTGAAAAATTAAAGTGATTTTTTAAACATAATATCAATTTCATGTTCACGAAATCCCGAATTTATTAAACTCATCATCTAAAGCAGAAAAAAAATCGACAAAGCCTCGTTTTTATCTGTTTATAGATGACTCGAGTAATAAATTGGATATTCCATGGCCTCTAATTCTATATCCTCTATAATGAATACTGATGAATAACCAAAATGGCAATGCGATAATTAAATGAGTCACACTTAAGGCATTACATTTTATTATTAAAATTGATCAAAGATTTTCTTTTCATTAGATATAGAATTTTAGAAGTCTACAACTCTTTTTATGCTGATAATAATCTAAGGCCAGCACACAAAGGATTTCAAGCCAAAAATAAGATCTTATTTACATTCATAAGTTCGAATTATTGTGCTCAAAGTATCGGCACTCAATTATATGCAACGAAGTTGTGAAAAATATCTTAAATTCATATGGTGAAATTGCCTAAATGACAGAACCAGAAAAAAAAATACTTAAGTTGAATATTTTTTTCCAAATTTTAGAATATTCTGTTTTTTGGATCACACTTGAAGAAAAAGAAGAAGAAAAAACAAAAAAACAAAAAAACTCAATATCTTTAAAACTGGCGAAGTTGCGAGTTTTTTGTATTTTAATTCATTACGAGAATGACACGACACAAGTTTTGACTGTTTAATTTTTTAAAGAGCTTCAGGTGATAATTTTTAGTTCAGTATATTTTTTAGAATCTTAATTTCGTGATAGAAAACATCTTGGAAAACGAAGAAATCAATAGTTTCCTCTTTTCCGAAATATTTTTACAAAGCTTTTTATTCTTGAGGGGTGTAACAATAATTCGAAAATGTGACGTCATCAAAACATTTGAATTTTCCGACGTCATAAAGTAACGTCATTCGGGGGGTTTTTACTTGGAAAACATCTTTTGTTATAGCTACCTTGCTGTGAAATTTTGGGATTTCTCAGTGTAATAAATTTTGATATCGTCACTGGAGTGACGATAACACCTTTCAGTTTCACTCTCTGTAATAAATCTTTAATCATGTATTCATCTGCACTTTTATCAATAGACCTTCTCTCTTTCAAAAAGATTGGTTTCGATATTTTAATAGAAAATAAAATAATAAGGTATATAATAGATAAAATAATCAACTGGTTATTCTAGATATGAAAAAAATATTCACTCGGATGCGTTGTTAGGCGTTAAAAAACTCGTGCTGCGCGCTCGTTATTTCAACGCTTAACAACGCATCCTCGTGAGATATTTTTTCATATCTGGAATAACCAGTTGACTATCCTCTATATAATTTAAGAATTCAGCATCAGAAGGCACAAACAAATTCGATAAAATAACGCGATTTCTTAATATTCGTTTGTGTAAACATTCATTAAGATAATACTCGCTTAAGTTAAGCAGAAATAGATATAATGAACTTTGAGCCTTTTATTTGTTGTTAATCACTTTACACAATGTTTTCTCAATAGTTTTTCGTGAGAGCCGTCAAAAAGCGTCACTTTGTAGGAATGGGTTAATGTATACACGTAGATTCATATTTAAGACTTTTTTCATATAGGAAAAGATTGGATATGAATTTCGTTTTAATATTAATATATAACTTGGGATGTACATCAATTTGGGAGTGCCTTAGGGTTATTTTGTTTTGAAATAGACTTAGTTCTAAATATCGTAGACCATATAAATAAAGTAAGACCAAGTAAAGATTAAGTAAAGACTTAGTTATGAATAGCTTTAGATCAAGTAAATGAATAACCATTCTTTGTGAAAATGGGTACCATGTTAGTTTCAGTACACATTCAACCTTGTAGGAAAATGTTGTCACCGAGAAACAATATCTTACTGTCTTTTACGATACAATATGTGACAATGCAATTATTGGTTGTCACCTCAACCTGTTGCATTTTTTGTTGAAAAAGAAATAGTTAACTGTTAAGACTTTGAAATCGAGAAGCAATGCATTGTATAATTCGAAGGAGAGAAAAAAATAAAGAAGAAACAGATAACCGCAATTTATAAATGACTTAATTTCATTCTCGACATACCGTCAAGTCACGTACAAAGTACAATTTTAATTCAAAAGATAGAATGTTGGCTTAAAACACATGCCGGCGTGTAAGATTTTATTTTTTTTTCCTGAGTTCGAATATTGCTAATATTGCAAAATATCTAGCAAAGCATTTATGAAGTTTTAAATTCCGATGATTATTTAAATAAACTTTTAAGAATAGATAATTTTTACTTTTTGTGAAATTCAATTTTAATTCTTATTCGAAATAAGTGAGATGGCATTTAATTACAAAATCTGTATGTGACTCGCACCATGTTTCATTTTTTTTATTTTATTTTTTATCATTTTATTGATTTTCTTTACTTTTGAATAACTCGACTTGAAATGCTTTGTAACGACTTCCCCCCTCTATTAACTCTGTCCTGCTTTTTTTTTGTGTGTGTGTGTGTGTGACTTTTCTTTTGTGTGTGTGTGTTTGGTTGGTTGTTTTTTTTTGGTTGTTTGTTTGTTTTTTTTTTTTTTTGTTTTTTTTTTTTTCAAAATTTTAGACTCGTCAATTTTTTCAAGAGTTGCAAAAGACAACTAAAAGTGAGTGTCATTTGAAAAGAAACCAACCTACAGGGTAGACAAAATAGTGGAAAAAGAAGAAACTTTCTGTCACAAGCAATTTCTTCTTTTACCACATTTTTTTCTCAAGTATAAAATATGAAGGACGTAAAAACAAGGCATTGAACAGGAAAGGATAGAAGGAAGATGTAATTTACTTGATTTCACATCGTTTGGTAATTTGTAAGGAAAACGAGAAAAGAATATTAAAAAATGGTTAAAATTCAGAACTCAATCATTAAGATGAGCACGTACTGTATCCGAATCTCATTTATTTTTTGTTATTACTCATCTTATATTTCAAGTATTTTCATATTTCGTTTACGGAAACTCGACTTGAAACGGAATTTTTGTAAAAGAATAAGTTTTAAGATAAGTTTATAATGCCAATTTTGAATATAATGAGTTCATTTTAGCAATATATCGGATATTTAATGTTAAAAATGAAAGCCGAGAACTTACTTCTAATTTCCAAATAATATCTAGTATTCTAGAAAAGCTTTGATTAAGTATGAATTACCAATATCTAGTAGGAATAAAGAAAAAATGTCCAGGCTTTATTGTGTATTTTCTAGTCTCTTAATTTAACCCTTTCCTGATTTTCAAAATTATAGACCTGCCCAAAAACAAAGATTTTGCCGACGGAAAATTTAACTGCATCGAATTTAAAAAACAACAACATTAAGTAGGATAAAAAATATTGTAGAAAAAGAAGAAATTGCTTGTTTCAAGCAATTTCTTCATTTTCTACAATTTTTTCTCAATTATAAAATCACAGGGACGTAAAACCAGGGATTAAACGGGAAAGGATTAAAAAAAAGTCAAATTTCAAATAAAGTAAAAGAAACCAGGAGAAATAATAAATAAATATGGAATTCAGTACCGATAATGATCAAGAGACCTAAGTAATGATTTTGCGTTTTTTTTTTTTTTTTTTTTTTTTGGGGGGGGGGGGGGAAGAAAGTCGATTCGAAAGTTTACCCCTTCCCTCTCGATTTTTTAAAGGCAAAATCACTTATTTGACGCAACACTGGCCGCGGTCACTCAGCTCCGACAAGAATTTCGGCTTACATATAAATTGCGTTATTTTGTAAACTTTATGGTCAGTAACATATAACAAAATGTAAATAAAATACAATTAATAGAGGGCGGCCTTAAAGTCGTACCTACAGTTTGGATAACTTTACAATGTACAACGTTTAACCCTTTCCTGTTTTGCAAAAAATTAGACCTGTCCAAATTCAAGGGTTTTGCAGACGAAAATTTAAAGTTGATTTTATTTGAGAAAAAATAACCCTTTAGTAGGGTGGAAAATATTGTGGAAAAAGAAGAAATTGCTCGTCACAAGCAATTTCTTCTTCGTTTTCCACAATGTTTTCTCAATTACAAAATCACAGGGACGTAAGAACAAGGGATTAACCAGGAAAGGTTTAATTTTTCCAAACCCACAAAAATAACTGTGGCCTACATTTACCTCATTTTAGTGTCATTCTTCAGTAACGAAACACAGATATTTATTAGGCTCCTTTTTTATATCCATCTTAAAAGACTTGTGTAATTTTTTTCCAGGAAATACTGACACCGTAGTTCTCAGTTTGGTTAGCATGAGTGCATGACAAAGGGAGAAAATCAATGATTCGCTAATAAATACAGTTAATCCTGCTCATCCGCCCATCTCTTTTAAGCGACCGCTTTCATTAATCGACCAACATCAAAATTCCATCACGAAAAAAAAGACCTTTGCTATTGGACGTTTTTGCCAATGAAATTATCAAACTTAATTCTATGTTGGTGGATCTCAGTAGAATCGTCTCATTGAGACGATTCTAATGAGATCCACCAACATCGGATTAAGTTTGATAATCCAGCAATAATTTTCTGTACCCAGTCGATCCCTCATATATGTCATAAAAAGTGTATTAAGCGACCATTGCGACCACGCTTTTGCCGCCCGTTGAGTGGTTGTTTAATAGAAGATTCACCGTAATAAGAATTATTGATATCCATTCAAAACTTCCGAGCGCAACTACATGAACTATGAACTAAAATACTGGGGATGTTTATTTTCTCATATTTCTTAATTGCGTGATTTAAGCATCATTTTGTAACTTTTCATTCAAGAACTGTTGCGTCTTTGACCTTGGGTTAATAGAAACGTTTAAGACACAATGTTACCAATTTAAAATGTGTAATTAATACTCGAAATTTAGCACCAAATTCTGAAGTCTGATACGCCTGTCATAGTACAAACGTATTTGGTACAAATATGTCCGCGTATTTAGTATTAAGATTTGTACGAAATTAAATTGATCGATACATGGTCATGATATACAAAGTGAGATTGCAAAGCAAAGTGAGATTGCAAAGACTTTACATTAAAGGACAGTTTTCTCGCTCTCTCTTTCTTTCTCTCTCTCTCTCTTTCATCTCTTTCTCTCTTTTTATCTCTTTCTCTCTCTCACTCTCTCTCACACCACCCTTTCTTGCCCCACTCTCTCTCATAAAGTCAGTAATAGGACAACATATGTTATAGATACGTGTATTACAAACATGCACGACACAAAAGTATACATACTTTATTCTATATATGTGTGTGTGTGTTAACTATGATGTATAAAATGAAGAGAGTTTGTTTATTCAACAATAACGAATCATCCATTTACTCTTTAGATTGTAATTAATTGATACATTTCTTCTGATATCGATTACATGTATATGTTACGCGTGTTGAAATATTATTCACGAAACTAAAAGGCTCAAACTACACGCACATTAACCATTTTTCTTAAATGGTTTTCTCCAAACTTTTTTCCTATGTTTTTCGTTTACATTTAAACAACCGTATTATTTGCACTACTCCCATTAAAGATTTACATGTAATTATCATATAAATCATTCATAAAACACGGCGAAAACACTGGAAAGAATCTGCGTTAACCTTTCCACATGCAAATCAATATTTTCTCCGAACTCAACGAACCCTAGACATTTTTTATTTATAATCATGTTGAATCCTCAAACTTAACCAGTTCCTGTTTTTCAAAAATTTAGTCCTGTCCAAATTCAAAGGAAATGCATACGAAAATTCAGAGTGGATTTTATTTTAAAAATAATCATTTATTGGGGTAGAGAATATTGTAGAAAAGAAGAAATTGCTTGTTATAAGCAATTTCTTTATTTTTCCACAATGTTTTCTCAGTCATGAATTTACAGTCACGTAAAAAAACAGGTATTGAACAGGAAAGGGTTAAGGCAAGTCATTTGTTGCTTTTGGTAAAAAAAAAGTAATTACTTCCTCTTGACATCATAATGTCTATGGGCGTGCAAAATGTCGTAACTATAGCTTGAATAAAGCTGTAGTTGCAACATTTTGCACCCCTAAGACGATATCCTCTTTCTCCATATATTCTAATATAACACGAATACTCATTTTTTATACGTGTGTTTTATTTATATCCAAATTTCCTTATTTTTTTATATTTTTTTTTTAACTCGAAGCTCACATTGCGTGCATCCCTTTAACTTTAGAAATTAATAAGAAAATGATAGTTATATCATTCATCACATAGAACTGCAGGGAAATAAATGTTAAAGAATTAATCCTTTTCATGCTGAAATTAGAATGTTTCTGTGCTGGCAGGTGATAGTAACATCGATCAGCAATCTGATCTTAGCCCATCCTACTTGTTTGTCGCGTTGAATCATAGTTGTTTATAAAACTCTTTCTTGTTCAAACCCTGGTTTTACGTCCTCATGAATATATAATTGAGAAAATATTGTAGAAAAAGTAGAAATTGCTTGTGACAAGCAATTTCTAATTTTTCCACAATAATTTCTACCCTACTGAATGGTTATTTTTTCAAATTAAATCCACTTTAAATTTTCGTCTGCAAAACCTTTGACTTTTGACAGGTCTAAAATTTTGGAAAGCAGGAAAGGGTTAAGCAATTTTTTCTAAATCTTCATAACCCATTAGTCTCTTTTAAATCATATTTCTATATAAAATACATTTTTAAAGGCAAATGTGCCGACATAATATTACTTTCATTGCTTTTATACGATCGGGTTTCATGCAATTTTTAAAGGGATCTTATTCAGCATGACAAGGGTTAATCTAGACTGGTTTGTGCGTATTGTTATGGAAAACAAATTGCTGAAAATTTCGGTAAGTTCGATAATTTAAGACGTCGGGGATATATTCCTTTCTCCGAAGTATTTGAATAAAGTGGCTTCTTGTGGAAGGACGGAATGTATGTTTATTTCCAAGATATGACGAATTTCAAAATATATTGTACTATTCAACGTTTTCGGCGGAATTTACTTTTTCTCTATATATATTCACATATTTATTATGTGAACTGACTTAAACGTCGTTACTAAAGATTTTTCAGCCAAATTTTGTGACCTTTAGATAGCCAACAAACATTTTTTTATTCATTTATTTATCTATTTATTTATATATTCATTATCATTATCATTATTGTTGTTATCATTTTTTACATGTTACTGGCCACGTTTTTGAAAAAAAGAAAACGCCGTTAAACAACGAGTTAGAATACCCTACCGGAGTCAGTGGGCGTGGCCAGCGAAGCGAGTGGGCGGGGTCAGCGATCCGTCGTCAATTATTTGTTTTATCATTATATCAATTTCAAGAATGGGTTGAAATATAACGGCATAAACACCAATACATAGAATATATTCTGTCCACATATTCATATTAAAATAAGTGTCAAATTCAATATTTCACAGTCCAGCGATAATAACTTTCATCAGCCAATTCGCAGTCAGAATTCTTGGGGTGATTCATCCGGAAGAATGCATTCGTAGCCGGTCTTTTGTGAACCATAAAAGGAAGAAAATGAATATTTTATTACGCTTTTACGTCCCCTAATAGGTGTTTGTGACTGTATGCTCTAAAACGCCATTGGTTTATGCTCAGCGGAGTAAATTAGAAGCCTCTAATTAGAAGGTTTCCACAATATTGATGCATAAAAAAGCAGCTGCACACACGGCATAAAGTTCAATCATGCGTATTGTGTAAAATATCACGTGATCATATCTGTCGATATTGTCTCCATTTACACGACATGTCGCGCATACATGCCCCACATAACGCTGGTCTGTGGCAAGCTTTCGTGTTAGGGTGATAATTGACCAATGATTTCTTTCATTTAGACTGGCAGTTCAGTTTGAACTCCGACATTGACCGCCATTTTGGTGAATCGTTTTTGTTGGTTTAAAGACTTAAACGCCGTAACTACAGCTTAATCAAGCTGTAGTTACGACGCTTAGGCCGATAACCAACCATTCTATTTATTTGTAACATGCTAATGGCCTTGAATTTTGCAAAATAATGCAGTTAAAAATCGAAGCGGAACTTCCTGTTTTAGTTAACGGACGGGGGACATATTAATCTGTGGACGGGGCCAGCGATTGGTCAATTGATTAAAAAAATGACAGTATAGTAAATCTTGTATTAAGCGACCACTTAAAGGGCGAATAAAACTTGGTCGCACAAGAGCACGAACGCTTAGTACATCTTTTGCCAAAGATAAGGATTAATTTGATTGCATACATAATTCTCGCTTACTCCTAAGATGTTGGTACTCATTAGAATTGTCTCATTGAGACATTCTCATTCCAACAATATAGGCTTTAGTTGTAGGTTTACTTTTAGCAAAATGCCTTCACTTCTTACGATATTTTGCTATCAAAATAGAAATTTCGATAGTAGTCGTTTAACCCATTCCCACACGCTTTTGGACGCCCCTCAAGAAAAGACGTTTTGGAAAGCATTGTATAAAATGAAGAATTTGCTTGTAACAAGCAATTTTGTCATTTTACACAAAGGTTTTTTCTTGTTTGTTTGTTTTTTTTTCTTTGAACAAATCTAAAATGTCATCATCTTTGAATTGTCGTCGGCAATGCCTTTCAATTTGGACCAGTCTATCATTTTGCCGTTTGTGAATGGGTTAATGGACGTGATCGGTTAATAGAAGTGGTCGCTCTAGCAAGATCGACGAAAGATACTGAATTTATTGGCGTATACCAAGAAGAAATATACCATAAACAAAATGTATAATTAACAAGAAAAAAATGTATTTGACTGAGTTGAAGATTTTGATTTTGTACATTGTTACGTAAAAAGAGACTATTTGGGGAATGGTGAATTGATAGCGACGCTCTCTGCTTCTGAAACAAAGAACGAATTGTTGGATTGCGATCTAAATGGTGTTTTTTACATTACATAAACTATCGCTACATTAAATCTCCTCATCCCCCAACGAAATGGTTTCACTCAAATGGCGGAGGTAAACATAGCATTTCAGTCTCAATAAATAATTTCATTTTAATCTTATTGGTCAATCGTTTTTCATGACATTACGCTCCTGAAATTATGTCTTAACGCATTCGATCAAAAGGACAGAAATGATAAATAAATAGTAGTTTAAATTAAAATGCCTTTATTGTTTAAAAAATTCCAGGTATACGATTGTCACCAAGAATATACAAGACAAAAATAATGACGATTAATTCGAAGAGATCTAGAGACATGTATTAACAATGAAACACATAACAAATAAGAGTAATGAAATAAATAATTGAATTAAATAGACGATCCTCCTAAAATTATACACCAAAATATATCGAGGATCCAAAAATTCGAGGTCTTAGAGCAAAAAAATACTATGTGTCTATACAATGTATAGACTCATAGTGTGTTTTGCTCTCAGTTCTAGAAATAATTCATATGAAATTGGTGCAAAAAGGAAAACATCGCATGTGGATGACAACGCGCCCCGCGGAAGGTGTTGGTTTGTGAAAATATTAAATAGGAAAAGGGGCACAAATCCTGAAAATAATGTTTCCAGAATTAATCCCTTGTAATTATAGATCGCTCTTGAAATAAAGGACTGATGCTAAGTTTCAAATAAACACCTCAATAATAATACACATGCACACAGTAACAATAGCACATGTGAGTCCAAGTCTTTAGCAATCGATACGTATACAGTTATTGTAAACTCAAAAGCTCTACGGCTCTCGTTGGAACAAAATTCCCCACAAAAAAGGCACCGTGCACTCTTCGTTATTTTTTTTTTACAAACCTGTCAAAGAGAAAAGAAAATGAATTTCAAAACTTTTAATTTATTTTAGTTTTCTGTTCGACAAAGCTTGTCATAACGGTCGTGTGACCTATTCTGAAACTATTGATAGATGAGTCTGTAATCAATTCCAATGACGATTTTAGTCTTCCTTTCTATCAGAAAGTTTGACCATGCGAGAGCCATAGAGCCTTTAAAGACAAAATTACTCGAAAACGTTTCTAAATCGAAGGTTTTGGCCAGTGACCTTCACTTTCACCGCCCGTTGGTTAATGTGTAACACATCAGTATTAAAATCCATGATTAATTCCAGGCCGGACTTCACTGTCACCATAAGCTTAATCAACTTGTACAAGATTTCGTTTACTGAGACCAGGAGATAAAAGACTGAGATAATCTTGAACAAGAGAATTGAATATCTGAGCCAGCGGCTTTCATGGCATCAAATGGCTCCAATCCCCGTGTTATACTCCAATAAACCTTTTTATGAGTCGGTCTGGCGCAATTGATCTCCACCCTTTATTTCACTCGAGCTTGTTTTGTTTGTTTGAATGAGGTTGAACGCCACTTTTAACAGTATGTCAGTCATATCGCTGCAGCTGAAGTATCTAACCAAGGATTCTTGGTATTCTCAAACCAGTACTACCACTACATCCTCTCAGATCCTCAAGCTGCTCATCCCACTTAGGTTTACGTGTAGCAACCCGTTGGTGGGAGATTAAAATCGAAAAGGATATTTGCGGCGACCATGGATCGAACCCTCGTGATTTGGAGTCCGACGGGCAACCAACTGCGGTGTGGCCGCGGCTCAGAGCTTGTAGAACATGAAATAGCCCTGTATAACACAGAATGTTAGACCTGTCGGTAGAACATCTGTATACGACGATGGGGCGTGCATGTATCAAACTATACTCGGGAATCGGTGCGTTAAAAGCAGTGTGTTTTACATTCAACCTAGATTTAAGAACGAGTCCAAGGTCGATCAAGTTCCATAAAATTACATTTCGGATTAATTAGAAGTAGTACCTATAAATATTTATACCCATAAAATAAATCGTCTCCAGAAATCTCTATATTTCATCAATGGGTTTTTATACCCCCCCCCCCCGAGTTAACCAAACGAAATGAAGGTAAGAGATTGTCAAGTTATGAAATATGAAAACCACGAAGTCTTGCCCATAAGAATCATAAGTTTAACCAGTTATATACCGCTGCGATATGACTGAAATACTGTTAAAAGCGGTGTATACAGCAAAACAGAGGAGAATAGTCGTTTAACACTTTTTTTGTGACATGATTATGAAAGATCGATTGACTTGCATACATAAATTATTGCAGAATTCTCACCCAATCATATGTTGTTCAAACTCATTAGAATCGTCTCATTGAAACGATTCTAAAGGGTTTTAATAACATAGAATTTAGTTAAGGTATTTTTCTTTGGCATATTCGCCAACTTTTCAAAACCTTCTGCTTTTGGACAGGGAATTTTGATGATGATCGCTTGATAAAATTAAGATAAGTAAGATTAATTGTACCTAGAAAGATATATTCAAAGCGGCGCTACACCCGACCCAAAGAACACATCAAATAAAACATTGTGCTGCTTAAAGTTAAGTTGACGCCATACCCATTCTTAATTTATTTCCAATTAACAAGAGGAAATAAATTGTAAGGACATATATTTCCTGATCTAATGGTCATCTAATCTCTATTTGATGGATCGTTGCTGTCAATCAAAAATCGACTTTTCCAATCGTTCATTTCAACCGGAGGTGAACTTTGAACCCCGACAACTCTGTTAAGCATGTCTGTTGCTTTTGGGGCTTTAACGCCGTAACTACAGATTATTCCAGCTTATTCAACAAACGGTTTGCCTTTTGTTATATGTCCCTCCGAACACTTTTATAAAATGATGTTGTTTATTATCGCAATCGACCTGCCATGTTGGAGGCGTGTGGGCGAGGTTTGCATTACGTTGATTATGTAACTAACCCATTACCCGCCGACAAGTTTTAAACTAGTCCAAATTAAAAGAAGTTAAAGACGACGTAAACCCTTATGATAAGCAATTTCTTCATTTTTCACAATGTTTTCCCAAACTGTTTTCAGGGGCGTAAAAAAGCGGTAAACATGTCGGAATGGGTTGAATAACGATTGGTCCTTCATTAACAAACTCAGTTTCACATCATTTGATTTCATCTGAAAATGCTTGACATCATTTTCAGCCATTTACAGGTGTGTGAAGTGCAGGCACTGAGCAGGCTCGACAGACTCTCAGGGTATTTAGAATAGTCAGTCATCGTCTAATGTTAGCGTTGGGTCAGTATATATCTATAGATTTCACAGTGAACGCATGACCAGACTGTGTGAATTAACAGCCTAATCTGAGTCTTTACTTGGTACTTACTAGAAATGATTGAAAATGTAAGGTACATACTCAACTATTTCAAACTGTGTGATCTTAATGTAGTTATATTGTCGAAACAATGATCAACTGACCAATCGTTTGCTCCGCCCACTTCCTCCATTTGCCACGCTCATCGACTCCGACAGGAAGTCCCGCTTCGATTTTAAACGGCGTTTTTTGTGTTTTTTCCCCAAAAATATTTATGGCACGTATCATGTAACAAAAAGGTAGAATAGTGAGTTGGCGACAGCTTGAAAAAGCCGATGTTTAAGTCGCCTGACCAACAAAAAAGGTTAATGGCGACCAATGTCGGAAGTCAAAACTCATTCCTGGTCTAAATGAATGATTTCATTGGTCGACTGGTTATTTGATTGACTGTCTCGGTTGGTCAATGAGAATGTTCGGTTGATATGTGTATATTATGCATAAATCATTTATTCATCGTTGATGGTTAAATATTCGATGTTCGAAACACAACGAACTTGGTCTCTGAACCTCTATTAGGCGTTGTTCACCTTTTCTCATAACATAGCTCAAATGTATCTGATATTTCTAAATGCTGTTACTCTTTATCTCTTGATTTAATTTTGAGATGCTTCTTAATTTATCCCCATCATAACTCATATTTTCTCGATCATATCTTGGCCCACCCAAGTTGTGAATTGGTGGCTGGGGTACGGTGGAGGGAGATGGCGAGAAGGGCAATAATAAATATAATGTCTAATTTCTATTTATGTGGCCAATTAAATTTAATAACCGTTCCTTTAATGTATATGATCTTTTAGAGTTTACTATTCGGAAAAAATACAAACGATCGTGTTTTTTATAATCATCTAATAAAATATTGTTCCAAATTGAATAGCCTACAGATATGCACATATTTGTTTTATTTATCAGATCAAACTTTTAAGTTTAGGGGAGTCGGAAGAATCATTAGCCTGACTGTTACATCAAACATTTCGTCTGATGAAAAATACAGGTATATCAAATTTGCAAAGTCTTACTTATATGATCTCTTTATTCCTAAGTATCCTTCAAGTAACACCGAATCCGGAACGATTTTTTTGACAAAAAATATTATGCAACAAGCATATTCATCTTTTACTAACGTTGTTTAGCAAAAACTATTGGTGAAGCTTGCTTTTAAGCAATTTTTGACTCATGGATGTTTTAATAAAAAAGATGCCATTCTACCTTACTATTAATCTGTGTTGAAATACCAAATATTATATAGAATTGAAATATTTTTAAACTGAATTTCTGTATGGTAAATTTTCGAGATATTCTTCTTATATATAATTGATTTACCTATTCCCTCATTATCCCTTCCTTTTACGCGTATAGAGGAATATAGCTTTGGGAAAAAAATGTGGAAAATGAAGAAATTGCTTGTATCAAGCATCTTCTTCATTATCCACAATGTTTTCTGTCGAAAAAAAAAACTTAAACTTCCACCAACTTGGTATTTTCGTTTGCAGATTCATTTAATTTGGACCAGTCTAAAATTTTGTCGAGTGGGAATGGGTTAAATTCGAAATGGTATATCTGATTAAACCCATGGAATCTCTCTTGAAATAGTATTTTTCCCCATCGGGTGCCCCAAAGAAATGTAACAAGAAAAGATCTACAGCATCGTGAAATCACACTCATAACGACTTAATACGATTCTCGACATGCCTCTCTAGTCTCCCGCCGAGTCGATTTACCGAGAAATCTGAAAGAAAAAATCTGTCTAGCAGGTTCTACTTTACTTTATAACTTTTATATGAGATTTCCTCGTTCTGCCATCGTTTCCACCAATACTGGAGTAGTAACGTGTTGAGCGTCTCGTTTGTTTTGATTTATGACGAAAAATCGGGATCAGTGACGGGTACCATTCAGGCCGCCATGATTGCTTCTCCACCGGAAGTGGTGACCCCATCATTTACCGCGGGATGTCATTCTGACTGGACATGGGAGTCGATGTGTGGTATGGCGATATGTAAATTAAAATAGTTTATCTTTTTATGATCATTTTTCTGTTCCTTTGTTTGACGGATGGTGGGGATCTCTCACGTCGAACCGATAATTCATATTGTTCAGTGACTAGATTGTGAAAGAAGGCCTTAATTTAGATGGCACATCGGGATCTGATTTATTTAACAGGGTGATAGAGACATGACGCCAAGTCTGAGGTCTTCATTTCTGTTGAATTTTCAACTAAAAGGAATCATATGAACCAGTGTGGGAGATTTCTAACGACAGTGCATGTGCACCAAGTAAAGACTCTGATCAGCCTGTGCTTCCACACAGTCTGATTAGAGTCCTAACTTTGTGCTCAATAGATAGTTAGAAACAGATCTAAAGCTGCTAAAGAGGATCAGCGAAAATTCTAATTGTCCTGATTAGCTCTCGATGATGCTCAAAGTCTGCCTTCCTCACATGTGTTAAATGATTAAAATTGCCATGCACATACTCATACAATATTTTGACGTGAACCCGTAAGCGTAAAATACTGTATGCATGATATATGTTTCTAGACAGATATGTATTTTAACATGTTCCACCAATGGAAAAATGCAGATTTCTATTAGATTAAGCATGGGTACAGTCAGTCCGTGCAACAAAAATACTTTGAAATTTACTTGATTTTACTATAAAGGCCCAAATTTGAATGTGAAAAGAAAAAATTCGTCGCCATCAAACTTTTAGACATTCTTCTATTAATTTTCGTCTGCTTTAAGCCATTCCCAAACAATTATGTTTTTTACGCTACCTTCAAGGAAAAGACAACGTGAAAAGCATTTTTTCATTACCCACAGTGTATTTTATCCCAGAAGACAAAGGTATTTTAAGATTTCGTCAACCAAAAATTGTCGTTTACAACATCTGTCAATTTGAACCAGTCTAAACTAAAATGTTGGTGTCTGGTAATAATTTATCATCATCTTACATCTTTTTCAACTTAATTCAAAACTACAGATAATTTCAGGTTCCGCTTAACTGTTAAGTAAATTTAAATGTTACTTTTCAACAAAAATCCATATCTAAGACATGTTTGCTCTAACAAATGTCATATTCAACAGAAGAAAATTTAACCTTCTAAATGAGATATTTTGGCGTGTCCTTGATTCCAAATGATTATTCTCTCAAAGGCTTTATCACAATTTTCCTTTAATTAATTATTGTTTATTTATACACATAAGCATTTCAGTACATTTCAACTTGAAAAATAAACACGTTTAAAGGTTTTAAAGAATATTATCTTTTTATTTTTTTAAATGGTCTTAAAAATTCAGGTAGCGAAGATTGATCCAGCAAAATAAAACGAGATTTGTCAAAAACTCAATGCCTTCATCGACAGTCTAAATTAAACCATTGCCAGAGGATAAAATTGTAGACCGATCAAAATTTACAGAAATTGTCGACGAAATTTTCAGTGGATGGTTTTATATAAAATCGTCTTTTTTAAAGAACAAATTGTAGATAATGAAGACACTGCTTGTAACAAGCAATATCTTAACCCATTCCCACTCAACCCTCCTTTTTACGCCCCTCAACGAAAAAGCTTTGGAAAACATTGTGGAAAATGAAGAAATTGCTTGGATCAAGCAATTTCTTCATTATACACAATGTTTTCTATCCAAAAAGTCAAAGAAAATTTAAATTCCACCAACTTGAAAATATCGTCTGCAGCTCCTTTCAATTTGGACCGGTCTAAAATTTTATTGAGTTGGAATGGGTTAATTTCCCAAAACACTTTCCAAAGCATTTTATTTTAAGGACATAAAAACGGTATCGCGTGGGAATGGGTGAAAGTCTTCAATATCATTCTCAGTCAAGGGAAAGAGTTATTTAAATCAATGAAGAAATTAGGAGAAGTGCGGGATCGAGCTATTCTGTTACATTCTACTCTCGGGTGTTAATTATAGAGTAACAATGTTCCGGAATGATTTCAATTTGAATTTCTTAATTGGTCATCAGGCGTACTTGATTAGATATCGCGTCATGAGATCTTGACATTCAAACCAGCAATTAATTAACCGACAGCTTGTCAAGCCCACCGAGCTCCGACAGGAAGGTCCACTTCGACATTGGAATTATGCACAATTTATGGCCAGTAACATGCATGTATGTATATGCTGTAATTGTGAAATCCACATGGGTCAAAGACCTTCTGGATACTTAGTAAATAAACTATATGGAATTGTAAAAAGAAAAAAAGATATTCACACTTATTTGAGAATCCGCTTCGCGAAGCGGATTTGTACATAAGTGTGATAAGTTCTTTAGTTTCATACCTCCATGAAAACAAAACTATTCTCTTCATTTCTTATGATGTAACAACACCGAGTTAAAAAGCAAGTACAATGTAATCTAACAACTTTCGATACTTTTTGTATGGAACTATTTTTGTGTAGACGCACACAAATTCCTGCGTGCTCACATTTTGATCACGGAGCTATGACTAATTTATTAGGCAAATCAGAACGCTCGTTCTTGGTGGACGAAAGTAAAAGTCAAATTATTAAACATTGAGTTATTTCTTCCGCTGGGTAGACTGATAAAAACTAAAATTTGATCACCCCCCCAAAAAAAGAAGCAAAAGAAAGCGTATACATGTATGTAAATATATTTTGATTCATCGTTTTTGTATAAAAATTAAATATAGCCGTGTGTCTATTAAAGTTTCTACAATGTTGGTGGCTGGAAAACCGTCTCATAGTCCCTTTTTAAAATGCATTAGTAAAAGAAATACTATTTTGTTTCCTTGTTCAAATAGTAGTTCCATGAAAACCCTATCTCAAACCGGTATCATTCTTGTTTATTTGATAGAATTTTTTGATACATGCCTTTCTAATATTGGACCGTTCACGAAATGAGGATTTCTTCTCAATGACTTCGGGACTTCATACAGTCTTCATAGATTAATTTGCAGAGTCTGATCTGAGTCTTCACTATGCGCCCTTCAGATAGATACCGATATAAAGTCTCTGCAGGCGATAAGCGAATATTCTAAATACCCTGATTGGCTGCTCAGGCTGCTCGGTGTCGGCACTTCAGGCACATGTAAAATGGTTGAACATGTCACGCAAGGGATCAATTAGAATTAACCCATTACCAGACGACAAATTTATAAATTAATAGACTGGTCCAAATTAAAAGGAGTTGCAGACATGAATTAATGATGTGTGAAATTTTAGACTTTTTCAACCTTCTGGATAGAAAAGATTGTAGAAAATGAAGAAATTGCTTGTAAAAGCAATTTCTTCATTTTGCACAATGTTTTTCCAATTGCTTTACTGAGGAGCGTCAAAAAGCGGCATTATGTCGGAATGGATTCAGGGGTAACACATGCTTCTTAATTCATATTTGACCATAATTGTACTCATCCAAATGTCCATGAAATATTGGAGCACGTCGTGAAGTCATTCACAACGAACTCAACAGTCGTTTTAGGAATTGTTCTATTAGCAAAATTATATAAAACGCACTGCTAATACTCCATTCAGATAGAAAATATAGCCGATAATTGTTTTCCTCACAAAAACACAGGCGTATAATATTACGAAATTAAGCTTGCCGGTGATCATAAAGCTGAAATTCAAGCCCCGGCATCTGTTCTGAAAATACTCGTGCATTATGGACTGATAGTACGATCAAGGCTGAGGTCGACTTTGTCGCCTGGATCAAAGTTCTGTTTCAGTGAATTAAAATGTGGCATTAAAATGTGATGTCATTTTAAAAGGGTTTTCGCGTTCTTACGTCATTACAAAAGGGGTCATCTTGATTCTGCAAATAGATAAAGGGGAAAGGGTGGGAAACGTAAATTTAACAACCAAACCGAAGAAATATGACGATTCTAATTTCATTTGTTACATGATGATAGAAATATCTATCTCACCACTGAACTATAAGCTCCCTATAAACAATACGTAAGAATCCATGTTGTTGTAAAGACCCTAAATTAGTTTTAAATGAAAGGAGTAATCCGCCATTTTCACTATTTTTGCTAGTACACTTCTTTAAGATTTCAATGCAACTGCCAACAATCATCTTAACACATTACAAGACATGAAAACTTGAGACTGGTTAAAAAATTTTGCAGATGTCGAATTTAGTTGATAAAATTATGATTTTTCTTTTTCCCGGGGGGGGATTATTGTGGTTAATGAAGAATTTGATTGAAACAAGCAATTTCTTCAATGTTCGCCATATTTTCCAAAGCTTTTATTCTTAGGGGCCTCAGAAAGCGTCATGGTGGTGGGAAATAGGATAAAAGAGAAATTGATGCCCGCTAAATAACTTTTTAAATGCATTATGTTCAGAAAAAATCATAAAAAAGGTTATTTGATCACGGACGAATTTTTCTAAATATAACATTTTATAGTTATGGTAAGGAAATTTTTTTCGTTGGTAAGAACAATTTTTACACACGATCAAATTTTCGTTATGACAAAAAAGGCATATCCCGAACGATTTCTTTCTAAGAATCTGATATCTAAGAAAAACCTATTTAATTCTTCCAATTTATCATCTACGCATTGAGTTTGAGAAAGGATACGCATAACTCGTTTTTCAAACATATCTTGAACGCGATATTTTCATTAAATGTAAAAACCACATTACTTTTCTTGGAAAGAAACTAAAGGGGGGAAGCACCTCATAATACCTCAAACTGCGTCGTTGTTGCTTTTGGTGATGGCAGAGGTGTTGTTTTGTTTGTTTGCTTTTATCTTTGTCGAGAAAGTTGGCCTATTGATTCGCGAATTTACGAGAGGAAAAAATATTTTTCTTTCTTCTTTCCTTCCTTCTTTCTTTTGTGTAAGACGTTACGGCATATTTTTTCTTATCGATTCTTAAACGCATGTTAATTTAAAAAGCATGCCACAGACTTAAAAATAGCCCATACTAGTTTTTTTTTTTTTTTCAAATTTCAATTGGAAAGCTTGGACAAAATAAAAACGAGAATAAGGTTTACTTTGTTAGACCTATTCTCTCTGTGCTCAAGGGACCGCCGTCATAGCGCAGTCGGTAGCGCGTCAGATTCCTAATCTTTAATCATTTGATGTCATGTGTTCGATCCCCGGCGGCGGCACTTATCCTTTCCGAAAATTTGTCTCGCACCATTGGGTGGATAATCGTTAACCTAAGTGGGATAGAAGCTGGAGGCTAGGAAATGATGTAGTGGTTGTATTGGTGTGACAAATACCAAGAATCTATTGTTAGGAGCTCCAGCCGCCGCAATATGACTGAAATACTGTTAAAAGTGGCGTTAAACCCAATTCATTCAATCAATCAATCTGTGCTCAAAACGTGTGCAGCACAGATCTCTAGAAAAAAAAGCACCAATAGCTGTTTTCTGACAAAATTTTGTGTTTTTTTCTCTCTGTTTATGCCTCAAATAACATCATACAAGTTAGATTATTTTCACTCGATTCTGCTTTCAAAACTGTCGCCGATTGTATGGTCAATAGAAAGACCCAAGATAGATAGCCGCTTGATCGCGAAGTCGAAGCTCTACCTCGTGATTACGGACATCGCGGTAAGAAATATGTTGTCGTTGGGCGAGCAAAATGTCGTAAATACGGCTCTATTCAAGCTATATTTATGACGTTTTGCTCGCCAAACGAGGACGTCTCTTTTATGAATGAAAAAAAATCTACACATTAAAAAGATAACCAGATGGACAACCTATCAACGTGTGGTAAAAAATAAGTACATTTTGTAGGCATCTTGAAACTGCTTTTCAGTTGCATGACTATTGCATTTCGAGAATTCAATATTATAGATATAGCTATTTAGTTTGTACTATTTATTTGATTCATTTATTTATTATTTATTTCTAAAGAAAGGGCTTTCAGTCTAAGATTGAATAAAAAAACGACGGCAGAAAACAGTTTACATGTAGATGCATTTCTGTAATTTCTGTTTTGATTCATTTGGATTTTATTGATGAAATGTTAACACCTGTTACTCAAGTACTACACATTTATGCAGCAAAATTTGAAAAAAATGAAAGCCAACAAACAAGCAAATATCAGAATGACAAAATCTGATGTAGATTAGTACATGCTGTTGAATTCTTCTAAGCCATGTTTGACGGATCTCTGAGGGAACCGATAGCTAAGTTCCAGTTCGCTATAAAACGGTGGTATTTTGCAAAATTTCTTTGTAAAAAGTAATATGGTTGGTTTGCGACCTAAATATCGTGTGTACAGTTTGAATGAGCTGTAGTTACGACTTTTAGATCACAAAACCAACGAATGTCCCAAACGAACAACGTTAGTTTCAGCATACTGTGTATTTTGTCATTGGTTTTAAATCTATGATTTTGAAGGTATTTAATTTATAATTTAAGAGGTCGCGCTCAGAGCGCATTGGTAGTGCATTCGACTCCTAGTGATTTGGGTCCCGGGCTCGATCTCCGGCCGCGGCGAATATCTATTGAGTTAAAAAAATAAGCGTTCAAAATAAGCTTGTCACAATTTTTTGTCTCTCACCAATGGGTGGATATTCGTAAACCTAAGTTGGTTTTAGCAGCTGGAGGCTGGAAAGGATGTAGTGGTAATACTGGTGGGAAATCATTTGGAATCCACGGTTAGGTGCTCTAGCCGCCACGATATGACTGAAATACTGTTAAAAGTGGCGTTAAACCCACATGAAATCAATCATTTATAATTGAAAATCTCAATTTTAACCAACTTCCAATATGATTCACTAGAGTCAGTTGTGTTAGCCACAAATTCAGCCACAAATTTCGGAACAAACCATTAAAAAATGTTAAAATTTCTTTTACTTGTACATGTTTAACAGAGAAAGGGTGTTGTGAATTGAGACGTTATAAATTGTCGTTGTTTAATTATGTGAAAACAAAAACTGTCGAAGATTTCTTTTTTATGAAACCCAAGATAATAATAAAACTTGACTTGAAGAAAATGACACCATCAAATAACTATCTAGGCCACATTGTTCACAGCAGTCTCCACACAAATAGAGGACTTATATCGTCGGTGAAATTCTAAAACCTCGTTACTACAGCTTGAATCAAGCTGTAGTTACGAGGTTTAAGAATTACACCAACGAATCTTTCTTTGGTACCGCGAAGCTTCGTGGACCAGAATTATTTATCCTGAGACACCGACTTACCGAGTTTTCTGAAACACTTCTCGTCATAAGGCGTGCAAATGTCGTAACTACAACTTGAATAAAGCTGTGGTTAAGGTATTTTGACGATGATCGTTTCCCTTTAAGCGAAGTGCATGAAATGATAACGCTGGTCAAACTGCGAAATCCACAGGCTGAACAGGAATGCCACTCTTTGCTCGTGATAGATTTTTAGATTACTGTCTTTATTCCCGAAATACTATATATAATTGACCTCTGCTAATCCAAGTCTCTTTTCCAAGAATATGTATTACTGAAAATACTGTAAGTCCTTTTTGCCTGACGCTTCAGTGTAATTAAATGTTGGTGTACATTAAGGAAGAAAGTTTGATTTTGTGCAATGTGTAAAGATTTTTTTATAAGTTATTCAACCAATGAATATTACGGAAATCGTCGTGTTTGCATGGCGATTAAAGCGACCTCCCCCTTCTTTTTTTGTTATAGCTTTCTGCTTAAGAAAATGTCTTTGCATTTTTACGACAAAGGGCTCTTTACCCCTCAATGACTATATTTCAAATGCTGAAAGAAAACCCGGTTACGGATCATAGGTGGTGACAAAAAAAAATTCGTAACTGGTAATTTAAGTTTGTGTCAAAACCCTATTTGTTTTTTGCACGGAGCTCGTTAAGCAAAAAGAGACAAATAGACATTTTAGAATTAAGCTATAACGGAAATTAACGAATCGCTGGCCACGCCCACTGAACTCCTACAGGAAAACCGACTTAGACAATAAACTGTTCCGTTTTTTTCAGCATTTGTGGTCAGTGACATGTTACAAAAAAGTTAAATGGTTGGTTGGTAGCCTTAAGTTTATTCAAGTTGTAGTTACGACTAAACGAATCAAGAAATTGCCGATTATAAATGTTCACTTCTAGTCAAAATAAATGATTTGACTGGTCAATGTTAATTCTAGTTCTGAGTTCTGAAGCGGTATTTCTTGAAGATTCATCTTTAAATACCATCCCGTCTTCTTAAAGTGAAAGTCTTGTCAAAAGTGAACCCCGAGTACAATCAATCATGCTCCAGCGACCACGTCTATATAACGACCAAATCTCTTAAGAAGTGAAAATCGAAACAAAATCCTATGATGTTGGAACGCATTAGAATCGTCTCAATGATACGATTCTAATGAGTCCCCACAACATAGGATTAAGCGAGAATTTGTAATAATTTCTTTATAAAATCGAATCACGCCTACATGTCTTTCACAATAAAGTGTATTAAACGACCATTCTTTTAATCGACCTTTTTTCTTTTTGGTCGTCCATTCAAGGGTCGCTTAATACAGGATTCACTGTACTATACACGTGTGATTATATCAACCTTTTCTTTAAACACTCACTTATATCAAGTAATCTTTGGGACTATTTCTTTGTCTGGATCGGGGATAAAGAGAACGTAGCTTGTTAAAATACAATGCGATCTTTGCAAGAGATAGCGGACAACCTATTTTACTAAATGTGTTAGTACTTTTCAATTGGTTTAACCTTTCTCCAACAATCATTTGTATGTGTGTTTGTGCATTTTTATTTTTGTTGATTTTCTTTCTTTTTGAGGAGGAGGTTGTTGTCGTTGTCGTTTGTTTGTTTTTAAAAAACATAATTATATACCCGAGTGTTCGAGATATGTTATTATTTATTTTTTAATTTTGTATTTCGTTGTTTATAAACCCCATTTAATCAATCGATAAACTAATCAATCAATCGATGAATCAATCAATTGATCAATCAATCTATCTATCAATCAAATACCTTTTTTGTCGCTGATTTAAGTAAACTCGAAAAACATATGATTCGCCTATATGAGATATGTTTTGACTTCATCTTAGTATCACCTATTGCCATATTTTACCCCATTGTTTGACGGGTCCCTATTCAAAGACGTCTAAATTTTGCCTCTGGGTAATGGGTTTAATATCTTTTATACGAAACACTGGCGATACCCAACCATATCTTATGATTTTCCACAGGAAAGCAAACTGCATCAAATAAAATAAAACCAGTGTGATATATTTGAATATGATTTTAAAATCTCTCTAATTTTTAGAATATTTAAAATACAAAAATAACCGTAGTTACGAAATGATGCTTACTTTGTGTTGTTTGTCTCTTTTGGCTTAAACACAGTACCATATGACATAATTTCAAACTGGTCCTAATTCAACGATATTGCAGACGATGATTCAAAGTCGATGAATTTAAAAAAAAAAAATGTCTTTCGGGGTAGAAAAGATTGTTGATAATGAATAAGTTGCTTTTCAAAAGCAATTTCTTAATTTTCCACAGTGTTTACAAAGCCTTTTTCAGGGGCGTAAAATATCGAGCTTGTTTGGGAATGGGTAAAAGTCAGTTTTATCAGCTACTTTTTTTAAGTTTTCGGTCCGAATACTTAGTGTCTGTTTGTCATTTTTTTTTTATTTATTTTTGTTTTTTGTTTTTTGTTTAAGTTTTTAATTATTCTTTTGTTATTATTATTATTTTTTTTTTTTTTTGGGGGGGGGGGTTCATGAATTTAGAGTCAAAAATTATATTTTTGATACACTTTGATTTAAAGTTCTTAGTAAGACGTAAAATTATAGAGTCCATGGTATTTAGAGTCATGTATCCTTTAATTATTATTTAACATTATTTATTATTATTTGAAAACGTTTGAATTACTTGAGATACAGTATTACTGCTACTTTAAAGGTGAAGCGTGCCAGCGAATGCTAAATGTTTCCCAAGTTTGAAATAATGAAAGAAAGATCGCGTTCTTGTACAAGAAGGTTGCCAAGTTCAAGGTGTTGTTGTGCTGAGAGATAAGAAAGTGTGGTTTCCTCGTTTAATGTTTGATTGAATACAGGTTGAAAATATGTCGAAAAAATGCAGTCGGGGTAAGATAATATTGTTTAAGCTCTTACATACAATCGGCGGGATGACAGACCGGTCCACTGCTTCAGGACGATAAGATGACCACCTAGTTGACGGACGAAATGCTGTCTCCCGTTTATGACTATTCCGTTCTCTTTTCTGGTCTTTGTTCCTTAAATGTTTGTTTGCGTGTTTGAATTGGGATTTATGCCACTTTTAACATTACTTCAGTCATGTGGCGGGGGCTGACACATAACCAGGGATTTCGGGTATACCTCACACCAGTACTACCACTTCATCCTTCTCCGAGCATACAGCAGCTCGTCTCACCATCAGACAAACGCAAGGAAGGATATTTGCCGCGACCGGAGACCGAACCCTGGACCTTATGATCGAGAGACCGACGTGCTACCTACTACGCTATGGTCCCTTTAGATGTTCTGTTATTCAAAAATAAGATGAAACATATTCTATTACATATTTTCCAATGAGTTACGTATCTGTTATAGAAAATCTTAACTCATTCTCACACAATCCGACATTTTAAGCTTCAAAGGAACGAAAAGCTTTGGAAAAAATTGTGCCAAGGTCTCGAATACGTGATCTTGAGGTTTGAAGTCAAGTGCTCTACCAACTGCGCTATCGGACTGACTTCTCTATGAATCCTTGTGTCGCAGATCTATACATCTGCTCTCATTTCTTGAGTCTAAAAGAAGTAATTTCAGTATTTAAGATATCATATAGAGTCTAAACTTTCAATTAAGTCTTTATAACACTTTTTTATTGTTAGTGTAGTATTTCTTTGTGGATAATGGTATATGTTTCCCTGATTCGTATCGATGTTGGTATCGTTGACAACTTGCCGCGTGCACTCGCTCAATTGACCAAATCACATGTTATTGTAATTATCACTAGAACTCTAACATGAGAATAGATTTTTTATGACCGAATGAGTGTTTGTGTTGAAACGTATAAATGAAATGAATCGAACCACAATAATGTGATGATTTATGTTTTTACTTTGCGCCTTTTTGTACTACCGGCTTGACCAATTCTGCATTCTGCGACGTTAGATTCCTTTTTCGCCCGGCAGTTGTAATCGCGTTTAACATTGTCTCTAATGTACTGATTGTTCTAGTATCTTCATTTAATAATGTATAATTTGAAAGAATTAATAGAAAAATACCAATTATATGAGACAAAAGTCCCATCCACATAAGCATAGGTATTTGTGTTGTTTTCACTATACAGAAGTACATGTACAAGTCAAAGTGTTTGTCGGGAAATCGTCTTCTTGTTTAAGTTCACATTTTATTTCTACTTTTTTTTAGTTTGTCCCATCTTTTTCGAAGGTCGTGAGAAGTTTTTTAGGGTTGAAAATTGATTCTCACACTCTGTGTAATAATTACAGTATACAGTTACATGGATTTCAATGAAAGGTGACTGTTTAACAACCTTTTTAAAGATGGCGACCGCACGTTTTTGCCGAAGTCGTTCATTACCTTGGGCGATGAAAGGCGCAAATCATCCATATATGTCGTTAGATTGACCATACATTGTCTCATATTTCACTACAAGTTCTTTCAAGCTCTACTGCCATTTAATACAGTTTAAGGACCTTTGAACACGAATCTACTGTCCCCCTTTTTCTTTTGTATAAACGTTTAAAAAATCCAGCTGACATATTAGCTTTTAAAAGATTCAAGGTACTGGTGGATAAATGTTACTCTTATTTAGTAAGATATTGTGAATTTTGGATTGGTAGATAACGCAGAGCAAGCATCTGATATTAGAGTAGTAAAATGAAAAAAATATGTCCACATATTACATAATCATCCTTTTACCTTCGAACTAAGTGATAGCAACTGTTTGTCAATCAAAAATGGATTCAGCAATCAAACAATTACATTAGGCTGGAAAGTGAACTTTGAACCCCGATCCTCACGTTAAGCATATTGGGTGGTTTGGAGAAATATGCGTTGCAAATGCAGTTTATTGAAGCTACAGTTACGACGTTTAGGTCACCAACGTACAATTTGCCTTTTATTTTATGTCCCTGGTTACATAATATCGCAAAATTATGTAATTGATCACCGCATCCGAAATGCTATGTTGGAGTCATTGGTCGAGGCCACCGATACGTATGTTCTTGGTTGTCTCGAACTTTGAATTCAAAGAGAATAAAAAAGCATTAGAGCACTTGCGAGATATTTCCAACCAACGCGCACGTGCATGAAGTACAGTCACTGAGCGTCCTGCACAGCCACTCAGGGCATATTGTTGCTACAAGTATTACATGGATATACACGGAGTATATATATTTCTATATGTGTATAACCTTCTCTTTACGTAGTTTTAAATTCTTTTTTCTGTCTTTTTTATGCAACGATGCTCAAAACAAAGTCAAGTCTTAGCCATATTTCTTTTCCTGTATAAAATGGCAAAATACATTTCTTATGTCAATTTTGCCTTTCAATAAAAGAAATATTTCTTTTAAACATCGTCATCGAGTGACTTTAGAAGCTTTTAGTCTTTGAGTCAGTATATATCTTAAGAACGCACAGTAAAGACTCTGATCAGCGGATGCATAGGCTGCTCCGAGAATTTACCTGGGTCATACATGTTGAAAATGTTACCAACAGGCCCATTTCTTTAACAGACACGATTTCTTAATCATAACGACCATGTATATATTAGACGGGGTCCCAGTATCACTGATATTTATTTGTTGGATATGTACAATTTTAGTTAAAAAGGGGATAGTCTCTAACCATTACCTCTCTAATTTGCTGATCAGTTTTCTTTTGTGTGAGATATAAGGGAGATAATTTCAGAGAATGAAATGTAAAGTATGAGTAATGGACCTTGGTCGCTGTCAAACCAACACCTACTGTCAGCCAGGGAGACAGGTTGTGTACATGCATACAGATTTAATTATTGTAATGAAACCGACATAGCTTAGGTCATTGGCCCAGACACCTATATAAATAAAACATTTTCACTGTGCTCTTAATCTGGCAAAGATATCATTTCTAGTATAACATCATATAACTTTCCCTTGAAAACATCTGTTCTTGGTTTTCTCTGGAAAGAAACTCGATTTACACGTTTTGTAATTGGATCGTGGTTAAACTTTGATGGGCCTTCCATGACATATAGACACCACATGTGTTTTGCTTCCCCGGACACCTGTGCGCTGTACCCCACCCAGTGATTCATGTCTTATATTTGAACCCCTTTCCCATTGCATGGATTTAATAGTTCTTACTTGCGAAGGGTAAGAAAACCGTTGTGGAACTTTGTTTTAATCATTGTCGTTTTCTTCAGAGATGAAGAGAATATTTTTTTGTTTTCGTGGAGGTATGAAACGAAAAAAACTGATCACACTGTATGTACACGCGATTGGTTGATTGAATGGGGTTTAACGCCACTATTACCAGTATTTCAGTCATATCGCCGCGGCTTGAGCACCTAACAATGGGTTCCTGGTATCTCTCACACCAGTTCTACCACTATATCCTTTCCTAGCCTCCAGCTGCTATCCCACTTAGGTTAACGATTATCCACTCATTAGTGAGAGACAAATGTCGAAAAGGATATGTGCCGCCGCCGGGGATCGAACCCATGACATTCCATAATTGAAGATTAGGTATCTGACGCGCTACCGACTGCGCTATGACGGCAGCGAGTGATGAATATACGAAGCGGGTTCATACACAATTGTGATTAGGTTTTTAGTTTCATACCTCTATGAAAACAAAACAAAAAATAATCTCTTCATTTCTTATGATTTAATAAAAAACAAATATTTTACAAATTTCGATACAATTTTGTATGGAACCGCATGTTGTGCGGAAGCATACAAAATAACTGCGTCCTGAAAACTCTATTCATGGAGATATGAATATTTTTTTCGGCCAATCGGAACGCTCATAGGCGAAACTAATAATCAAATTATATTCATTTTGTGTTAACTTTCTAGGCTGCCTATTTACGATTTCTAAATTGCAATCAAACCAGATATTTTCTTGAATTTAACTCTATTCTTTTGAGACAATGTGTTTAGCAGTGAATTTGAAAATATGACAGAGAACTGGCAATAACAAACAAAAAGGAATATCTTAATTTCAATAAGCATATTTTTCTCACGATTACTGAAATAAAACAACACCTTTGAAAACCAGACAAAAGTTGACATTTCAAACTCTATATCTTTATCATCTTTATCATGCTGTTGTTGTTGACGATACTTTTAATTTTTCTACATTTTTTTAATTTATCTAACATAAAAACAATTACACGAATCTAACTTTGGAAACTCGACTGCTTATGAATAAACGCCTTTAAGATATTCTACAATGTGTCGGTGCGCGAGCAAAATGTCGCATCTAAAGCTTTGATAAAGCGGTAGATACGACGTTTGCCGGCGCACCGACGAATGTGTTCTTCGTGTGCTAGCAAACAATAAAGAGAGCAGTGCTCCACGAAGCATCATAAAAGGGTCATTATATTTTCAGCATTCTTGTTCACATGACGTGATTTGAAGTGGTATACCCTTTTCTACAAAATCGTTGCTGTAGCGATAGGAAACTTCGTATTGTACATTTATATTTCCTATCTATTTGTCCAAATTTTAGATGACCTTACGTTAACAATACATGTAATAATTTCAGCAAGTATTCCAGATACAAATTGCCTTGACAACCAAATTAAACGCTTTATATAGTCAGCCTAAGAATCTTAGATTCGGTTTGTTCGGGGGTTTGACACTGCAAAGTTATGACAATGTACTTGCATTCATTGGCTTTAAAAATATGATTACATTTATTAAATTTATGATCTGTCCTGCGAGTGAAATTGCTGCTGATTCTAGAAAACACTAATCTACTGCTATAACAATTCTCAATTGCGCTGCACCAATAGATAGCAACATGAATTAATGTTTGGCTTGGGGAAGGGTTAAAAGATATTTGGGCAGGTTTCTTTGTAACCCTATCTTGATAGGGTTTTGTTTGTTTTCATCTCCAATCTCATGCCTGATTTCTTTATAGGCTTAAGGTATTTTGTAATATTGAAGTAAGCTTGTTTCGCCTACATCTGGTATGATTATATTACAATGTTTTGAAACATTAACCCACAAGGCATATTCTTCGTATCAAAGTGGGTTCATGTCTGTAAAACCTCCTCTGTTTCTTGTATATTATCTATGAACATAAAACGAGATATCGATAAACTGGTAAAATAGCGATTTCTGAATTTGAATTTCCAAGGAGCACTTTTTTAAAACGGTAAGCAGCCTTGGCAATTGCAAGATGAATTTCGTCAACTTAAGGATTAGTACCTAACTGTTCTTGAAGCAAAAATCGACACCAACAATAGTTTTGCACTCAGCTCAAGACTTTTGAGATAATCCTTCGTTTCTTTCAGGGTTTTGTGGTTGGAAAATTGTTTTTGTTAAGTTTTTTTGACATGCTTCCGTCCTTATTTAAAATATACTGAAACGAAAAGCGGGGTTTGAACGCATAGGAAATATTTGAGATTTTCCTTCTCGGCGATAATCCAATACAATGCTTTTTATCACTACTGCATCATTGTTTTCCATTTATAACATACGAACAAATATTGGCCATACAAAAAATAGAGGCCTTGATTGACAGCCGCGATTGGTCGATTACAGTCTCCTTTGGGAAAATTCGTTGAAATGAATATATCTTTGTAAGAGATATTGCGAAAATTTGAGACTTAACTAATATCAAACCAGATAGTTTTGGCGAAAAGAAATCCAAAATGATAATGGTTCCTAATATAGCATAATTTATTTAAAAAACCCTGATATGAAACTATTTTTCGCAAAACAAGAGTAAGTAAAGAAACCTCAAGACGCTAAAGTATTGTCAATATCAAAGTTAGAAGATGATTAAGATTAAACTTGACGTCAAATATTGAATTCATAACCACAATTACTAAAATTGGAAAATTCTGTTTTATCTGTTGTGGCTTTACATACGTCTTATCATAGATATTTCAATATTCCTGTAAATTACGACAAACAACAGAGTGAATCAAAGGACCGACAGTCTTGAGGGTTGCATAGTATTTAAGATACTAATTCTGCTAAATTTCGTTTCCATTTTTGTATAAAAATGTTAAAGTGTATATAACAAACTATCTAAAAAACAAGAGTTATAAACAGTATATAAAGTCTGTGTATGAATGTGTGGGGCTTTGTGTGTGTGAGTGGTTTTTTTTTTGTTGTTTGTTTTTTGTTTTCTTTTTTGTTTTGTTTGTTTGTTGTTGTTTTATCGAATATGTTGAAATATAGAATTGTTTTATTTATACGAGTCATTTTAAAGGTACAAACATTTTTAATGTCAATTATATACCATTTGAAATGATTCTAATGGGTTCCAACAACGTTGGATTTATTCATGATAGGTTTGTAGCAAACTAGACCTCTTTTTATATCAGCCTTTGATTTTGAAAGGGGATTTTGATTGTGGTCGCTGAATGCAAGTGGTCGCTTATTAGATGTGGTCGCTGGAGCAAGATTAACTGTGCATTCAACTGACCATGATTTTTCATAATGAAGCCATTCATTATCAGCATAAATTGTGGGCGGGGCAAGCTGAGTCAGTGGGCGTGGCTAGCGGAGTCAGTGGACGGGGCCAGCGATCCGTTATTAGGATGGCTTTGACTTTGACGAGCTTTAGTTTAGGTAGTAGGACACTTAAGATAGTTTATTCAAGCTGTAGTTACGACGTTTGGGTGGCATAACCATAAAAAACGCTTCACCTAAATATCGGCTAATGTCGGTGTTAAAGGTTCACTTACGGTCTAAATGAAAAAAAAAGTGACTGGTCGATTTATTCTTTGATAGGCTAACGCGATCCCTTTAATTGGCCAATCGCTGGCCCCGCCCACTTACTCTTTTGGCCACGCCAGTTGACTTCAAAATTCGATTTTTTACGGTGTTATTTTGCAAAATTTATCGCCAGCAGCATGTAACAAAAAGTTAGAATAGTTGGTTGGCGACATAAACGTCGTAACAACAGCTTGAATAAGCTGTAGTTACGACGTTTAAGTCGTCAAACCAACAGTAAATTTATCAAATATAGCGGCCGATGCTGGAGATCGAACTCACTTCTGGTCTAAGCGAATCATTTCATTGGTCGACTGATAACTTGATAGACCAACTTGATCCCTTAATTATATCAGACGATTACGTAATACAAATAGAGATATGGTTTCTTTTTCTAGAAATAGAAGATGTTTTCTTCTATCAGATTATCGAGCGTTTAAAGGAAAGTATGCATACGTCATCATTTAAAGAAAGTTGTAATGATAAGAGATAGAAATTTGTTGCTTCAATCTGATAAATAAACCATAATATAGCCTATTTCACTTAGCATCAAAGATTGAAAATGTGATAATCGTAATTAGGGGTAAAGTTATATATTCTATTTACTTCTTTTCTTTATGCTATTTATCTATTTAGATGTGACTACGTCATATTTATAATTAGTTAGCATTAAAATTACAGGTCGGCAATATCTTTTCTTTAGTAACGTTATTACGCTAGTTTACTTTTTTTTTCGGTCAATGGTCAGTGTCAGTGATTTGGCTCAAACCATTCCCACACAACAAAACTTTAGACTGGTCCAAATCGAAAGCATTTCTCACTCTCACCCTCTCTTTCTCTCTCTCTCTTTCTCTCTCATCAATTCATGGGGAGACTAAATTACGGTACAAAGATAACTTCTTACCTCGAGTGTGTGTTCTGTATATTTGTTTGGGATTGGGTTACCAGTTCTGACATTAGATAGGGCCTCATTTAGACTGGATGAAAGGAGCGATTATTTACTTCTGGCGATGGAGATTTAGTCTATAAATACCATAAATACAATAATTGCTGTGTATTCCAAGGCTATGTGGACCCTTAGCTCACCCACAAAAATAATATCTAAACCTATTACCGCACAAATCCGCCTTTTGTATCCCCTGATGAAAATAGTTAAGGAAATCAATGTAGAAAATGCAGAAATTGCTTGTTACAAGCAATTTCTGCATTTTCGAGATAGTTTCCTAACAAGAATGACAGAGATATTTTAAATACTATTATCTTAGCGCTCTCATTAAAATAATATCTAAACCTATTACCGCACAAATCCGCCTTTTGTATCCCCTGATGAAAATAGTTAAGGAAATCAATGTAGAAAATGCAGAAATTGCTTGTTACAAGCAATTTCTGCATTTTCGACATAGTTTCCTACAAAGAATGACAGAGATATTTTAAATACTATTATCTTGAACTTGTCGTCTACAACTTTTTTTTTTAATCTGGAGGAGTCTAAAATTGGGGAGTTTGGAAATGGGTAAATGGAATCTGCATTGAAATGAGCTTAACACGACATGTGTCCTACTGTGACACATACACTCACAAAAGAAAACGGAAAGTTATATCTGCTTGTTTCTGCAGATCTTTTTTTCTAATGATGATTCAATGGGTTGGAACACATAGTTAGAATATGCACCTAAATGCTTATTCTTGCACGATAGCATAGAACTGGTTTATAGGAAAAGGAAAATATAGAAAGCATTATTCGGTAATTAAAACCCTAGGTAAATCGTAAACCTAAATGGCGACCTGAATAGCGTTGGTAAGACCGGGGGGGGGGTCGTTACCATTCCGTCAGTCATAAAGCTCTACAAGTCTTGCAGAATGCGTATCGAAAGGAAATGCGTGGATATTTATACCGATTTACCCAAAAACCCAAATGAAGCTAAATATTGGTTGATTTTTACACATCAGGTTGTGACACAGTCGCGATATCGGAAGAATGTGTTAGGGGTACCATGCTAGTTCAATGAAGATAAAGCGGTAGAACGTGATAAAGTACCGCACGTACTATCATTGTAGTCCCGGACACCCACGAGTAAATAGAACCATATTAACATCACGAGAGTGCGATGACGATAACGCAAGAGTACCATTGGGATACGATGCTAGTACGATGACGGTAACGCGAGAGGACGCGATAAAGTATCGTTATAACACCATAGTCCTTATATACTACCATCGCAGACTCCTACTCTCGCGAGTAAACTCAAATTGATACCACGGGAGGACAATGCAGATAACGCGTGACGAGAGTATAATAATGCAAGCCATCGTTTTGACTAATACAAACGTGATCTTGTTTGTTTGAATTGGTTTTAACGCTTTTTAACAGTATTTCAGTCATATCTTGGTGTCTGGTGCACCTAAATGTGAATTCCTGGTATTTTCCGAGCCTCCAGCTGCTCATTCCTAATAGGTTTCCGATTATTCACCCATTGTTGGGAGACAATGGAAAGTTTATTAGTGCATCTCAATAGATTTCAGTTGAGACCTATGTTTCGTTTCGCTTAGTTCGAGCAAGCGCATTACATATTGTCCTTAATGACATGTCAGATGGCCGGCTATTGTATAGTTTTCATGTTTTCATATAATTAAACTATCCCTTGTGCTGATTTAATAAAAGTGTAAAATGAAATTTTCGATTTGCCCATTCCGACTTTTCCCTCCTAACAATAGTAATATTTATTAACGGAGTTATCTTGTATCGTTTCTGAAACATGCATCATGGAAGTGTCAGATATCTGGTATTTCTCATACCCTATACGTTTTCTAAAATTGTTATAGGCTAGGGGCATAGCTCCTCTATATTTACCATTAAATCATAAAGTTTACCTTACTTCGAAATGCAACAAAATGGATTACTATTTCCGACCCGTCAGATGAAGTGGACCTTCGTGGTGGTGCGATGAGTAACGACCCTAGCCGGTCTGTGTGTACCTCGCAGACCCGCCTGGGTCGAAATGTTTGCATGTTGGCAATTGTCTGGATCTAGAATGACCATTTTAACTTACAATCTAATTATTTTTGGAATCTTAGTTCTTGTTGACCTCTGATAGTACCGATCTCTTGTTAACGTAATAGTTTTACGGAACACATTTTTGGTCACAATTACGGTTAAAATCAGACGCTTTGAACGGATTCCATACTTCCTCGAAGCCATCGGATATCCAGTAAGCCAGAGGAGCAAAGATAAATAAATGCTATCGATAGTTAAGTGCAAACAATCGTAAGTGTCTATACTTTGTATAGACACTTACGATAATTTTGCACTAAGTCATTGATATGTGGAAATTGCACATGATACCCATTTTGTATGCAACATATTTTTTCCCAATCTTCACTGACGGGTATAAATCTTAAAGCAGTTCATGTGCTCTTTACCCATATTGTATTGTACATGGATTTCTGAGATCGCTATTGAAAGCTACTTTTTACTCAATACCGCGTTTATATGTGAACTAAATACACACGAAATGTGCTATAGTCGGACTAAAATCAGCTTGTTTGTGTTCTTTATGACACATAGGCACATCCTGAAACATCTTCTAACTATTGATGGTAGATTTATGATTAATAAAACACTGAAAATAAGATTATTGCAGCATTACATGTGATAAATAGTACTTTAACTACTTATACGATTTAATTCTAATATAAATCATATTTATGAAATAAGATATTTTTGCTCTGATTTATTTGTTTTCTGTACTTTTCGACACACTGTGTCTGTTATAAACACATTTGTGTTGTTAGAGTGGCGACATTTCAACAAATACATTTCCCTCAAGGAATATTGGAGAGGAGTAATTGTTCTTTTTTAATGGGATTGCACTAAGCTTGCACTAAGCATGTCATTTTCAAAAAGATTATATACAAGGTCTTTTTGAAAAACCGGAAAACTACAATACCTTTAGATATAAGTCTTAAAACGAATCTTGAAATGACTTGAAACAAATATTGTTTTTGACAGCCTTATCTTTAATTTTGATGTTTCATATTGATAGAATATGACTTCTTTTTCTCGACATCGTGTTATGGCCGTCACCGATTACCAGTGGACTTGCAATTGATGGATCGTTGACCACGCCCCCTGACCTCCAAATGGAAAGTCGATTCCGAAATCAAAGGGCGTTATTTTGCAAATTTTATGGCCTGTAAGATGTAACAAAAAAAAGTAAAAATGTTGGTTTGCGACCTTGAATAAGCTATTTCTTCACGTACATGTCGCCACATTTCGGCGTTCAAAGTCTACTTTCGGTCTAAGTGGATCATTTGATTGGTGGTCCGTCAATAGCTAACCAGAGGGAAAATGCATTTAATACAAAATACCCAAACAGACAATTAAGACTTTTGAACCTTACCATTGGCCTAGACATGAATATGTGATTCATTTGATAATATTCTGTTTTATAGGACCTATGCAGACAACCACTTCACTACAAGAAATATGAATATCATGAATGTCTGAGTTTAAAGACGGGCACAGCTATCGACGGTTTAACTTGCAAGGGTTGAGGATTAGTAATATTTCGATCGCGTACAACAAAAACCTTACAACTGCGACTCTAAGGGTCTTTGAAACACGATGAATAAATCATTACATAAATTCGGAACTTTCTTTGTAATATCATTATTAACTCTTGTCATGCTGAACCTTGAATGTTTCTTTTTGGCAGGCGGTATAGACAAAGACCAGACATAAGTGCAGTCTGATCTTGGTCTACACCTCCTTCCTGTCCCATTTCCGCCAGAGTTGTTTAAATAATAAATTTTACAAAAGAATTATTGATCCTCATTGAGACCTTTCAGTGCTGTCAGTCCTTTGATTTTTTTAAAGCGATTCTGTATAGGATTTTAAATAAGCATGAAAAGAGTTAAAGTCAAAAGCTAAATAATCACCGCAATTTTGATGGATTATTGAAAAAATACAGTTATTGTCTATACAATGTATACGCACTTACTGTGTTTTTGCACTGAGCTATCGATATGTTCATATATATTGATGAAAAAATATATTTGCCATGTGTCAATCTCAAAAGGGGGGGGGGGGACAAATGCCCGTTTCCCACGAAAACATTAAAAAGGGCACACGTGCTTGGATTAACGCTCAGGTACACAAGAAGAAATGATTTGGACAAAAAAAGCAACTAAACAATAACCACTATTTTATTTCGCGGATGACTCATATATATTAAAACAATCGATCAAGTTAAGATTTCAAAGTATTGTTTTTTAAAGCTAATTAAGTTCTAAAGACCGAAAGATAACCAAAATTCGTTTGATGCAAAATACCTGATCGACGCTGTCATTCAAAAATCGATGGACAAATCGAATCATACAATTATACCGGAAGTGAACTTTGAACTCCAGCATATATGTCAAATATGTGGCTACTTAACTGCAGATGCACCTACGACAATTACGCGGCCAACCTATCATTCTATTTCTTTTTAGCTAGCAAAGCGTCAGCTTTGATAGCTTAAATTAACATACACATTTTGAGGTCTTCTCAAAGTTCAGAGAGTGCAAACTGCCACTGAAGGCTCGACCACCAAATCCATGAAAAGACTAAGCCTTAAAAAAATAGTTCTTATGTAGTTCGGGAATATTGCAAACTCTATTCAAATTGTAGAGAACTCTGTCAAAAGCATGCTATTAAACAAATTCCCACTAAATTCCGCTTTTGAAGCATCTAAAGAAAAAAGCTTTTGAAAACATTGTGGACAATGAAGAAATTGCTTCTAACAAACTATTTCTTCAATGTCCACAATGTTTTCTACCCAATAAGGGAAAGATTTTCTTAATTCAACCATGCTTTGCCCGCTTACAGTACTTTCAGTACTTTGATTTACGTATTATTGACTGTAAATTTGCAAAATAACTCCATTTATTGATTGAATTGATTGAATGGGGTTTAACGCCGCTTTTAACAGTATTTCAGTCATATCGCGGCGGCTGGAGCACCTAACAATGAATTCCTGGTATTTCTCACACCAGTACTATCACTACATCCTTTCCTAGCCTCCAGCTGATATCCCACTTAGGTTTACGATTATCCACCCATTGGTGAGAGACAAAACTCCATTTAATATCAAAACGAAACGTTTTGTCGGAGTCAGTGGGTAGCGCCAGCATACTGTTATATGTAATGTAAAACATTCGGAAATCAGTAAATTGTATACACAGGTCAAATTCGGTACATGCTAAGGAAACCTTTAACCAATTACAAGACAATAAGTTTTAGACTGGCCCAAATTCAAAGAGGCTTTAGAGGAAAATTTAAGGAATGTTATAGTTCGGTAAATAAGTGTCAGATTGTGTTGAAAACATTTAGATAAATTGATAAATTGCTTGTAACAAACAGTTTCTCCATTTTTTTCTCAAGTTGTTTACCTGAAGATTTTTTCTTCATCAGGTAAAAAAAGTAACATCGTGTTGGAATGGGTGTATTCGTTCGAGATAAGTTACCTAAAAGGTAATATACAGTATTCTGTGTATTGAAGGACAATGGAATTAATTATTCAACTATCTCAAGGACATATCCAAAGATTCGGGAAATTTCACGATATTCCAGTATAGAAACCATCCCAGGTGACTCATAAATTGAGAACACCAACTTCATAACGGGCCCAAGGGAGGGTGTAGATTGCACGAGTTAGTGTATCTAACGTGGCATCGTCGGGTTTTGGACCACCTGACCAGGGGCGTTAATTAATCGGTTTACTTATTCTATTATCTGATACTTTGATGCTGATAAGCGTAACACCATGACTACCATTTGCAGCTTCCACGCTACATGTTTCTAGAGAGAACCCTTCACCATACGGGAACTCGTGTTAGGCCGGCACAATACGGAATGAAACTTAAACGGAAACCAGCTAACAAGGCTATAGATAATCAGTGTCTTTTATTTCACTGATACATTTACAACTGGCCAGTCGATATAAAAAAAAACTGATTCAAATTGAAAGAAGATGTAGACGGCTATTCAAAGTTGGTGATAATTTAAAAAAAAACATACGTTTTTTTAGTTTTTTTTTTTTTTTTTTATTTTCGGAGCAAACAAAGAATTATGTTAAATGAAGAAATTGCTTGAAATAAGCATTTCTCCATTTTCCAAAATATTTTCTAAAGCTTTTTTTCTTTCGGGTCGATAAAGGACTGGGTTTTATGGGTAGGAATAGTAACCTAATCTCTCTGTCTCTCTCTGTCTCTATCTCTCTATGTCTCTCGTAGTCTTTCTGTGTCTCTGTCTGTCTGTGTCTCTGTCTGTCTGCGTCTCTGTCTGTCTGTAGCTCTCTTTTCGTCTCTCTCTCTCTCTCTCTCTCTCTCTCTCTCTCTCTCTCTCTCTCTCTCTCTCTCTCTCTCTCTCTCTCTCTCTCTCTCTCTCTCTGCTTTTAAAGACCGAAGTATGGTCTGTTTTTGAATGATGTAACTTATCCAGAAGTACGTTCTTGACTAGGTTTGCTAAATACAGGCCTAGCATGTGGTGCAGGGTGATGTGATAACTTCAACTGATCCAGAACATGTTCATCGAAACGCTTAATTGTATGTAGGATAAGCCTCTTTGATTTCTCAATTTTATAGACAAGCTTGCAAGCCTGTTGAAAACCTTCTTCTAATGCAATTTCTTTGGAATTATAAACATTCTTAACATATTTCACATTCCCTAATGTATTTATATAACTTTTTATCTGTTACCATACAATCCCGCTTTTTTACATCTCTCAGTAATTGCTTGAGATCAGCATTTTTTCATTAAACACAATGTTTTCTTCCCCAAAGACAATTATTTTTTCTAGTTTCACCAACTAAAAATGCTGTTTACAACTTCTTTGAATTTGGGCAAGTCAAAAAAATTTATCATCTGATATCACCACACCTACACACACTCATACAAACAAAATAAGTGTATTTTGTCATCGTATGATAAATATTGAACGAACGGAGAATTACTTGGAGCGAGTAATTTCTACAGTATCCTCTTCATACTATAGAAACTTTAATTCAACTAGCTTTCATTTTGCATGGACATATCCAGAAGTTTTATAATATCAATATTTAATTTTTTGAATAACGGAAAACGCTATGTGAAGAAATGCTAGAAACAAATAAAAATGGCTTCGACAAGAAATATTTCTATCAAAGCTGCCTGTCTTAAATTTTCATCTTATTTAATTCAGAGATTCTCGAGTTTCATTGCTTAAAGATACTGAACCGAACCGATTGAAGGACGGCGGATGTAATTTTTCCTTGCCGGACATTTATTTCCATGCTGGTATAATTTTGTGTCATAATCGCTACTCCCAGGAATGGGTCACCATTCACGCAATGCTGCTTTC
Source organism: Fragum fragum (assembly GCA_946902895.1). Taxonomy (NCBI): domain Eukaryota; kingdom Metazoa; phylum Mollusca; class Bivalvia; order Cardiida; family Cardiidae; genus Fragum; species Fragum fragum. Next base: position 12,288,430 of record OX336366.1, read on the forward strand.
TCTCGTAAAAGTTTCGGGTTTCACCGACCGTTGAAAGACAAGAAATAATTCCAAACAACAGTCATTACAAAGTTTGACGTTTTAGTGTCATACAATCTAATGCGATCCTTCATAAAATCTTTATAGTTTTACGGAATCATTGGCAGATAATAGAAGACTGTGTTCTACTTTTAGTATAGTTGAAAATAACTGCGAAGAATCAAATACTTTATAATTGTAAGTCTATCCAATTATGATGTGTTTTGTCGCTTTGTTTAGTGGTTGGTTTTGCTTCATCTTTTATCTCGTTCTTTCTCAAGTCCCACAAGTTTTGATTTACAGCAACAATTAAAATATCCGGCTTTTATATCTCGCACTGACTATCGGTCATCTTATGACGAAAATATGCTTTTGCTTGTTATGTTCTCATTTTATAAATGATTATATTAAATTTAGCTTAGCTAATACGTTTGTTTCTTTGCGAGGCCCCGTATGTTAACATGGAAGGGGTATTTAACCCTTTCTTGTTCAAACCCTGTTTTTACGTCCCTGTGTTTTGGGGGATTTTTTTACAATTGAGAAAACATTGCAGAAAAAGAAGAAATTGCTTGTAACAAGCAATTTCTCCTTTTTCCGCAATATTTTCTACCCTACGAATTGGTTATCTTTTAAATAAAATCCAGTTTTAATTTTTGTCTGCAAAACCTGTGAATTTGGACGGGTCTAAAACTTTGCTAAACAGGATAGGGTAAAGCACCTGTCGGTTGCATTGCTTATGGCCAGACATCAACCTTTGACCACTCCTTTTTTTACCATGACGAGATAAAACAAAGATGACTTGTCATCGATAGACAATTGGAAACCAAATATGGTAATGTATTTGCTAGTCTAGGCGCTGATATCGAATATTGTCCCCGGCTCTATGATTCCATAGATGACCGTAAAAACGTCATGAAAAGTTCCCTAGGGCCGTATGCTGGTTGCAAAGGAGATAATATTTAGAGCCTTTAGATGAGGTCTTGTTTGCATCGATGAGTATTTGTACAAAAATTGGTGCCAAGGACTTAATATTTAGACTTAATTTTAGTACACTTGTGATTATGAAAACTCCATGAAACACATTTGAATAGTGAGAAGGATTTTTAGAGAGACAGACAGACAGAGAAAGAGAAACAGAGAGAGAGAGAGAGAGCGAAAGAGAGTGAGAGAGAAAGACACAGAGAGAGGCAAAGATTTGAATAGCAGAGGTAAATTACTGCTCGCATTTCCAAAAAAAAAAAAAAAAAATACATGTTGTAAGCCAGATTTATCATTACAGATTCACAAGGTCTGCCAAATGCGAAATGTTTCAACTCTGGTTAGCCTGCACTGTCTGTGCAGGCTAACCAGGATCGATAGATTTGGCACTTCCCTTTTAGTTTGACGAAGTATTTTTGTTGGTTTGGCAACTTATACGTCGTAGTTAGAGCTTGTAGTTACGAGGTTCATATCACCGAACTACCATTGAACTTTTTGTTACATGTTTCTGGCTATACACTTTGTAAAATAACGCTTTTTAATATCGAAGTTGAACTTTCTGTCGGAGGTCAGTGGGCGTCACGATTGATCCGCCAATTACAATGAACCAAGATAGGAATAAAGAAAACATAAAATAAAAATAAAATCAAAAAAATGAAATGATGCTAAAGCTCTACCAAGTAAACAAACGCGTACAGTATTAATATATAAGAATTATATCGAGATCGTAGACCCATTCACAATACAAATATAAAATACTTAAAATTGTATTCGGCGGCCTGAGCCTGCCTCTATTAATCACACAGAATCATTTTGAAAATGTCGCGAGAGATACAAAAATCACGAGAGGTCGTCTTGTTAGAGGTTCGGTATAAATTGGATATCATTAAGAAGACATCCGAGAGCATTAAATCACGTGTTTCCGGTTCTGATCAATTTCCTGGTAGACGAAACCATATGCTTCCACGTTACAAAAGTTTGTTAGTATGATAGAGAATTTCGTTGCCCGATAACTAGGGCACTGTGCCCGCCCTCTTTGGTGCTTTGTTTCTTCGAGTTTTAACGACTTCTTGATGCATTGAAATTTAAGAAATTGTCACGACATGAGAAAAGAAGTGATTCTAGAAGATTTTCGCTTTTGGTAGTTCTCTTGTTCAGTTCTATGACCGCTTGATATCATTTTGAGATTATGAATATGCCCTTTTCATCGCAAAATAATTGAAATCATCGTGCATCAATACATTTTTGCTCAACTGAAAAGTTAAATGAACAAATATTTCGAATAGTATAGTCGTTCTTTTATAAGGAAAAATAAATGACTAAAGTAAGAATTAATGGTTCTCATAGTTAGCAATGTCCCTTTGAAATATAAGGCAGAATTTGTTGTCAAAAACCAAGGTGAGATAAATGACAAGAACCATTACAGATTTATCCTGTATCAAAGGGATTCTCTGACGTGGTTTGTCTTGAATACTTTTGGGTAACAAACATAATAGTGAAAAAGTACTATAATTCCGGGATCGTGTTAAGAGACTGTACTTACAATAAGAAAATAGACGTGGTTGTTTATATGTCCACGGATAGAATAAACGTGCATCATATCTGTTTTATTAGTGTGTGTACATGAACAATAAGTTATGGTGTACCGTTTGAGTCAAAAGTCCCCTGTAAATAGTCTTAGCGCAAAGAATGTGTGTAAGCGTGAATAATATATGTAAACCCGTTTAATTTAAGCGTTCGCGCTTATATCTTGAAAGTGCACGTGTTATTTAATGCGTGTTCTTTCAAATTATAAGCGTCCACACGTGTAAAGTAAACATCTTTATATTGTATGTGCACTTGTAATTTAGGCGTACGCGCACATCTTATACCCTTGAGCGCTCAGTTATTATGCGCGCACGCTTAAGTATTGCAAGCGCACCTCGCGTTCGGGCGTTTATTTTAGCGTGTACTACCTAAAGTGGACTTTTGACCTATTTCGTGCGCCGTAATAAGTAGCAGACTGTGATACACCCAAAGCTCAATCTTCTAGTGCCACGACGCGCTGTGATAAACGCGCATGTAACTCTATCTTGACAAATTACCTTATATGGCTGTTGTTCTATTATAGTTAATGCAGTTCTTCTTCTTTTTACCGCCGTTACAGCGTTTGTTCAAACAAAAGCCAGTCTTTGCGCGTTGTTTGTTAAGAATTCATAAATGATTTTCATTCATTTCCCCCTTTCAGGTCGAACCAAATAACCCTCCCATATTCTTTTATAGGAAATTAGACACAATAGTTAAGTCACATACCTTTTACAAAAGCCATTGCGAAACTAAAGCTCATTAATCTCTTTTCTGTTTTTTCTTACGCTATGATAGAATTTTTCCTGAACATTATTGAAAATATCTTTGGTTGGAACATTCAAATTTAAATTTAGAAAAAAACTATATTCTTTTTGCTTCCAAAATCTCATAACTAGACCGGCGACTCTTGTTGTATAATGCATACATTTGTGAACGTGGTCGTTTTGAATTAATTACAAATGTTTGCTTGCATCGGTATATACTGGCATCGGTATGTACTAAGTATTTTAACCCTTATTACTTCGTCGTCCGACTAGGTGCTTGTTATTTTTAATCAATCTATTGTTTATTTGGCCACTAAAGCAAACAAGAGCCTTCTTGGTATTAGTATGAAGAGGGAGGATATGAGTGAAGTTCTTCGGAAAGCGTATTTTGTGGTTTTACGGACTACTTCGATAATCTCCTTGACCGAACGAAATTGAACGCTTGTTGTTTTAGTGACTAGCGAGAGTGAAAACGCCATCACTGACGTCATTAGTGAATTTGTGTCGGATTTTAATTTCAACATCGAAGCTTCTTCCAATAATTGTAGGCTATCCATGTAGATTTCTTTATCTTAGTATTTTCGATCGTCGTACTTATTCATGCTTTTGGGCCAGGAGTATGTTTTGTTGTTGTTGTTGTTGTTGTTGTTTTTGTTTTTGTTATTCATTTATTCTGATATTATGGCTTTAACAACGGTATGGTACAAATCTTCACTTTTTACCAATATTTCGTGATTACATACACGTACTATAACACAGTCCCACACATGGACGCTTTTTGAAGCCCCTCAAGAATAGCGACAGGGAAAACATTTTGGAAATTGAATAAATTGCTTGTGACAAGCAATTTCATCCATTTCAAATAGGTTTATACCCAAAAAGTGGAACAAAATCTAAAACGTTTAATTGTATTACTAAACGACAAAAGTTTAGAATGTCGAAATTCAAAGAAGTTGCAGTTGACAATTTATAATTGCCTTTGTCTTTTGGGGTGGAAACATTGTAAAAAATGAAGAAATTGCTTGTAACACTTAATTTTTTTATAATTCACAATTTTTCAAAGCATTTATCTATGGTCATAAATGGTAGAATTTCGCAGGAATTGGTTAATTCCCAATCAATCCCGCCTTTTCACGCCCCTCAAGACAAAACGATTCGGACAGATATTGCAAAATGAAGCAATTTCTTGATCCAATAAATTCCTTTATTTTCAATACTGCTTTCTACTCCACGAGACAAAGATTTATTAAAATTACATCAATTTAAAATTGTCGTCTGCAACTTCTTTCAATTGGGACCAGTCTATAATTAAATTGTTTGGTAATTGAATAAACAAAAAGTGAAAGACAAGCATAACGAGGCTATCGTGATTACAAAGTTCGGAAGATACATTTTCGAGAATGGAAAGGGTCCCATCATATTCAAACCTCGGGCTATGACGAGTTATTTGTTTTCAGTCAAAACGCGCAAAAAATAAGACGAATGATTCGATACAGTTCTTGATAATTGTGTATTCATACGCGCATGATATATAGGTCCCTATCACATTATGAGATTATTTCTTTACAATCCGACTCCAAGCCTGTGATGAATTCCCAATTTCTTACAGCTTGTCCGGGACATATTTCTTCTCCCGTCATCTTTGATTACTATTTTTCCATCTGTGATATTTATTAGACTCCAGATAGAAATCTCAATAAGGTCCTATTTTCTACACTAATATGACGTCTTTTCGCGTCTTATCTCGCGGAGTAATATAAAATGCGGTATTGAGGTCTTGGCGTGTATCTGACATCTCATATATCTCGGCTTGACCGCGGGAAAGGAAATGTACTGCAAGAAATAATACGCGTAATTACTTTTTCTTCAAACTTCAATCTTGTCTGATATTGGCGAAGACCTGATTAAGATAAAATATCACTTGGTGGCCATACTGTGTTACAGTCTCGTCTGCCACTAAAATAGGAGTACCGACCTTTACCTTTGTTACAATTTTAATCCGAAGCCAGGCAACCGAATAGAAATGAATAAAAGCAAGTTAACAGATTTACAAAAATAATTACATATTTCGAAAAGGTAAGAACAATTGCTCTTCATTTCAATCGAAAATATCAAAAACGTTTGTCTTTTTTATCCAAACCTAGTAATTCATTTGGATAATTAAGAAAAGTTAATTCATAAAGTTTTTTTTTTTTACAATTGGTATTATCAATAACATTGTTATCAATTCATTTTTATCACTAATTTGTTACATTTATTACTATTATCAATAATTTAACTATCAATATTTATTATAAATGTTATTACTGGTCTTGAAGAAAAACTCAGTTAAAACTGCATATTTTGTCACAAGGATAAGGGGTAAAGCGGAAGAGGTCCGAACAAGATTGAATGCCAAATACATTACGGATTTGGCCGTATTTGGACTTTATCGTAACAATCTTTTATTTATGATAGATTAGGTTCAAAGTTCAAATCGACTTCTGTCTCCAATGAAAATAAAACTGATAGATGATGGCAGTTGTTTGTGTTGGTCTGTAAAAAGTTGTTGGGGGAAAAATACGTTTTCCTTTTCGTTGCAATTGCCCTTTATCGTTCGTTGTAAAAAAGGCAAAAAGACGGCATCCACACAGAGATATTCTCATTATTGTTTTAATCGATTATCATACACTAAGATTTTAGACAGGCCCAAATAGAAAGAAGTTGCTGACGACAATTTCAAGCTGGTTGAATTCAAAGATTTTTTGTCTTTTAGGGCAGAAATCACATGGACAATTAAGAAATTGCTTGAGGTCAGTGGGCTGGGCCAGCGATAGGTCAATTGACTGTGTTCCCTAGGCCCCGCCCATTAACTCCTACAGGAAGTTCCGCTTCGATTTTTAACGGCGTTATTTTGCAAGATTTATTGCCAGTAACATGTAACAAAAAGTAAAATGGTTGATGCGTGACCTAAACGTCGTAACTACGGCTTGAATAAACCATCAACAAATGTAAAAAAAATGGCGGCCAATGTTGGAGTTGATAAGCTCAGGTCCGGGCTGAATAAATTATTTGATTGGTCGGTTAATTCCTTGATCGACAACCGCGATTGGTCAATTGTAATGGTACTGTGTAGCTGTATCTCCTCTGCGCTATATTACATAAGAAAGGCTTGCATTTTAAAATGCATAAGTCAAACGGTGTCGAGATATTTGTCGCCGCTGTTTCAACTCTTTCCAAAAAAAACCCTTTAATGTGGATCCCAATGAAAAATGGCTGTGTTAAACTAAAAGAAAATTCTTTAGGGATGATTCAAAGTCATTCCATTTCCAACACAATTACACTTTAGACCGCTCTTATCCCCCTCCTCCCAAAAAAAGCAATTTCTTCTTTTTCCACAATGTTTTCTACACTAAAAATCTAATAATATTAAAAAAAGACACCAAAAAAATTGTAGTCTGCAACTTCTTTGAATTTGGTCCAGTCTAAAATTTTGGCGTCTTTGAATTGCTTAAAATATATCTTATCTACAAATAAACGTTGTCAAACATGAAAAGCCTTCTCCTTCATTCAAAAACTGGCAGTCAATTTGAAAAAAAAATGTTTCAAGTTTCCTCCCTTGATAGACAAAGATTTTGAATATTGACAATGCAGAATCTCGAAATTTTATTAACGTTTACTTTGGCAACTACACAAAACAAAAATTCACAGCAAACGACCCTAGAATTTCTTCTTATGTGATAGGAAAACCAACCAAGAATAATTGCATTTGTTTTCAATTTCAAACACGGAATGGGTTTTCAAGAGCCCGATTTATGACATTTTCCGATATTACACAAATCGTCTCCGTAAAAATTCGACGGGAAAAGACAATCTTACTGCAACAAGATATACTGATTGCGGCTTACTGCAACTATAGATATACGGATCGCGGCTTTCAACCAGAAAGAAAAAAACGACTGACCAATAAGATTATTCGTTTAGACAGGAAATGAGCTTTGAAGTCCGACATTAATGTCAAGAATTTTTGTTCCTTTGGCGACTTAATCGTCGTGGCTACAGTGGGATTTTTACGTCACATATTTTCTTTCAATAGGGATACATTCATTGCGTAACTTCTCTGTCCTTTTGAATTGTGGTTTATAATGGTACCGACAAATATATCGGGATTTTTTGACAACATGATTTGAATCACTCAGTCGAGCATAGGAATTTTTTTCCAACTTGTCTTGTATCATTTTCAATTGTCATACTTTATCAAGAACGTATTTTCATGCAATAAAAGCCATGTCTTGAATGAAAGTTTATCTTCGTAAGTTTAGCCCCCTCTAAAATATCTAGGTTTCAACAACTCTCACTTTTAGAAAAAAAATGGCTCCATAGAAATCAAATATCTGCGTCCAGGCACGCCATCTACATGGAAGTCGTGAAACTAAAATTGTTCAATATCTAGAGAAGATTTTATGTCCTATTTTATCTATCTGGTGTGTGATTTTCACCCATATAAGCTATAAAACGCACTTTTCTATCCCATTATCTGCGTGGAACCGGAATATGGCGACGTCTAAAATTGCAGCGAAACGCGATCTCGTGGATTATTTTCCGGCCGAAGCACTCATTTGACAATTTCTACTTGGTTTCTGTCTCATTGCGCGTTACAGTTTCCTGGGAAAAAGTAAAGTTTGAAATAAATGTGATATAAATAATATAAACATATCACTTTACAAGGCATTTCACAGAAGATCTTTTGTATTCTGATATCCACAAAAAATCTTCGAATGTATTAAAAAACACAACGCTGTGCGTCTCATTTCCGATCACTACACATGAGCGCCTAGTAAATACTCAGATCAGCCTGTGCAGTCGCATAGTCTGATCAGCGTATTCACTGTGCGGTCTACAGACATATTTCGACACAAAGCTTCTACACGTGATCATCGAATATTCCAAATGTTCTGAGAAGCTGTTCAGGCTGCTGAATGTCTGAACTTAAAGCACGTTTGAAACGGTTGCAAATGTAACTCAATGGTTCACGTGTAGAATGAAAAAGCTGTACAATTAGCATTTCTAGATAATTATTAGTGTTGTTTGTTTATTTGTTTGTTTGTTATGTTTGTTTTTCTACATTTGTTTTCTCTGTCTGATTGATTCTATAGTTTTTGTATATCTAGCAGAGAAATACAATGACTAATCCATGGAGTATGTGACATTCAATATTTGTTCCGTGTATCCATTACGGTGATTAAACTGTCACAAAATCAAATTTCGCAGATCATAATCCAACATAACGTCGTAAGTTATTCACGTCTACTTTCTATTACAAAGTTATTACTACCAAGAAGGTACTACTATATCGTCTCCTGTTATTCTTGTACTTTTTATAAATGTTTCTTTTTGGTGTTTTTGTATTGTATTGCTTATTTTACCCATTCCCACAAAAGCTTGCTTTTTACTCTATCTTTCCCTTTTCTAAGACATCAACTAGTTGTTGAACATGCGCGGATCTAGAAAGAAGACCATTGGTCTAGACTCCCCCCCCCCAGAATTTCGGAAGAAACATGTTACAAGATTCGTAACATCTGGAAATCAAGTGGCTCCTTTATATTGCCAGTGGGTCACCATAATGTCGTGACTGTATATTTCTTCAGACGACAATTTGCACACCATATTCCGAATATTATAAAATGGGTACATTTTCGGGTATATTTTTGCTCTCCACTCCCTTACAAAAATTCTGGATACACGTACCTTGATTAATCCAGAAACACAATTTCCAGTAGTCTAAATATCCGGGCTACGATAAGGGTCAAGTGGGGATCGTTTGTCGTATAAAAACCGCTTGATAGAATATTTTTCTTCAAACAAAAAAATGAAATCAAACCAAATAAAGCATTCCTACCATGAGGTCACCTGTGTTTACAATAGTAAAGAATGCTCTTCACTTAAATCCAATAAGTCTTTTAAGATAGACCACCCTTTTCAACAACCACGTTTATCAAGTGACAAATCATTTGTGGGATACGCATTTCTATAAATCAGCTTCAATCAAACTCTAGTTGCATCATTCTGGTCGCCGGAAATAGTATTAAATGTTGATGTTCCTTGGTTAATAACTTGCATAAAGCAACCTTGACAGTGTACAAGTCTGAAGTAAATGAAAAACCCATGAACATAAAACAGACCTGTATTCTTTAAATTCGTTGTTATCTATCCTCTTATTTCTGCATCTAGTATTATTTACCGGTCTGTCTCTTTTTCTTGGATTCTGTTAATTGTACTGAGAGCTTACGTGTTATTATAACAACTTAGCTTGTTGTGTCATTTTATAAAGTTTCTCGTGGAAGAATAGGTTATCTTAAACCACTCCCACACAATGACGCTTTTAAACGACTCTCAATATAAAAGCTTTGAAAAACATTGTGGAGAATGAAAACATTGCTTGTTACAAGCAATTTTTTCATTACCGACATTGTTTTCAACACTAGAAGACAATTATTTTGAAGATTTCATCATTTTAAAATTGTCATCTGCAACTTCTTTCAAGTTGGACAGGTCAAAAATTTTATCTTGTAGGAATGCATGGGTTAAAGCCATCATAGTCCCTTTATTTGATATCATATGTAATTTTGACACGTCAGGTAAAATAGGGCCTCCTTGATGTTCAACAAACAATTACTTCAAAAAGAAAATTGAATCCGGCAGAGCTCAACAAGAAGTTGCATCCCGAAAAAAAATACATTTAAATAGAAGGGTAGAATGTTCATTCTGATTGTCCTTTTTTTCTCTGTATGGCAAAAGGTGAAGGCATTTTGTATTGACGGTTTCCATTAAAATATATATGTACCTATGCTTAAAAAGATATTAACCTATTCCCAAACGACCAAAAATAAATAGACTGATCCAAATTGAAAAGTGTTGCAGACATAAAAAAATAATTTCTCATTTGGGGTAGAAAACATTCTGGACAATGAAGAAATTACTTGTTAAAGAAATTGCTTGTAATAAGCTTTTTCTTAATTCTCCACATTTTTTTCCAAAGCTTTTTTTCTTGAGGGGGGGGGGGGGGGGCGTTAAAAGGCGGGATTGTGAAGAAATGGGTTTAGAGAACTAGACAATTCTTATCGAAGCTTTAACCTGTCATATTTTCGGTATTACATTTCCTTACCCATTCCAACTCAATACCTCCTTTTTACGCCCCTCGAGAAAAAGCTTTGGAAAACATTGTGGAAAATGAAGAAATTGCTTGTATCAAGCAATTTCTTCATTATCCACAATGTTTTCTATCCAAAAAGACGGAAAAATTCAAAATTCAATCAACTTGAAATTGTCGTCTGCAGCTTCTTTCAATTTGGACCAGTCTAAAATTTTGCTGTGTTGGAATGGGTTAAATCTAATTCTAAAATTATTGGAAAGGCGGACAGAGTTAACGCTACCTTAATAATGAAAAAATAGAGATCACATTTCACATTTTAAGTCACTCTGAATGCTTCACTGAAGGTTTAATAGTCCAACAGGACAAAGGGGTCTTTCAATCCGCAACTCAACCTCTAATCACGGGAGAATCGCATTCGGGTAGCTTCGAGTGTTACGAATAGACCCCTTTTAAAACACTAAACCGAAAGGGTGTCGGCCATTAAGGGTATTTTGTTGTGTTTTGTACTCAACTTAAAGGAGACAATTTAAAAAGAAGTTAAAAAAGATTTGATGAGATGGTCAAAATCGATTAATGGAAGGGCTACGTTGGACGTGGATTTGATTATGCTTGTTCAAGGGCCACGGTTGGGAAAATCCTGGGACGAGGATTCGAGAATTTTGGTTGTCGTTAAATGTTGCTAATTAGGATCCCAGTGTGGTGGTCGTAGTTAATTTGAAGTGTGTGAAAGTCGCACAAAGTGGCCCCAACAGCGGGTTTGTGGGATTAATAAGGGACCTTAAGGACCTCACAGGCCGTATAAATGAGTGAGTTTACTATCTTATCTAGAAATGTTTTATTTATTCACTTATTTATCCATCTTTATAAATGTTTTGTTTGAAACGAGCTCTATTTCTACTTTTTACAAGTTATCAAAATCAGTAATTATGATTCACTATATATGTTAAAGCTTTGTAGATTCGAAAAATAATTCTAGACCAAAAATATATATCATATTGTTTCTTTTATATTACGACCTCGGCATAACGAATATAGACCCTAGGTCAGACCGCGGATTGCAAGTATATTTGAATTACTTTTCGCTTACAGTAGACGCTGATTATTAAGTTTTATTAAGTATTTTTTTTTTATATTCTCTCTCCCTTTCTCTCTCTTATTTTTATTTGTCTAAAATCCAACATTTTTAAAATATTAAAGCGTCATATTTGGCGTGAGGTCATTTCCCGGAAAAATGACGTCATATTACCATTATCGTATATATGGTACGGATTTTTTTCAGTAGTGTTCGATTCTGTTCGCGTCAAATTGATGAAGCTTATAAGGAATTTCGGTAGTAGTGGTATAAATAAATTAACGAACAAACCCGTATTTGTATTCATAATTTTGATTGTTTACCATGTCCTGATAAAGATACTAGCTTTCAAAAATGTTCTTGTTTTCGTGAGTTTCCTGGTGATTTGTTTTTGCTACAGAAGCGTTATAACATTTCTTCTAATTTAACTAAATATTTTATTTAAACAGTATTTGCCATTTATACATAAATCTGAAAAGCAAACTCTTGACTCTTCACTATTTCTTACTTGTTTTTCCTTCCAAAAAGGATCAAATTCTATTTCAAGAGATGTAAAAAAGGGAGTAGAGATAGGGTTTTGTTTTAGAATAAAATCTTAAGCTAACCTACTTTTATCTTATTTATTCGGGTTTTTATTTTCTTTTTTCTATCATTTATTATTATTATTATTGTTATAATTATTATTATTATTATACATGTACTCTCTTCAGTACATAATAATAAAAATAATAACAAAATAGTCAATTCTAGCTCATTTGATTTATTTGTTATTTAACATTTCACTTTTATATATGCACAAATAACGAATAAGGTCGAACTATATTCGTTTTGGAACAGAAAAAAAAACCTTTTACATGTCTCCCTTTATTTATATATTAATTTCAATGTTAATACTCTCATACTATGTACTGTATTGCAGTATGACAGATGTATTTTTCTTCTATTTGGAGTGAAAAAAAGGCAAGGGAAAATTCCGGAAAGAATATTTGCGAGTAGTTAATATTGCAAATCTACCACTTCAAGGAATTTAGTCCTTGGATATAACGGATTTGGACAATACCATGACACCATAGCATAGAAAGTATCGTGGAAAAGCAGGGGAAATGTTTGTAATAAGCATTTTCTATGTTTTCGACGGTGTTTTTTAATAGAAAAAACTTGAATTATTTACTTATAGTGAATTTGACGTCGGTATTTTTATTTTTAAGATTAAGCTGCAGCAGTAATAAAATATACGTAGAACAAGAAATAAGTACATGTTCTTTATAATATTACCAACAATGTTGAAAAATAATACTTTTTCTAATAGCTTATCAGTTAAACCCATCTTAGATGTGGACGTTGGGGGTGTGTTTGTTTGTTGTTTCACACTTTGAGTTTTTAAGTTGATCAAATCACAAATGAAGGCTTTATAATTCAATTCGACCATGTTACACTTGCATAATCCTGTAGTACACGAATACACACTCAAATTACGCTTTAAATCCATTCCCTAAAATCCTGATTTTCGACCCCCCAACACACACACCCCTTCAAACGCACAAGAAAAAACACTTTAGAAAATATTGTGAATAATGAAGAAATTGCTTGTTACAAGCAAATTCCTCATTATTTATAATGTTTCCTAACCAAAAATGCAAATAATCTTAAAATTTCACGACTAAGAATTTTCATTTGTAGCTTCTTTGTATTCGGACCCGTCTTAAGTTTTGTCGTCTGGTAACGGGTTAAATGTCGAGTTCGCTAAGGATTGGCCATTCTTTGTAATGATTATGAAAATACCTTAAACGCTTCTAAATATTAGATAATTCTTCATAATTTTAATTGTAATTTTATTTTTTTTCCTATTTATTTTATATTTTAATTTAATTTTTTTTCACTTATTTAGTTCTAATTTATCAAACTGTTTCATGTATCTTAAAAATTAATTGTATTTATTAGGTTTTTTTTTCAGAATTTCAAAGGGCTTCCTTCCCTAAACATATTTTCGAAAGCGAAATTATTCGCATGAATACAAACCCACTATCATCTCACAACATAAAAAATACCTCCATTCTTTTATTCTTTTTCTAACGATTGTAACAAATAATGAAAATAAGTGTTCTTTTTTAAATAGACATATTTTCATTGTTTTTTTTAACATCAATATAAAGCAGGTACATGTCGTTAAACCATTCCCACATAGTGATGCTTTTGGACGCCCCAAAAGAAAAACAATTGGGAAAACATTGTGTAAAATGAAGAAATAGCTTGTAACAATTTTAACAATTAACAATTTTACACACTATTTTCTACACAGAAAGTTGAAAAAACCCTAAAATTTCATTAACTTTGAATTGTTGTCTGCAACCGCTTTCAATTTGGACCAGTCTTAAATGTTGTGTCTGGTAATGGATTGACATTATCTCAGTCATACGACTGGAGCACCTAACCATGGATTCTAGGTACAAGTGCTACCAGCACTACCACTACACCCATTCCGAGCATCCAGCCACTCATCACACATAGGTTTAAGATGATCCACCCATTGGTGGGCGACAAATGTAGAACAAGGTTGGAAAGTTGAAAAAGGTTCTATTATTGCATTCGAAATAATGTATATGAGCCTATGCGTGACATTTCCATCCATTTCGCATGGGCGTGACTCGCACACATTGAGTACCCTGGACAGTCATTCGGGGCAATTAGAACCTTCGCTGAACCTTTAAGTCAATATCTATCTGCAGAGCGTAGAGTGAAGACTCTGATCAGACTAGGCTGATCTGAGTCTTTACTTGGCGCACATGTGTACTGGTTGGAAATGTCACGCATTTGCTCATATAATCTCTTTAAACTCTTTTAAGAATGTCAAAAGTCACAGATCTAAGTAAGGACGAACTGTTTTGTTTGGCTATACAGTTGACTTTGATTTCCACAACTATTTAAACTGTTAGTATTTATATGGTCACAACAGAACAAGAGAGCGGTTGTTGTTTTGTGAAGAGTTACGCGACAAAGAACCATCCGGAAAATATACCCAACAACTAATCCATTATCCAGGAAAAACTACCTAATGACGTAACTTTATGACGTTTGAAAATTAATATCTTTTGATGGCGTCACAAATATCCAAATAATTGCTACGCCCCTCAGAAAATTCTTCATTGGTCATATTTTTTTCAATCTCAAAAGATAGAGTAAATAAATAAATAAATAATTGAAGTTTCGTCAACTAAATGTTGTCGTCTGCAACTTCAATGAATTGGACCAGTCCAAAATTGCGTGTCCGGTAATGGGTTAAGTTAAAAAAACATTTGGTAATTTGAAGACTATCAGATCTAGGTCCAGGTTCATCCCAATTTCGATGTTCAGTGGCGGGATAGTAAGCAAGAGCGCTCTGTTAGTAAACTGGTGGTTGCCGACAAGAATGTATTAACCAAAGTTTTATTCAAGATATAGTTACGACATTTGTGCCACCGGACAATTATATACATTTTTTATCTCCCATAGTCTTAACCCATTCCCACACAATGGCGGTTTTTACCTCCCCCAAAGAAAAAAAAAAACGTTTTGGAAAACAAGAAGTTATTGCAAGAAGTAATTTCTTCATTTTCAACAATGTGTACTATGACTTTTTTCAGTTTACGCTACATTGTGATACTCTCTTTATTAACATGGTATATTAATATTGTTTTATTTATTTATTTATTTATTTTTATTTTTTATTTATTTATTTATTTATTTTTTGTATGTTTTGTAACATGTTATTTTTTGGACTATGAGCTTAAATGCTGAACGTCTGTAATAAACTTATGTCCTGTTTTGTTCTATACAGAAAGTTGGAAAAATAATAGAAAAAAAATATAAATAAAATTCTTATTGTCGTCTGCAACTCCTTTCAATCAGGACAAGCCTACAATTTTATCTGGTGATGGGTTAACTCGAGTTGGTATGCGTGAAACACGCAGACTGATCATCAAACCAGAGATAAAATAATCAAACATAGCCAGTACAGGCCTTATTTATGAGTCTTCAACCACGCCTCCCTCGTGATGCATTCTTAATCTCACCAAGGGTTCTTCTTTATGAGTGCGGACACTTCTTTCTTTATGAGAACTCAATTTACACAAGATTAACCCAAAAGCGGGAAACAATTCACTTGAAAGATTTATGGCTTTGTGCACTACGGGAGTCACACGCTGATTCAGGGGAAATAACTCAAATATAATTGTAAAACTCGGGAACAACCGCAAAGTCGCCTCATTTGTTATCTACCTTGGACATTTCGTCTAATTTATTTATTTGTCATAAATATCTCATGTTATCTCTGCATTTTTTTCCTCTCCTTATCAAAGAATATAATACCAATAACATTATTAAACCCGAATCAAAATTCTGTCTTTAAAAAAGACTTTATCTCTTTGTTATAACTTAAAATCCTTTTTAAGAAACAATATCTACTGTAATGCCATGACCGATCGCTTGATATGACTTTCGTCTGCTTCATTGTTGATTCAGTAGATTTGAGATTGACGTCATATTTCTATAAATTTAGCTGCCAAGGGAACAGAAAATTATCAGAAGATTTTAATCTAACCGCAGCATCCATTCTGGTTTGTAACATTGCTTATAATCAACCCTTTACCACAGAAAGTCTAGTTATCACGATGATTGGCTGTGTGGTTTTGTTTGTAACCCATTACCAGACGACAGAATTTTGGACTGGTCCAAATTGAAAGAAGATGCAGACGAAAATTTTCAGTCGATGGAATTTTAAATTTTTTTGTCTTTTGGAGTAGAAACTATTCAGGATAATGAGGAAATTGCTTGCTACAAGAAATTTCTTAATTTTCCACAGCATTTTAAATTTTTTAGGGTGTCACAAAGTTTCATTGTAAGGAAATGTGTTTATATACCTATTACCACTCATATTTTATGTAATATGCGACTGTATTCATTTACTTTTTTTCATAAGACCCCCCCCCCCCTCCGATAAGTTAAAATATAAGATAAATCTCACGGGTCTAAATGAAAGAATAATTTCGGAATTTTCGAAATCTTGTATCCTAGCTGTATAACTTAAGCAGATTTTTGGCAAACCCTCGGATGTAAGAATTCAATTCCACATTGCTATACGAGCTAGTTTTTTAACCTGTTCAATAATTTCACACGGGTGTAATGCCAAATTAATTGCAAAGTGCATTAACCTTTCGATTCAATTGCGCTCTTTCACACCCCTAGGGAAAAAAACAAACATGGAAAAACTCGATGAAATTGAAGAAATTTCTTGTAACAATCTATTTTCACGTCACGACTATATATTAGACAAATATTTCCCATTTATAACCTCAGTCAAAATTGCACGTAGGAGGTCAGTGGGCGTGGCCAGCGACCCATCGATTGTCTAACTTGATACTTGATTTTCTATATCAGTGCGTCTGTTCCAAATTATTTGTTAACTCATTACCAAACGAAAAAAGAAATTAAAAAAATAAGACTGGTCAAAAGTCAAATCTGCTACTAAATACAATTTTTTTGATAGTTATTTTTTTTTAAAAAAAAATGCCTTTTTCAATAGAAAACATTTATAATGATGGAGAAATTGATTGTAACAAACAATTATTTCATTTTCTACAATGTTTTTCCTGAGTTTTTCCCTGGAAGTGTCTAAAAGTATGATTTAGTTGAAATGGGTTAACACTGCAAAGGAAATTCGATAGAAGAATCTGCGTGATTTAAGAACAAGTGCATGCATGAGATAATTCAATAAGTAATTACGAATAAAAAGTTAATCGGAAAAATGGAGAAAATCTCAATGTCCACTAAAATTAGAAGTTCAAATATATTTACACAGACGGAGTATTCGATTTCTAATTTTATCGCCGAAAGGAATATTAATCATTTATATATTTACCAATCATTTCACGGACTATTTCACTCTTGACTAGGTGAACATCATACAAAAATATCATTGCGCCATGCGAAAAAAAGAGACCTCCCTTAATCCATTATCACATCACAATTTTGTAGACTGGTCCAAATAACTTTCAGACGATGATTTCAAGTTAATAGAAAACATGGTGAACATTGAAGAAATTGCTTGACACAAGCAATTTCTTCAATGTCCACACTGTTTTATAAAAGATGTTTTTTTCTTGAGGGGGGTCAAAAAGCGGAATTGTGTGGGAATGGGTTAGAGTTAAACTTATTCAAAGTCCAAATCTGCTATTTGATGGCTGTGAATTACATAAACATGTTGTCATGAAAATGACTGGATATTAAATTCCATTTATACAGTGGGTCAGTGAAACAATGTGACTACAAAAAATCTCATTTAAGCTGTAGTTACGCTGTTCCTAGGAATGATTGACTTTATACCTAATTAAGCATGCGAGAGTTGGTTTGTGTCTGTACAGTAAATTTAAATAATTATTTCCTATTAAAGATTATCTCGTAGTGTAATTATTAAACAATGCGAACAGTTGAATAAGTTACTTTACTCTACGAAAAAGTATACTAAAAAAATGTTTATACAGAATTTGAAATTTAATGTCTTTGTTGCACATTTTTTCGCTTTTTTTTCAGTCGGTATACGATTCAGTGGGACATAAATAATGCAGCATCCACCGTCAAAATTGCACAAGCAACTACCTCTACTAAGTAACCACTTTCTTTAAGCTACCAACGTCAAAACTACCCCTCATAAAAAATCTTCCTAATTGGACGTTTTTGTTAATGGATTTATCAAAAAATTAATCCAATGTTGGTGGATCTCATTAGAATCGTATCAATGAGACGATTCTAATGAGTTCCATCAACATAGGATTAAGTGAGAATCGTGCAATAACTGTTGTAAAAAGTCAACCGATCCATCATGTATGTAACAAATTCTGTATTAAGCGACTATTCTCTTAAATAACCACATATCGGCCGTCCCTTGAGCGATAGCTTAATACAAGTTAAAAGTATTCGTTTTTGTGTTCCTTGTATTCCTTTTTACATGGCGTCTTTCGGTTATAACAGGGCTTAATAGAAAAACGTTTCAGCCTCGCTTACGATGCTGTAGGTTATAAATCATGGAGACCTACATCAGAGATCAGCAAATATCTATAAAAATTAAATAGACATATTTTTGCAAGGTAAAATAGCTTGGGCGATAAAAATATGACAGCCGCTTAAGGTTTCTTCAAATAAATTTGTGATGAAAAGCTTGTAAATCCAAGGGGTGTCCCAGACCTTCGCAGCAGATGTTTAAAAAAAACAGTTGATATTGCTCGATCTACCACATCTATTAAGCGACCTCGTCGACTAAGCCACCGTAGTCGAAATTCCGTTTTTAAAGCAAAGGCTTTAACGAAGTGAAGACATTTTCCTGGAAAGTAATATCATGACTAAATCCTATGTTTGAAATCAATAGAATCGTCTCAATGAGAGGATTGTATAAATCCCACAACAACACAGGGTTGTGCGAAAATTCGGTAATAATTTATGTATGCAGTCGCATCAAGCCCTAATATCTATCAAAAATGACACCATGTCAGTTCTTCGCCAACTTCAAAAACTACTGAACGCTGCCACACCCCCCCCCCTCCAAGAAAGATGACCTGGAAAATATTATGGAAAATAGAGTAATTGCTTGTAACAAGCAATTTTTTCATTGTCCACAATGTTTTCTACACAAAAAGAAAAGAATTTCCAAATATTATCAACTTAAAGATGCCTGTATGCAACATCTTTGAAATTAGATAAGTGTAAAAGTTATCGTGTGGGAAAGTGTTAATAGAAAACATCTTCATTCCTCTAACATAAATGTTTTCCGTGTTATTCCAGTTCAGTAAAACCGGTAGGTACAAACAAGAGATATTTTTATTTGACTGTCAGGAGTTTAGATGTGATAGATTCTTCTTTATTCAATAGTCTAAACGATGTATGCATGTTAGAAAGTTTCTATAAGATGGTGACCACTTAAGAAAATAATTTAGTTCTACCTTGGTTTTGTTGCTGGAATCAGGTAAAAAAGCGGACTTCAAGCTGCTTTGACGGACAGAAACCATGATGAATATATGATAAATATTACTTCTGGTAATTTTTTGCCCATACCGCCGAATTAACATACTTCAAAAACTCCGACGAGCACCAGGGTATATAAACTTGACGTTTACATCTCGACCCCACAGCTCGCGTCTGCGTGTGGGAAAATATGGTGTAAGTTTCAGTAAACGTTTTCCGATGCTATTTTCTGTCAGTCAGTGCTGACGGGGGGAAGCAATGCTGATTGAAAAACCAAACGACAGATTTGGGATTGTGATACCACGCAATGAGAAATCGCGGAATCCTGATTTTTACTTTTTTGTAAAGTGATGGCAAAAACCCGTCTTCTGCATCCTTCCAGATGTTTAAGAAAATAATCTGACATCAATTACGGTAATAAAACAAACGTCTTTGCTACAGACCGAATGTAAATTAAACAAAGAATACTTGTAATTGAAGAGTTTCTTGGAGATAATACTTCTAGAAATTTATTATTGTTTCTGACTTTCATCGTGTTTTTTTTCGGAGATTTTTCTGTAAACTTACAAATGTATTCCTTTTATAGGAGCCTTCAACCTATTCATCAAATGCAAGAAATTACATGCTTTTTCGTTGTTGTTGACGTTCGTGTTAAAAATTTGTCCAACAGAGTTGATTAGCAAAGATCAAATTAAGGCTCTGAATACGACGGATCGCTGATCCGGCCCATTTGCCTCCGACTAGATGTTCGAATTAGATATTAAACGGCGTTATTTTGCTGAATTTATGGCATGTAACATGTAACTAAAAAGTAAAAATTGTTGGCTGGCGACTTAAACGTCGTAACTACAGCATAAATAAGCTGTAGCTACGAAGTTTAAGTCGCCAAACTAACAAAAATTCCTTCGCATGAATGTCGACCAATATTGGAGTTCAAAGTTTTCTTCCGGTCTGAATGGATAATTTGATTGGTCGATTGTCTTTTTGATTGACAGCGGCGATTCATCAATTCTAGATATAGTGAATAACTAACTTAACTGATGCCCGAGTTCTTATTATTCAGTCCGCTGAATTTGGAGCAATTTTGACCACGTCTTTTGAAAAAGAAACTAATTAATTACTCAAAAACTAATTGAGAAGGGCCAAATCACGTTAAGTTAGTGTTCGGGACTAAAATAGTAACAACACTATTTTAATATAAACATTATTCCAGTACGTTAACACGCCAAGAGCATTTCTTGTCAGTTATTTATCTAGCAATCCCCTCGGTGAATTGCGCAAGCAATTACGAGCGTAATTATGTAATAACATTTATTGCAGCGTTTCATGACTGAATGCACAAATCATTTCTGACCAATGACGTACTCAGGCTTGAGGATCAGTTTTTCCCGTGACAGACGCTTGCAACCCAAAACCAAGTCCGACCACCGACACTGATCCAGTTTCCTAGGAACTGTCGAAACTAATCATGCGCCTTGGTGATTGAGATTTTATCTCCCCCATCAAAAAGGGGATATCAAAATTCTGAAAATACATCTTTAACACATCAGTTCGGTTAAATTCAACCACTCTAAATTATGATGCTGGGAAAATAGCACGGTTTTCCACCCACTTACATTGCACAGTTCAGTGAGGCTTGGTATACGATCTGAGTTGCTGTATTTATATTGGACTTAATCAGTGTGTTGCTAGAATAATTTACAAATTTCACCAGTAACACAGTATAACGTTTTTACGGGCGCATTTGTACGAAAACAAATGAAATATAAAGTATAATATAAATGAATTCAGTTTTTATATTATTCAATGTTATTTTAAGTTGGAGATAGTTTGTATAAAAAAAAATAGCGTTGATGTGGTATCCGTGTAGTGGCGTAGAGGATATTTGAGTTAAAAATGATTTTTGGACAAGAAAATAAAAACTTAAATTATTATTCTGATGTGATGACGGATCTATTTCAAGGTAGGTTGATCCTTTTTTCAATGTTAGCCGTTTAAAATGGATATCATACTTTAACCAGAAAAACTTGTCTAATTGAGAATAAACACATTTTTTTATTTTTCTAAAATTTAGAATAAACTATCTTACTGTTATACAAAAATGACAACAAACGTGAATATTGTTTGAAATGACAAAGGTGCAACTGTTTTGTACATTTACCCATTATCAGACGACAACATTTTAGACTGATCCAAATTTAAAACAAAAGATACGTACATAAAGATTTTTTTCTTCTTTATTTGAAATTGTATTTCCAAGATGGAAAACAGTGTGGATAATGAAGAAATCGCTTGTAACAAGCAATTTCTTCATTTTCCAAAATGTTTTCCGCAGCTTTTCATTTGAAGGGGTGTAGCAATAGTCAAACAATAACGACATCCTCAAAAAATAGAATATTGAAAGGTCATAAAGTAACGTCATCTAGGCAGGTTTTCTTGAATAACGGACCAAATGCTGATGACTATTCGATTCTATCGCTAAAACACCAACCGTCTTTTTACAGCGATGTTTTACAATACCGGCATACTCTTAGATAGTACATACGATCCTCATATATTGTTGAAATAACCTTTAAGTAAATCGTGCTCTTCTTTTTTTCTAATGCACTGAATCTCACACGGAACGATCGTGTAAATAATTCGAGAATTTTTTTTAATCTAAAAGGTATCGATCTCAAATCCAAATACATTTTGATAATATCCATATTTTATATTTCGCACATAAATATAGATATTAATTTTCTATTTATATAAATGTTCTAAATCCATTGCGAGTTTTACAAAAATCAGTAATTGTTTCCTGAGTAATTACTCATGTCGAAAGAATCCGACATGAAATCAATCAGAAAATCGATTCTATGTGCTTTTAACATTTCTTTAAAAAATGCATTGAGTATAACAAGAAAGTTAACAAGATTACTGGCTATAATTGTCTGATAAGTTACTTCTTTGACATTTTTAAGTGATTATTTTAAATTAGCTTTGTACACTGTTGTTTTATGTTAAAAAGGCTCGACAAAAATATTTCATACACTCCCTTCAGCTAAGTTTAAATACATAAGCTATATTGACAAAAAACATACTATTATAAACATTACTGTATATAATTTGTTCTAATTAGATCATAAACCTTTTCATTAAAACCATTTTCATACTAATCTTAAATTGTATTTTACATGCAAAGAACGGAAATGGTCTCTACAAAATAACTTTAAAATCTTTCTCACCCCTACCCCCCCCCTCTCTCTCTCTCTCTTTCGTTCTTTCTTTCTCTCTCTCTCTTTGCCTGTTTAGGGTATATTTATCCAAAAGGAAAATTGTCCTAACACGTCTTTGGTCCTTTGGTCACTAAGGAAATGCATATGACTGTATATTTTATATTATTGAAAGGTTGTATATTACATAAGTTTGATGTTTATATTTATTTCACCTTGTAAGTCCAGAAAAAATGAAAATTTTATGTGTAGGAGTGTCTTGTTACGATTATGTACTTTGGTCAACAAAGAAGGAAGTGAAGTTCATTTTCAATTAGATTTTAATCCAAACATTACAAAACTTTTCATTTCTTGGCAAATACCTTCTACAATATTCAGAAAGCTAGTTCTACTCCTAAACAATTCTACATTCTTCATGTTATGCATTCCACTATGCTCTTTGCGATACATTTACAGATTACATATTCCTTACAAACACATTAAAACCATTGTATAAACCATATATCCTTCATTTTATGATTTAATGATAGAATACTCAGAGTGATTTGATCCAATGTATTGTAAAGGGAAATCACTCAGATGGAGTCTACCACTTGATACAGACACTGTGCATAAAAAATGCCAAAAAATTAACACAGAGATTAAAGCATAAAAACAGAAGACGAGTATTTTTTAATATATTTTTATGTATTCCTCAATTAATATCTGCAGGTCTTGTGTAGAAGAAATAACCAATTTAGAATCAATTCCTAATTTGGAGACAGAACAAGACCGTGTCAGATTCCGTGTATCTCAAACAGCCGACCTCTTGCCCTCCGTTTTGTTCGTACTACGCTTAATTCGTATAAATTTCCCCGGTCCCTTGCGCTACGAACTACCGGGGTTTTACTGTAGTGGAATTCAGTTTTTGCATCTTAAGTTCCGCTACACGTTTAACCCATTCCAACACAACACAATTTTAGACTTGTCCAAATTTGAAAGAAAATCTAGACGACAATTTCAAGTTGACGGGATTCTAAATTTGTTAGTCTTTTTGGATGGAAAACATTGTGGATAAAGAAGAAATTGCTTGAAACAAGCAATTTCTTCATTTTACACAATATTTTCAAAAGCTATTTACTTGAGGGGCGTAAAAAGGAGAGATTGAGTGGGAATGGGTTAACATAGCCCAATGTAAATGTTAACTTATGATTAACCATAAATAAGATTCGATTCTTTAAGCATTTGTTTCTCCTAAATATCAATTACATATGAATATAAAGAGTCTCCTAAACAAAATATGTGCCATCAAAAAATATAGAAATAAATCAACAATGATACCTTCGGATAAAAGAAAGAAATTAAGATTACAAAGTACAACTATTTACCCATTCCCACACAATAAAATTTCAAACTGGTCAAAATTGAAAGAAGCTGCAGACGACAAATTCAACTTGATGGAATTTTATTCATTTTTTTTTTGTCTTTTTTTGGATAGAAAACATTGTGGACAGTGAAGAAATCGCTTGATACAAGCCATTTCTTCATTTTCCACAATGTTTTCTATGAGGGGCGTAAAAGGGAGGGGTTGTTTTCGAATGGATTAAATGAATATGATAGGTAAACGAAATATATTAAATTGGATATGATAGGTAAACGAAATACTACAATACTATGTAACGCTATTCAAAAATGATTCATAAATCTCATTCTCAATTCGTTGATAAGCTCAATCAGGGTTGCGGAATTCCCATTCTCGACCTGTCCGACATGGGCTTTTCTACATGTGGATAAATACAATTTAAAAGGCCGGTTGTCCATGTAACAAATGATTATCAGGGCAAATTTCCGAGTGATACAAAATAGTCAAGGATAAGTCCTTATAAATTGGAAAATTATCATAATGTTTATATTAAAGGGAAGAAAATATATTTGTTCAAAATGCTTGACTCTTGCATTTTCTTCATGAACAACAATGTTTTCTCAAAATTTTTCTCTTCACTTTTTTTTGTAAACAAGATCATTTTACAGCTATACAAGTAGAAAATCACGGGGACAAGTGGAGACAATTTATATTTCCACACCACTGGAGCTGAATCCATTCCAACACAATGACGCTTTTGGGCGCTCCTCAAGAAAAGCAATTAGGGAAACACTGTGTAAAATGAAGAAATTGCTTGTAACAAGACCACGCCCGGTAATCTCGGGCTCCATCTCTTTTTGGAGAACAGTGCAAAATGGAGACAATGATACTTCCGATATGGAGACAAGGACCGGAACTGAACAGAAAAGGTAAATAATACAGTGCACCTCGCGTATAATTTGATCTCCTATTAACCTATTATACATTTTCCCAAAACGTTCAGAGTTTCATACCACATAGAAATGATTATATTATCCGTTGGCAGTGATAGATTTCAAAAATAATTCCGTTTGTGAATAGAAACTTGAATCAAAGATTGGACATCGGACCCGATCAAACACGAAAATACGTGTTGAAATCGTTCAAATCCATGTAATCAACAGTTCTGAAAGATTTAAGCGGCAATGACTGTGAAATGAATGATAACGTGTTGATATACAATAATGTTACCACAAAGAACTGCGTTTTCCTACCCCTTTTGCGGATTTTCTTAGATGAGAAGGAGACCAGGATGCGGTGCGGGAGACAAGATTCAGAGGGAGAGGCGATGCATATAAGGAATACAGTGAATGATTTTCTAGGACTGTAACTTTATGCATATTACAGGACACTTTTTCTTTCCCTTTTACACAGCAAATGTGTCTCCCAGACTCTCTAGAACAGCCATATTTATATCTGGTCTATATTTTTCTCCTTTCTCCAAACTGACTTACCGGGCCACAATGGTGAATATGAAGTGAACGCGTAATAATTTTTGTAAATCTATTCTAACGAAACATTTCCAAAGAAAAACAAATAGCTAATTTGAGAATTCAGGTCATCACAAAATTTGAAAAATACGCTAGGTTCTTAGAAATATGTTACGCGGAGGGAGTTCAGATCTGCAATAAACGGACGTTCTGTGCCTTATACGTTGTAAAAGCTCTATAACAACACCGGTGGTTAATTAGAATTTTCACACTTATTTAAAAAGGGGTGGGTGTTAATTACAGGCTACAGATGTTAAGACGGAAAGGGGGGGGGGCGGCGAAGATTTACTTCGACTGCAAAGAGCAGGTGGTTCATGACTAGAATGAATTTACAGTATACATAGTATACAGTTAGTAACATCGTAAAATTGACATTTACATTGATCAAAACCATTCAAAACCACTCACACATCGCTCCAATCATTCATTCCAAACATTCAAACTATTAAAAAACGCTCAAAATAGCTCAAAAATATTTAAAACCGTCCAAAATGAGCAGCATTTCATTCAAATCGATAAATAATTCTCAAAATAACTACAACAACACGTATAATTAGTATTATTATTCTTTCTTTTTCAAGTACCAACGTTTCGGCATACGCCTTCTTCAGAGTACATAATAATAAAACAAATAAACAAACGTGACGTCATTAACGCTACGTTAAAATAGCGGAAAAATAAATTACGCGTGTAGGAGCGTGCGATTCCGTAAAAATATGGCAATGTTTACAAAAACATTAAAATGCCATAAAACATCGAAACTACAGCCCCCATTCATGCTGGAATTCTGTGATTCAGCAGCAAATAAACGATTTGTGGACCCATATAAAATTTTCTAATATTTCTTTCATAACACACTGTGTTAAACAGGTAAGGATGAAATACAAATCATAAATAAGTGCACATATGTGCAACCTAATACTGATCTATATTGCACACAAAACAAAGCAGAATGAGATACATAGAAGCGCTTATCGGATAAAAGATATACTTAAAATCCTATATTAAAAAGTGTTACCTAAAAAAATGACAAATAGGAAAAAACGATTAGCGCCTCAAAACACCTCATATACTTAAAAATTATATTTCATATAACAGCTTTGTATTTAAGCCATTGGGGTTCATGGTTTTAAGCTTGTGTATCCAAAAGGTTTCTTTGCAAAGTCTATCCATATCATTTTCGATAATATCAATGGGCATGAAAGTGAAATCATCAATACTATGGTTAGATTCATTGAAATGAGATGCCACTGAAGAAGAAAAAACAGGATCTGTAAAGTTATTTATATCAAATCTGTGACTATTCATGCGTCTTGAAACCGGCTGTTTAGTCTGTCCGACATACTGAGTTTTACATTGATTACAGGTGATCAGATATACAACATCTTTGGTTTTACAGTTTGTGTTGTGTCTCATCTGAAAAGTTTCACCAGTACTAGTACTAGAAAATGTTAAATGAATGATTTAAATTTTAAATGAATGATTTAAAATTGTTATCGATTTAAATTGTTATTCAAATCGATAACAATTTTCCACAATTTTTACTGGCAGCTGAAGGTTTTGAAGCGTCTGATTGGTCCGTGAAGACACACGAACACAAAATCACGTATATTTTTATGGAAGGAGATAAAAATATTGCAAATTGGACGAAATTAGCGATCTTGGATTACATACTTTTACTTTCATTCAAAACTCGCTCCTCCCACTCATTCGATTTCATTCCTAAATCATTCCCAAATCATCCAAAGATTGTCAATTTCACGGTGTTATTAACTTAAGCAGTGAAGTTTTTTACCTTTTGACATAATCTAGGATAAAGCGCCTTCTAAATATAAAGAAAAAAAAGCTTTAAGCAAACCAATTATCTAAGCATTTAACCATCACAAAAGGGGACATTTGATTGAGAACAGTTACATCCACCTTCTATTGAATTCATTGTGGCATTGATTTGTTGGGGATTGGGGTTTATTACAGGTTATAAGTTTTCCGAAAATCACACAAAAAGGGTCGACTTTGACGTCCGAAGAGGGGCTGGGGTTACATAAGAGTATGGGGTCCTATTAGAAAGTTTACAATACATTTATATATGCATCGCCTCTCCCTCTGAATCTTGTCTCCCGCACCGCATCCTAGTCTCCTTCTCATCTGAGAAAATCCGCAAAAGGGGCAGGAAAACGCAGTTCTTCGTGGAAACATTATTTTATATCAACACGTTAACATTCATTTCACAGTTATTGCCACTTAAATCTTTAAGAACTGTTGATTACATGGATTTGAACGATTTCAACACGCATTTTCGTGTTTGATCGGGTCCGATGTCCAAACTTTGATTCAAGTTTCTTTTCACAAACGGAATCATTTTTGAAATCTATCACCGTCAACGGATAATATAATCATTTCTATGTGGTATGAAACTCTGAACGTTTTGGGAAAATGTATAATAGGTTAATAGGAGATCAAATTGTACGCGAGGTGCACTGTATTATTTACCTTTCCTGTTCAGTTCCGGTCCTTGGCTCCATATCGGAAGTATCATTGTCTCCATTTTGCACTGTTCTCCAAAAAGAGATGGAGCCCGAGATTACCGGGCGTGAAGACATTTCTTCATCTTCCAGAATATTTTCTACCCAGAAAGTAGAAAAAACTAAAATTTCATAGACTTTGCATTGTCATCTCCAATTTCCTTCGATTTTGACCGGTCTAAAATTTTACCGTCCGGTAATTGGTTTAAATTGTCTATTAAGTGGGTTTATGACAATGGAAGACAAAGTCTTAAACAAATTGTCAGCGAAAGATCTTAATATCTAAGGCTGGCTTTTTCCCTAATGTTTTCATAAAGGGGCTGGATTAATAAAAAAGCAGATTGCGATCGATCTTGACCTTACAAAGAATTCCCCGATGAAGCGCCGTCAATTTAGAATCAAGCCTATTGAGTTACATACTAGGCTTCTGTTTTGTCATGCAGATTTACAACACTGAGATTTCAGAATGGAACTTGTTGATGAATTTGTGTGGCTTGTTGAATAACTGCTTCATAACGCGGCGGTTATCGCGTTAACCAATTGACAGACGACACCATTTTTGACTTGTCCACATTGCAGACGACAATTTGAAATACATTAAGTATAAAGCAAAATAACTGTCAAAAAGGACAGAAAACATTGTGATAAAAAGAAAAAGAACTTGTTACAAGCAATGCCTACTTTTCTCAAAATGTTGTCCACAGCTGTTTTTCTTAGGTGCGCAAAAATGCGGGATTTTTTGGTAATTGATTTAACTTTTCCTGTTAAATTGACTAATTTCTTGAGCGACATTATATGTATACGGATTGTTGTCTTAGAGAGATCGATGTAGACTTTCGTCCAAAATCTTTTTCAATACTTGTAAAATGATTCTAGTTCATGCAAGGCCTTAAATACCTAATTACGTTTACTTAAGACCTATTATTATCCATACGAGTTATAACGTATTCTTTATCTCGTATTAGAAATTTCGCAAATTCATAAATAGACTTCTTTATGCCTAAACCTTCCTCAACGGCATTTTGTTTTCAAGATTCTAGAATAAACTACCTATATGATTCATAAAACTGGTTAAAATGTCAATGTTTTAAAAAACTGACAAAGTTACATCTTTTTTGTAAAATTACCCATTACCAGAAGACATAATTTTAGACTGATTTATATCAAAAGAAGTAGCTGATGAGGATTGTTGTTGTTATTTTTGATCTGTATTTCGGAGATGGGAAACGTTGTGGATATGGAAATTTCAAGAAATAACAAGACATTTCTTCATTTTCCATAATGTTTTTTCAAAGATTTTGCTTGACATGCGTAGCAATAATCAATCATTTATGACGTCATCAAAATATTTGAACTCTCCAACGTCACAACCGCAACGTCATCCAGGCAGGGTTTTATGAAAAACACATTATGAATATAGGATGTCAACCAGTGCGACAGTGTTTCTTTGTTGTGTACTATGGCTGTAACACGTCGTGTGGGAAAACTCATTTTCGCCATATGTCCACGTTACATACATAAACCTTTTATCTTCAAAGTAAATAAAATGAAATTCACAGGGCTTCTTGTGTTCTTATCATTTTCAGAAGGAGTTTTCACTCGTTTAATTTTTATTACAGTCTGAACGTCTTGTCGGAACATAGCCACTAATCGATCTTTGTATCTGGTGTTGTTGGTCTTAACTCCGTGTTTTTCTCCCTGTCTGTTCTAATATATCTAAGAAAATCTATATTATAACATTTTGTTAATTTTTAATTAACATTCCAAATTAATTCCCCAAATGTAGTTTGTTTTTGTTGAAATTAAAAGGCTATTTTCCCGATTTTACTCAAATTATCAATTAGACACATGCACTATTTTGAAATGAATGTAAGATAATCAGATTCTAGGTCAGATACTTTAAAAAGGGTAAAAACTATCGCCCTTGGTCACACTGCGCAGTCCGCAACTCTATGCTTTTATGCTGGACGGATCACGAAGGTTAATCGCTCTTTCAAAACGTCAGGAAAGCAAAGTATTTCTTTTAAAAAGACAGGCAAACGGAACATTGTGCAAGAATTATGATTGAGTTTTATTGCATTAGATAGATACCCACATCAAACCGAGCTTACTTTTTATCTCAGAAAGTATATCTATGTAATTACAAAATTTTATACTGTGGGCCGTGGCCCGTATTTGACTCGTACAGAGGTTTTTTCCCCTCTAAAATCTCAAAATAGCCTATTTTGACACTTAGAAATTTCTCCAAAATGGGGTCATTTTCACCCAACTGAAAGAAAATTGTAGAGGTCAAAACAGGGGCTAATCCCTCATTTTTCAGTTATGAAAAAAATGTTCTATGATTCGTTGCTTAATACACATCTTAACCCATTCCCATACAGCAAATTTTAGACTGATCCAAATTAAAAGAAAGTACAGAAGTTTCAAGTTGATGAAATTTTAATTTTTCTTTATCTTTTTGGGTTGAAAACAGTGTGGATAATGAAGAAATTGCTTGATACAAGCAATATCTCATTTTCCACAATGTTTTCCAAGTTTTTTTCTTGAGGGGCGTATAAAGGAGGGATCGAGTTGGAATGGATTAAAAAGAAACGCTCAGTTAGTACTTAAACCTTCTGAATTTCTAATCATGCTTTTGACCCGTTCAAAATCAATTTTGAACTTTAGTTTGGACTCAAGATTTCATAATCAAGGATTCATTGACTCCTCAATTTTAAATGCTATCACGAGCCCTGATTGGCTCATGAAAACGTGTGCTAAAAGATCACCAAAAGTTCAACCGAAAAGCATACGTCTTTAGGAATGGTCACATAATGCTACTCCAATAACACATAGTAAGGAAATATTGTTCAGGATTTGATCTGACTTTTCGCCATTCTAACTAAATCATATATTAATACCGAATCATTATTATTTTTTAATTTTTTTTTATTGGTTTGGCGAGTTAAACGTCGTAACTTTTTCTTATTCAAGCTCTAGTTGTAGTCGCCAACCAACTGTTATAGTTTTTGTGTTACATGCTTCTATATAACTATGAATTTTGCAAAATAACGCCATTTAAATTCGAAGCGGAATTTCCTGTCGGAGTCAACGGACAAGGTCAACGCAGTAATTCAACAATGTTTTCCAAAGCTTTTTCTTGGGGCGTAAAAAAGCGAGATTGTGTGCGAATAGATTAACGCAGATTTTCTGGTTATGACAAGCTTATTGACGCCTTAGGCCAAATCTAAAATAGACTGTAATGAAATTGGCTGCTTATTACAGGTTGTCCCTTGTGCAAGTCTGGCTTAAAATCTTATTCGCAACTGTGAAGAGTTTGTTTCGTGCAGGTTTTCTCATTCCTTCAGTCGTTAATCAGTCGTTAGTATGGTGTATTAGTAAATAATGAATGTCTTAATGGGTTCTACCTTGGAAATCTGCATAACTCCGTATAATACAAGTCATTTGGTTGGAATACTTATTGGAATGAGCACGTCAAAACAATTAGAAAGAAACAACAAAGAGATATTCCCCTGATGTAGGCAATATTGTGAGCTACGAAATCGTTTAAAACTATTTAGTTAATAATATCATTATTCGTCGCAAGAGGGAATTTTCAAATGACAATGAAAAAATCATTCTTTAATATATGATTTATTCAAAATTCATATCAAAAAGCTTGATATACATAAAAATATACGATATAATTAAACATATAAGCATTGACCGATCGCGATTGACAATCAAAGAATAAAATGATCAATCAATTCCTTCGTTTAAACCGGAAATGAATGTTGAACTCCGACATAGGCCGTCATTCATGTGAAGCGTTTTATTGGTTAGTTAATACTAATTCATTTTAATTCGATTGCAACGAAAGCTTTAAACTTATAGAGACGATCTCGACAACTCACAATTCATTTGTTTTCACGTCCCCGAAAGATCCAATGTCCCATATTTTTACAGCTGGGTAGACTGGAATTGGCTATTATGTCTTGCCTAAGAACACACCCGGTGGTGGCGGGACTCGAACTCGTACCTTCAGATCATAAGTCAATCAACTATGCTACCCGGCCATCGAGACAGTTTTGGTTTGGCAACGTTAATGTCTTACCTTCAGCTTATTAAACTGTAGCCACGCCGTTTTAGTGGACAACCTACCATTTTTAGCTCACCTGAGCACAAAGTGCGAGGTGAGCTATTGTGATTGGTCGTTGTCCGTCGTCCGTCCTTCCGTCTGTCCGTCTGTCCGTCTGTCCGTCCGTCCACAATTTCTTTAAAAATCTTCTCCTCCTAAACCAGTAGGCCAATCAAGCTAAAACTTTGCAGGGATATTCCTTGGGTGAAGTTCTTCAAAAGTTGTTAAAAGAATTTAATAATTCCGTCAAAATCTCTGGTTGCCGCGGCATTTGAAAATGGGAATCTTTAGTAATTCTTTAAATATCTTTAAAAATCTTCTCCTCCTAAACCAGTAGGCCAATCAAGCTGAAACTTTGCAGGGATGTTCATTGGGAGAAGTCCTTCAAAAGTTGTT
Organism: Fragum fragum; assembly: GCA_946902895.1. Classification (NCBI taxonomy): domain Eukaryota; kingdom Metazoa; phylum Mollusca; class Bivalvia; order Cardiida; family Cardiidae; genus Fragum; species Fragum fragum. The sequence continues at coordinate 12,321,070 of OX336366.1, forward strand.
AAAAGAATTTAATTTCGTCAAAAACTCTGGTTGCTTCTCCTCCTAAACCAGTTGGTCAATCAAATTGAAACTTTGCAGGGATGTTCATTGGGTGAAGCTCTTTAAAATTGTTTAAAGAATTTAAATCCGTCAAAAACTCTTGTAACCGCGGCATTTGAAAATGGGAATCTTTAGTAATTCTTTAAATATCTTTAAAAATCTTCTCCTCCTAAACCAATAGGCCAATCAAGCTGAAACTTTGCAGGGATGTTCCTTGGATGAAGCTCTTCAAAAGTTGTTAAAAGAATTTCATTCCATAAAAAACTCTTGTCCGTGGCATATGAAAATTGGAAATTTTAGTAAATCTTTGATGTTGTTTTTTTTTCATAGACTACAAGGCCAAAGGCCTTTATATTTTGTTAAGAGCTTAATCATATGGTTCTCTACCAAGTTTTTAAAAAGTTAATCTCTGGGGTCAAAAATGGCCCGCCCCTGAGGTCTGAAGTTTGGAAAAATTCTTAATAAGAACAATTTCAAAAGCCTCTCCTCTTAAACTATAAGGTCTAGCATATTCATATTTGGTATGTAGCATAACTAGATGGTTTTGTACTATATCACAAAAAGTTTTCATCCAAAGGTCAAAAACGGCCCTGACTAGGGGTCCAAAAATTTGGAAAAACGCAAAATTTGAGTATGTTTAAAAAGAATTCTTCATTTTAAGGAGGAGGGCATTTATATTTTGAGTGTAGCATAGCCTGGCTGTTATCTATCAATTTTGATTAAATTATGCCTGTAGGTTAAAAAACACCCCTTCCCTGGGTGTCCAAAATTCGTAAAAATGCTCAATTAGGCCATGTTCAACAGTCTTCTCCTCCCTATCTACAAAGTCTAAGGCATTCATATTTGATTTATAGCATAACCAGATCGTTCTCTACTATGTTAGCTAAAATCTTGGCCCTGGGATAAAACATGGCACTGCCCCAGAGGTCCAAAACTTTGGAAAACACCCAATTAGAGCAACTTCAAAAGTCTTCTCCTTCTGAAATATAAGATGAAGGGCATTCATATTTGGTGTGTAGCATGACGAAATAATTTTGTACTATGTTACAGGAAAATATGCTCTCAGGATAAAAAATGTCTCTGCTCCTTGCATAAATCGCATTGAAAGGATTCTTCTTAAATAGAAATGGAGAAATTGCTTCTTTCTCACAATACTTTTTTAAACCTTTTTCCCTGAGGGTGACAAATTCTGGGGTAGTTTGGTAATCGATTAAACTATGAAGCCAAAGGCATTCATTTTCATTTTAAAGCATTACTGGATTGTTTTGTACAAAGCCCAAAATCCTATATTTGTTTTATTTATTTTGCTCAAGTTGTGTCTTTTTTATACAAAAAAGTACTGTAATTTGCAGATGCCTCAGGTGAGCGATTTAGGACCATCATGGTCTTCTTGTTACTTTTTTAACATGTGTAACTTTCCATAAATATTGCAATATCAAAGTAACACTTCCTGTTGGAGTCAGTGGGCGTGGCAACCGGATCAAATTGCAGGACCAGAGATCCACCAGTTATCACACATAATGCGGTAATCGTTAGGTAAGGGATGTTTTCGTGACCATGCAGTCCCGACTTCGATTCCCGGGAGCTTCCATCAATCTTTGGTCTTTTAAACTTGTTTCCCAAACGATCTTTAAGTTTAAACATACAATGCATGATTAGAAAAGAACTCTCAAACTCGTGTAAAACGTTAGGAAATAAGCTAGATTTATGTTCGAGAACATACCTTACAATTTCTTAACCCATAATTACCCAACAAAAACCCCTTAACCAGTCCTAATCCAAACAAAATACAGACAACAATTTTAAGTTGATGAAATGCTGAAAATCTTTGTCTTTTGTGGATAGAAAATATTGTGGATAATGAAGAAATTGCTTGTCAGAAGCAATTTCTTCATTACCCACAATGTTTTACAAAGCTTTGATATTGAGGGGTATTTAAAAGCGTCACTCCGTAGGAATGGCTTAAGCCATTCTTACATATTTCCCCCTTTTATGACCCGCAAAAATCCTTGAAAAGATTCTCTGAAATAAAGAAATTGCTTGTAACAATGTTTTTACCTTAAAAGACATTTTAAAAACTAATTTATAATCAATTGAAGACTAATTTCTTTTAATTTGCACGACTGTATCAAAAGAAAATACTGTCGCTAAGTTACCAATATATCGTAACTACAGCTTTAGAAGCTGAATTTACGATGTTTCTGTAGGTGAATGAGGGTAAGTAACTCCTTGATTTACACTCTAAAAACCCAAAGCACCTTGATGCAAAAATAGCCTAGACACCTTTGTTGCAACTAAACATAATCTAATTAATCGTAATGTCTGAGGGAAACCAATATAAACCAAATCAAATCAAAACGGATCTTTCAGAGATGAGCCGTATTACTAGCTTTGCGATCTGTAATGGTTCCCAGCCTCCCTCCAGATACATTTTGATAATTACCGACAGCTGCGCGGTACCAACTGCATTGGCTTGATCTCTTTTTGAACGTGTTTACAAATATGCCTTCTCTTAACCCTTTGCAAGACAACGAAATCGAAGACTTGTTTGATTCGAATGAAATTGTTATGATGGTTTAAAACGATGCTATAGGTACATGTTGCTTTCAGACGACAGAAGGCAGCTGGAGACAATCATTAAAAGTGAACATTACCACAATTATGCTCCAAATATCCGAGCATAATTTGGAGACGTGGCAACAACAAAGGGATAGGAAACAGAAACAGAAGCGAATCTGCAAGAAAATATTAGAAGAAAAATGCAAGATTACAAATGAGATAATATGTAACTAATTTAGATTACAATTTACTTTAGAATTTTTATACAATATCCCAATGACCGATAGCGTGTGTCAATCAAATACCCACTCGACCAATCAAATTATTCATTTCGACCTGATCGCCAACTAACCATTTTATATTCTGACACATTTTAGTATCGAAAAATTGTGCAAATTAAAGCCGTCCAGTATTAAAGATGAACTTTCTGTCGGAGTCACTTGGCAGGATAGCGATCCGTAAATTTGTAAAGTCTAGCGCCTATTAATATACAAAGTAATTACTTATAAGATACATGGGAATATAACGTTAAAATTTAGTCTTACGTGAAATACACGGTGTGACGTGGTTTGGGTTAAATTTACAGAAGTGTCAAAATGACGTAATGTGTTTATTCACCGTCGATTAAGATCAATTTCAGTAACCAACTTGGTAATTAAAACCATTTGAAGGCTTTCTTATAAGATGCGTATATATCTGCAAAGCCCAGCATTTTGAGAAATGTTGATTTGTTGAATGGGGTTTAACGCCGCTTTTAACAGTATTTCAATTATATCGCGACGGCTGGAACACCTAACAATGGATTCCTGGTATTTCTCACAACAGAACTACCACTACATCCTTTCCTAGCCTCCAGCTGCTATCGCAATTAGTTTACGATAATCCACCCATTGGTGAAAGAAAAATGTCTGAAAGAATATGTGCTGCCGGGAATCGAACCCATGACATCCCATTATTTCAAAAAATAAATATCGGTGTACAATTCGCCATTACGGTGGCGTAATTTCGGCTCTATCGTTGGGAGTAGGGTGATACCAGTAGAATTAATAAAATTTAATCAAGTCTTTCAGGTCCTTTATCCATTCCCACCCAATGACGCTTTTAGACGCATCAAGAAAGTAAGCTTTGGAAACTATTGTGGAAAATGAAGAAATTGCTTGTTACAAGCAGTTTCTACATTATCCACATTGTTTTCTACAACCCCCCCCCCCCCGAAAAAAATCCAAAATTGAATAAGTTTTAAATTGTCGCCCGCAACTCCTTTAAATTTGGACCAGTCTAAAATTGTGCATATGCCAATGGGTTAAATAGTACATTAAATAAACACTGTTTGAAGAGAAGGGGTTATTCTTATACAGAGCATTTCGTTCTATTCACATTATTTCTCAAACTCGAGAGATATTCTGAACCAACACTGAAGTAATAAGATAACGGGGTCCATGGGAGACTGAATTTAAAATCGCTACACTGGAATAGACCTTAACCGAAGGGTGCCATGGGCTGACATTTAACACCATGTTTAACTCGGTCAATATTTGTTTACTCCCAGGGTCAAAGAATAAATGGGACGGGAGGATGGTCATCGACTGTAATGAACTGGCCGCTCTCATTTAAATTCACGAGATTTTCACCTAATTTGGTCAATTAGGTTTGAATAGACTTGAGGGGTATCCGATTACAGACAGACAATTATATACAGAATGGGCGATGTTTAAATCGATATCAGATACAGTCAATTAAAGAGTGGAATTAAGTTTGTGGCCGAACAGGTAGGAGGGTAACTCATAACTAGATGACATAACTTTAAACTACTTTAAAAGGCGACACTTCAAAATGCTACTGAATTAAAACAAACTCCCATACATTTTGGAAACATACACATGAACATATTCTATTCAAGGCCATCGGTCCATGATACATACAATATTAAACAGTTACGGTAATAACAGAAAGTACAGAAGTGCATTGCACGAGTGGAAAAAATGATATAGAAGACTTTATAGAAAACACTCTCACAAACACGTTGGCACGCGCGCACGCAAACACATACGCAATCTAAATTTTGAGGCAATTTCGTTATTCGCGAAATTAAATATTGATATTTGTTTTAATACTAAACAAAAATCCAACAAATATTTTTTTATTCATTGAATTAAAAAAAAGCACGATAAATACACGAAATTGTAAGCACAATACGAAAAGACACCCATTTTCCACCGGTGCATAACGTTGAAAATATTGTGACATCATCAGTTGATTTTAGTCATTCAGTAGAAAACAAAATGAATGAAGGAGCCCAACAAGGTGATCATTTGAGTTACAGTCATGATCCGGCTATTATGAAACGTACAAAGCAAAGACAGATGAAGGGATAACTGAGAGCCTTAAAATAACCTAAGCATTTTCTGTTAACAATTCAATAAAATACAAAAAATGAATGGAAAAAACGATATTTTTTCATAATTCTCCACTTAATCGCAAGGACTACACTCTATGCCTTATGAATAACCTCAGAAATAAAGATTATATCTATATTAGTTATCATTAGTTCGTATTATTTATGTTTTAGTTATCTAATAATTACTGATTGGTCAATCAGCATGTATTATCAGACACCCTACCACGACTGACAGGTGTCAAATGACGTCATTAACATGACCACTTGCTTCTGTAACATCCTGATAGTATCATTCCATAGTGAAAGCAAAAATAATGTATATTATCTTCTGCAATATTAATACATGTAATGATATTAATGATTAATATAAAAACGAAAAGGAAAGAAAAAGACAGAGAGAGAGAAAAAAATATATAGAGAGATCACTGCAATAAAGCCTTGTTCAGCAAAGGGCCATAACTCTTAGCAAAGTAGAAAGACCATAACCAAAATAATAAATATAATATCTTTTTGATATAAATGATAATGTTAATGATGCCTATAATGATGAAAATTATTAATATTTGTGACGATAATGATAACTATAGATACACATGAAATATCTTGATACAAGTTCTTTGGTGGAATTCCTAGTATATAGTATCCAACACACACATCTATATATATTTGACTTTTATTTCTGCATTTAGTGGAATCATAAACCTATAAGTATTCGTCCGAAAAACGAAAAGAAATGTTGCAAATAGATTATAACGTAAGATTTTTTTCCTAATCCATTCCCACACAATACCGTCTTTTGACTACCCAAAAATATACGTATTTGAATAGCTTGGACAACGAGCCATATCTTCATTTCCCTCATTGATTTCTACCTAAAACTAAAGAGGCAAAGTAATTTAAAATTGCATGAACGAAATTTGGTCGTCTTCAAATTCTTTCAATGTTGACCAATCTAAAATTATGTCGTCTGGTAATGGGTTAACAAAATTATGACCGTCAGAGGATATTGTCTCCTCATTATTTATTTATTTATTTATTTATTTATTTATTTATATTATTTACTTTTTGTTGAATTGATGGGAAAAACCACCAACAAGTAAGTGAAATTAGTTTGTGTCTCGAAAGTTTAGTTTTGTTAATATAGGTTGGTCGCAAAAGCTTACCAACGGAAACACATTTTTTTACAGCATAGGGTTAAAGAAGGTAGGGTAAAGGTTAGATCGAATCGGGGTTATTAAATCGAAATTGCATCGGTAAAATTGTGGAAATGTGAATAGACCAATGTGTTTTCAAAATAATAATAACAATATTAATAAAAAACGAACAAAACAAAAGAAACCCCGAAAGAATTTACCCAGTCTCCATGGCTTGTCTCTTTTTCGCATGATGGTTCTTTTTTGTCTGTAGAAATGTATACAATCATATAAATGTTTATCCCTTTCTGTTTTGATTCGTTCAAATACAACTTGGCAATTTTTTTTTGAATTTTATTTTCTTATTTATCAATTTCAGATTTAAAGGCGGACATTTAGAAATAATACATACGTTGTAGTTTTTTTTTTCTTCAAATAGAGTTACAGCACACTTTCCATAAACGCAGGAAGATAAGTGTAAAAGATGCGTAAAATCGAGAAACAAATATTTTCATTGTAAACATGTCAAGTTTGCGTACAGTGGTCGCACTTCCGCGGCCGTCGACCGATTTGTTTACATATGTATCCGTTCATTTTAAACGAACATGTGGCCATTAATTGAATTAGTGTGAATATTTTTTTTGATAAGTCCTACGGCTAATATTAACTTCTGTCCGTTTGTGTCTATATTGATAATATTTATAAGAAAACGTTATCAAAGTTTAAAATAATGAAAATAATTTGATGGCAATGATTGTAATATACGGATGGCGAGACCCGCCTACCAATCTCCAACGGGAAGTCATAATTCGATTTTATCCCATTTCCACACAGTGACGTTTTTTGACGCCCCTCAAGAATATAATTGGGGAAACACTGTGTAAAATGAAGAAATTTCTTGAGACAAGCAATTCCTTCATTTTCCACAATGTTTTATACCCAGAAAGTTAAAAAGTCTAAATTTCTTTAACTTTAAACTGTAATCTGTCATTCCTGTCAATTCGGATCAGTTTAAAGGGCACTGTTTAGCAAAATTTCTGACCAGTTACATGTTTCGGGTAAAATAGTTGGTTGGCGACCTAAACGTCGTAACTACAGCTCAAATAAAACTTCTTCACATAAACGTTGGACAATGTCGGAGTTCACAATTCACTTCCGATCTAAATGAATGAATTTGTTGGTCGATAGGCTCTTTGACCGACGATCAAGATTCGTTAATTATATTACATAGGTAGCTTAATTGTTATGTTTCTTTCTTACTCAAGACAATATGTCACAAACATGTAGGTAGCATTTCTAGGTGTGGTTTTTGGTGTTGCGTGGACTAAATGGTATCCTATTATTTTCAAAATTGTGACCATGGCTTGAGCGTGGGGGAAGTGGACTATTTTCTTTACCAAGTTAGCATTGTAATTTTCTATATTATTGTTTTTCTGCAAACAACCATTATCATTTTAACCCTTTTCCTCACAATGACGCCTCACAAGGAAGAAAGCTTTGAAAACATTGTGGATTATGAAGAAATTGCTTGTTACAAGCAATTTCTTCATTATCCACAATGTTTTCTACTCCAAAACATAAATGTTTTGAAACGATCATCATTTTGAAATTGACGTCTGCAATTCCTTTCAATTTCGAGCTGTCAAATATGTTGCCGTCTGGTAATGGGTTTCAATGGGTCACGTTACGTTTAAAGAAGTTATCCAAATATCCACTACAATAAAAAAATAAGAGAGACAAATTTCACGTTTTTGTAATTTTTGAGAACAATGTGTCTATGTGCTAGTATATCACAAATGATGATGAATGGACAACGCCAAATTTGCCATTTTTGTCAAATTGTTTGAAAAGCCAAGTAAAAGAAAATGATCGCCATATTTACACAAAGATTTCAAATGAAACCTTATACCTCTACTGAAAATAACGACCAAACAAACCTTATGTTTACCTTCGGCGATCGCAGGGAGAACGGCAATTTTAAAATTATCCTAGTCGTTCAATATGTGTAATTGGAAAGAAATTAGTTGGGGTTCACCCTTTCCAGCTTAACCCTTGTCATGCTGAATAAATCCTTATCTAAATTTACATTAAAATCAAAGGTCTGAAAGTACCAGAGGCGCTAGTTTAGGGTAATAAAATATTTTGAAAATTTAATTTATAAACAACTCTAGGTTGAAGTAGTCAAACAGAAGGTGTAGACTAAGACCAGACCGCACTTGTGTGCAGGCTGATCTTTGTCTGTACCTCCTACCAAACAGGAATATTCCGGGTTCACCCTTTTCAGCACTGAAAACCCAAATTTGCCGAAATACAAAGCACGCTAAAGTTAGAGGTTGCATGAAGTTTTGACGTATTTGTCTCATAGATATTTGAAAGCATAGCGAATTTAAACCATTACGTGATGTTTTTCAATGCCTTTGATTTATGTAAAGTTCACTTAAAAATTCTAAAAGCAACACGAAAAACAAAACAAAAAACAAAACAAACACCAGAACATTTATGATGTTATACATTTAACTTATTGGTAAAAGATTCATGTTTAATCCTTTCCTGTTAAATCCCTTGTTTTTGCTTGTAACAAGTAATTTCTAATTTTTTTCTACAATTTTTTCCACCCTACTGAATGGTTATCTATCCAATTGAACACACTTTAAATTTTCGTATAAAAAATATTTGAATTAGAAAAGGTCTAAAGTTGTGCTAAACAGAAAAGGGTTAAATATATTGTTGCTGACAAAAACAGAAAATTTTGATTACTAAACAATATAGGTGTCAGGTTCACTTCAACACTGAGCTTTCCCACAAAGTCCTCTAATTTTCATCATTTGAATGCTGGCATTTTTTTTCCTTTCCAGCAAAATTACATGTGCTCAGTCAGCATCTAATATCGAAGTAGATTTTGTTTTGTCTTTAACCCATTCACACACAAACTTTCCTTTTACGCCCATGAAAACATTTTGGAACTTGAAGAAATTGCTTGTAACAAGGATTGTCTTAATTGCCCACATTGTTTTTCGGAAAGTACCCTGTTTTCAACGCAAAAAGCCGTATATTTTTAGAAATTCACCAACTTGTAATTATCCTCTGCACTTTCTTCAATTTGAACCAGTCTAAACTTTTGTCGCGTAGTGCCGGGTTAATTGAGCTTTAACCCATTACCAGACAGCGAAGTTTTAGACTAGTCCAAATTGAAAGAAGCTGCAGACAACAATTTCAAGTTGATGATTTTTTTTTTTTCATTTTTTTGGATAGAAAACATTTTGGATAATGAAGAAATTGCTTTTTTTCTTGCGGGGCGTAATAAGGGGGGATTAAGTGGGGATGGGTTAAGACATGCTGCCCCACGACTGTTCAGGAAAATAATATCTCTGAACAACGATCACAATCAAAGTTAAAGATATGATTTTTGATTGATTGTTATTAATTGATTATGTATCTACATGTTTTATGACAATGATTCCTGCGTGTTCAAGTCAAACTATTGAATAAAGAACCTGTTCTGTTCTGTTTATCATTAGCATCCTTAACCCGTTACCACGAGAAAAAATGTGGGAAAAGGAATAATTGCTTGAAACAAGCAATTTCTCATTTTTTATTCACAATGTTTTCAACCCTCTTTGGTGGTTATTTTCCTTTTTTTTTTTTTTGCAATTCGAAATGACATCTGCAACTTCTTTTAATTTGGAACAGTCTAAAATGTTGTCATCTGGTAATGGGTTAAAGACTGTAGGTAACGGTATGAAAGTCTATTCATGAAAACACAACTACTTCGATTTTGAAAGCAAATGGATTCATAGCCGGGTTGATGAAATTACAATCTAGAAAAATATATATTTAAAAAAATAGAATAAAAACTAAATGTGGTCTTTAAAGAAACATTATGATCTTGGTGCTCATTTCTACGAAAATTCCTTTTGATGCAATAAAAACGGGCACCTAATTATTACATAAATGTAAGGTTCGTATTCAATTCGTACAAACGTTGATAATATATAAAACGTTTTAAGCGAAAAGAAAAGTTCTTGTCGGAAAACATGTAGAAATATAGAAAATTAGGGGTTTGCTTACCCCCCCCCCGCTCCCCTCTCTCTTTTTCTCATTTTTGGGGGTTGCGAGGGGGGAGTTGTAGTAGACCGAATAAAATTTGTATATAAACAATCATCATATTTCCGGAAAGCCTTCTTAACCCATTCCAACTCAATCCCTCCTTTTTACGCCCTTCAAGAAAAAAGCTTTGGAAAACATTGTGGAAAATGAAGAAATTGCTTGTATCAAGCGATTTCTTCATTATCCACAATGTTTTCTATCCAAAAAGGTGAAAAATCTAAAATTCCATCAACTTAAAATTGTCGTCTGTATCTTCTTTGAATTTGGACCAGTCTTAAATTTTGTCAAGTGGGAATGGGTTAAATGAAATATTGTTAGCCGTCCTCTAGTGAACCTACACATAGTATATTTACATAGCTGCAATCCAAGTTAAAATATTAAAATCAGCTGGTATTTTGTAATTGGATCGTGTCCCGCCGCTTCAGTCAATAAACCCGAAATCCCGCCCAGTACGAGATCGAGTTACTGTGATTGACATAGTTGCTATGGCGACTAATTTCTTTGGCACTGAATGAATAACAATAATAGCGTGAGGTCGTTAAAGCCAGCCAATGGAAGACTCGAAATAACCCATTAACCAGATTATGTTCTCATTGCAATGAAATAGCGGGGAGATTCAGTTCATGCGTTCATACGATACCGTTCTGTGAGTATAGTGTTTCTTCTCTATTTTCAGTGCACTTTAGACCCGGAAACGGCCCAACTCTGGGACCTTTCGGAGAAGTACCGGCCATGTTGCACGAGCAGCCGCCGACCACCACGGTCGGGAGTTCGAATCCTGCCATGCTGCCGTCATTTGGATTTACTCAAGAGCAAGTGGCTTGTGTTTGCGAAGTGCTTCAACAAGGTGGTAATATTGACCGACTAGCGCGGTTCTTGTGGTCACTGCCGGCATGTGAACATCTACATAAAAATGAAAGTGTGTTAAAGGCAAAGGCTGTGGTAGCCTTTCATCGTGGAAACTTTAAGGAACTATATAAAATTCTAGAAAGTAATAATTTTTCACCTCACAATCATTCAAAACTTCAAGCACTGTGGTTGAAAGCTCATTATATCGAAGCCGAAAAGTTACGTGGAAGGCCATTGGGTGCTGTCGGAAAGTACCGTGTTAGACGCAAGTTTCCTCTACCCAGAACAATCTGGGATGGAGAAGAAACCAGTTATTGTTTTAAAGAAAAATCCCGGACTATTTTAAGAGAGTGGTATTCCCATAACCCCTACCCCTCGCCACGGGAAAAGAGGGAGCTGTCCGAAGGGACGGGATTAACGACCACCCAGGTTAGCAATTGGTTCAAGAATAGGCGACAAAGAGACCGAGCTGCTGAAGCCAAAGAGAGGTGAGAAATTTATTTATCAGTCTATTCGGCCATAATACTGTCTCCGTACCTCTTGAACGCAGGTTTGAAAAAAGAAACTTTTCAAAATGTCAATTATACACCTCGGAACTGCTAAATTGTATTAATAAATGTTGTGAAATCACGCTTGTTTCAAGTCACTTGTTGACAAGAAAATAGGTGTCTTAAGGTATGTGTAAGGTCAACTTCTCTGGCAGCCATCTTGAATAACGTGTAACATACATGTGCGTTTAGTATCCTTTCCTCACCCGAAATGTGCATAAACATCTCTTTAACCGCTTGTCATGACGACTCAAGCCTTGATCAATTAAAATCAAAACCAATCGAAATTTAAGAACCAACATATGGCAATAGTCAGAAGTGTTAGTTCTCACACACTGGCCAGACATAATTGTTTATTTATAGACGAATGCGTGTTCGGGTCACGTATGTATGTATGAATCAACATGCTAAGATTGTACTTGTAGGCACGACATAGAAACAATGGCGCCAAACAATTAATTCTGACCGATATTATTATTTTCCCCATTGATTCTACAAAATCATTTCATGTTTAATATTTTTTTCTCTTGACATAATCGTTTCTTTCTATTGTTTGTAATTCGATACTTGTCACGTATTCGAGGTTCACAATCAGGAACAGGTTCCATGTAGAATCCAAGATGGCGCCCTAATGTTTACACTCCCAGATGTACGAGATAAGCATTAGATACACGTCAATAGTAATCAGGGATTTTGGCATCTCTTATGTCTTTGTGTAGTCTAGCAGAAAGAAATATTCCATTTCTTATCTTCCAATACATTTTAGCTGATATGTATAGATAAATCTTGACCGGAAAATGTTTTTAACCCATTCCAACTCAAGCCCTCCTTTTTACGCCCCTAAATTAAAGGGCTTTGGAAATCATTGTGGAAAATGAAGAAATTGCTTGTATCAAGCAATTTCTTCATTATCCGCAATGTTTTCTACCCCAAAAGACAAAAAAATTAAAATTCCATCAGCTTGAAATTGTCGTCTGCAACTTCTTTCAATTTGGACCGGTCTATAATTTTGTTGTGTGGGAATGGGTTAATATTTTTGGCACAGATTTATTTATCGTAGTTATATTCTAATAACATTTTTATTGATATGAATGTAAATGGTAGTTTTAAAGACTTTCCAAATGTAAACACCATCATCTAACGAAATAATTTAATTCTTCCTATACACAAAAACTTAAGTTTTGAATGAAGTTTGAATAAATTAAAAAAGAAATAGTTGATAAAGATGGTTACAAAAATAATCATTTAATTGGTTGTAATACTAAAATGGATGATATTTTCAATGTTTTTATTAAAACAATTAACAAACTTAAAAAATAATATTTCTTCATAATAAAATACAATCTAAATGATACTTTTAAAATCAAATTCAAGTTTTTTTTGAAAATTATACTTATGTATAAAATGCGTTTTTCGTCAAACTAAACTTAGTGTCAGTAACTATGTACAGAGCGTATAGTGACGACTTGTAGATTCACAGACTTATATGAGTCTTCAATTATGGCAAAAGTGAGCTTTTTGTAAATGTCAACAATTGTACATTGTATTCTAACAAAATATTTGATTGAAACTGACCACGAACAAATCTTGATGGTCGAAACTGCTTCTATGATTTATTTTCCCGAAGCGCCATAGAACCGAAATAAGACCGAAAGAAACGTATCTTATACCGCCAGATACGATTAATTGTCGATTTATTTTTGTCCGTGTATCAAGATTTTTAATCCATTATAGTACATTATTATTCTAGATAAAAATGAACCTTGAGCTAGACTATTCTTTCGTTTTCGTGAACTTAATTTCTGAAGAAATAATTAGCTTTGTCAGATTAAAGAAAAAAAAATCACAAAAAACAAGGAAACTTTTTCAAATGAAATGCTGCACTCTTATCTACATCACCGTATAATTGGATATAATGAGATTGTTAATTTAAAAGTATTAACATTTCATAAAAAAATATCAAAATATAGCGTACAGGGTATGAAATAACACGTTGTTTTTTTATGTTTGATTTTAATTAATCATAGTTGACATTATGATTACAGTTGATATTTCACTAGTGTAATAACTTTGCTGAAACATAACACATTTGCGTTAAAACGAAATTGATGTCATAAAAATTATTATGACATCATTTTAGAACCGACGTTTTTTGTTTCGAGGAATATCAACAGTCATTAAATTCTAAGAGCTTTATTTGTCTCCCATTAAAATCAAGGTATGTTATAAACACAATATCAAATTAGTGTTAAAATATATCATTTAATGAACTCGTCAAATAAAACAGTTTTGTTTATATCTGATAATAGATGTCGTTTTTGGTAAATTTGGTATTTCATTATTACTCAATAAATATCCTCTATGAATTCAATATATAGGGAATATTTTGTAAAGTTATGAAAAAAAAAACTTTCTATTGGATTCGAACCGCTTAGGTAAAATTGGTTATTTCACGAAACTGAAGGTCGAGTAACTTATTATTTGAGAAACCACTACAACATTTTGTATCACAACTGCATCATAGTTCTCCTTGAAATAAAAGAGAAGCTTGTGAAATTTCTTTAAAATCGACCGTCTTTTAATCCTAATGATTTTATTTTTACATGACTTCATTTTACTGTTTATATCTTACAAGAAAAATCGAAAGCTTTATTTTTCGAATCTGCCACTGTTTTGATGAAACTCTGATGAAACTCTGATTTCTGTTATTACATATTCACCTACTATGTTTTCACTTTCGAAATGCGACCTCTAGTTGATCTAATTTCTGTTCAAGTATTCGTTTGATGTAGTTTCCATTAGGCCCCCTTATAGCTAGCCGAGCTGCATGTAGATGTTTGTATCATAGCAGCGCTTCAGCCGTCCTGTTTAACCCATTACTAGACGGCAATTTTTATACAGGCCCAAGTTGAAAGAAGTTACGATAATTTGTAGTAGATTTAATTCAGAAGATCTTCGCCTTTTAGATATGAAAACATTGTTGACGTTGAAGAATGCTTACTACAAGTAATTCCTTCATTGTGAATAAAGCTTTTTTTCCCAAAAGTCGAAAAGCCCCATTAGGTGAGAATGGATTAAAGAAGGGGGAATGTGCTTCATACAGGAGATTTTCGTATAATCATAATAAACACTTTCTTTTCAATTAACGTTCACTTTGACAAATGAGATGATATAATATTTTAACATTTGAATTTTCGAGTCTAATTGCTACAAAAATACAAATATATATTTATATATATTGCTGTAAAATTGATGTATACGTCATTTAATGAACCCAGTAAATAAGCTTTTGGAAGACCGTATTCTTTCGCTGATCAATTTTTAATGTGTATGTAGGAAATGCACGTGTAAAAGGCGAGCAAATATGTCAAATTTTGTTTCCATTTTCGGCTAATATTTTATGTCATCTTTTAGTTTCATATAAAATAGGATCTTAGAAACTTGGCTTTCATTTCAAAAAGACTGAATCGTGACCGGCATAGGAGTATCAAATTTCATGGTTTTAGTCACGTGGTATAGGTCACATGACCCCTTAGTTGGCAATGTATAATTTAGGAGTGTGTCCGTCATTATCAGTACATGAAATCTCAGGAATTTCGAGAAAGAAAATGCAATTCTTGTACAGCCTGTAACAAACTGGCATCATTTGCTGAATGAAAGAGTCATATTTCACGATGGTCCTTAATTATAGCGCACCGGCGGACGTTTGAGTAGGAAATTCATTAGAATTAGTCTTAATTTGGAAATTACACTCTTTGTGCCCCATTTGAGTTTGAGACAATTTAACAATTACGTTGGAAGACGCTTGCTCCCTGAAGACAAATTGAGATAATAGGTCTATAGGGATAAGACTATATCGAGGGCAAAGAGCAAGAACATAGTATTGGTCTATACGTTGTATGGACCCATAGCATGCTTTTGCCCTTAGCCCTTGATATATAAACCAAGACTGGTCTATTTCCTGAGGGTTCCTCGCGTTCTTTTTTCTAGCGATGTGCAAAGGTTGGATTCTAGAATTCTAAGGATAAGCCTTTTTTTCATAATATCTGTATACATTTCTATACAATCATAACAGATTTCCTTAAATAAACAAAATACAGAAAATTAAAACGGACTAACACTCACACACGCACGAAAACACTAAGACATATACACAGCAGTAATTTCTGACTCATCCCACTAAACCGTTCACCTCTAACCTAGTCAAAATGTGTTCAAACTTTTGCAATATAAGGACTAAAACCACACCTGAAAAAACAGCAAAAGTATAAATTTATCTTCTAAAATACTAGGAGCCGCCGTCATAGCGCAGTTGGTAGCGCGTCGGACTTTCAATCTAGAGGTCCCGGGTTCGATTCCCGACGGCGGCACTCATCCTTTCCGACTACTTGTCTCTCACCAATGGGTCGATAATCGTAGACCTATATGGGATAGCAGCTGGAAGCTAGGAAAGGATGTAATGGTAGTACTGGTGTGAGAAATACCAGGAATCCATTGTTAGGTGTTCCAGCCGCCGCGATATGACTGAAAGATTGTTAAAAGCGGCGTAAAACCCCATTCAAACAAAACAAACAAATCTAAAATACTAAATGCTTTGAAAATAATGATTATGATAAAAAGACAATAAGTAGATTAAGATATTGACACAATCACAGGCTAGAAGCAACAACGAAATTAAAAAAAAGTATATAGACAATGCCATTTGATACATTTTTTAATGTGTATATATTTTGTTTAAAATCATTTTATATTATGGGTATTATCTAAAAAGGTTCACGGACAATATACCACTCGACAGTGTATTTATTAATAGTACTTTTGTACAACAATTAGTATCCTTATTTTGATAACTTATTCTTAATTTGATCGTCCTAGTCTTCCTTTGTCCCGAACAAATGTCGTGCCTTAAGGTCAAAGACAAATGCAATACTTTGAGAGGAAAGATTATAGTCGGAGCGTATTTCTTAAAATAATGTTAAAATACTGTTTTTTTGTGTTTTCTTTTTTTTTCAGTTCATGTTATTTTGAACTGCACAGAGAATAAGTACACTGTTAAATCATTTTCTCCCTTCACTGTGCTTAATATTTTTTTGCGAATATTTTTGCTACTACCCAGTCTGCTCGAACCGGCCAACATCTTTTTCGACATTTAAACCATTGCCACACGTTCTCGCTTTTTCAACTACATAAAACTGTCTTCATCAATTTGGTAATATTGTTTCGTAGTAATGGGCTTACAAAACCATGCGTCAAATGTGGAAAATGACAGGGGGCCATGATAAGGTGCACCATCTGCCGCGATATAACTCAAATACTGTTGAAAGCAATTTTAAAAACCATGCAATCAATCTATTTTAGTGTGGTAGTTTTCTGTCTTGATCATTTCAATGCACTTTTTAGTGACTTAATGTGTGTGTATACAAAGAATACATAAAAGAAAAATCAAGAAAAGCTTTAACTTAAGCTATTTTTACGAACGTGTTGTGTTAAATTGTTCAATCTTCTGTAAATAAATATTTGATTTTCAATTGAGGCCACCGCTTCAAAAATGTTTACTATTTCGAATTCGTGACTTTCCAAAAATAGCATAATGTGTAATCGTAAAGTTTTATTAAATATGCCATACAATTAAAACTTTAGACCGGGGTTGACTACTGCAATTACGCTGTAGTATCATACGATACCAATAAAACCAGATAACCGGAAGATAATTATTTGGACTGGTTTGAAATTAAAAAAGGAATTGCAGACGACAATTCAAAAACCTTAAAAATAGGACATAGAATCGCATTGAGATTTGGTCTGTAATATTGCGCATAGGGCTACTTAATGGTATTTACCATTGAGATGCTGAATAAAACCATTTTAGAAATTGCACTAAAATCAAAGGACCGAAAAGACTGGAATCACTATTTATTGGTCATTATTTCTTTCGAAAATAAATCCGGTAAACAACACTGATTTGAAAGGGGCAAACACATGGTTTGGACTAAGATCAGACTGCACATTTGTGCAGTCTGATCTTCGTTTGTACCTCTGCCGAATATGAATACTCCGGGTTTAGCATGACAAGGGTTAAATGTCATTAAGGGGGTTTACACTTTATGTTTTAGCGCATAATTTTGGAGACTCAACTACAAGCATTAATCTTAACACTTAGCCCCTTGTTAGCCCCAGCAAAGTCCTAAGGAGTTGAACATGCACAAATGTGTTGCTGAAAAGACACCTCCATAGCACCTGTTACTTTTCATTACAATCTCTGGTAAATGTTGTCCCGCCGTGGGAGATTTATTTCTCCAGAAATTGCAAGAAGTCTTTCACAGCTAGCAAAACAGTGGTTTATTTTCTAACTGTCTCTGTCCATTACTTATCTGTTTCAAGCCATAGTCTGGTGATTGTAACTCCACCTTTCTATCGATAATGGAACAGCCAAATTCCAGAGCAGGAAAATTACCAATCGACATCGACTTTTGTTTGAATGGGATTTAATGCCACGTTCGGCTGAGGCAGGATCACCTAACCACGAATTCCTAGTATTTCTCACACCGGTAGTAGCACAAAATCCTTTCCGAGCCTACAGCTACTCATCCCAAATGGTTTGCCGATTATTCACCAATTTGGGGGGAAAATGTCGGAAAAAGATGTCTGACACGACCGGGAATCGAACTTGTGACCTCATAATTGAGAGTCCGACGCGCTTTTTACTATTTTTCTATTTCCTTTCCAAGCAATATGTTGTTGGTTTCCAATAAAATGTCTAAATTGTCCATTGTAATGTGCAAATCAATCACTTTTCTGTAGCTTTGACACATTCCTTTATACATTCAATAGATCCCTAATAGTCAAGTGGATTTGTAAGCCATTGTATAATTCTTTAAATAAAACGAAATGATTTATTAGGACTTTCAGCAGTAAGCATCCCATATAATCCTTGCCATTCTGAATGAAATGCCGTATTCAGAGATGCATTAAAATCAAAGTGCTGAACGTCATTTTTTGATCAATTAAAAACAAAACCGTGGCTTTGAATGTCAATAAGGTGGTATAAACTTAGATCACACTGCACATATGGCCAGGTTTATCTTAGTTCATACCTTCTACCAAAGCTTTGAGATTCCAGGTTTAACTTGACGAGCGTTAAAACTGTCCCAGCAGAAGAAACTTTTAACCCATTCCGCGAAATTTACGCGTTGAAGAAATATTTCTTTGGAAAACTTTTAGAGAAACAAGAAATTGCTTGTAACATGCGATTTCTTCCATTCTCACAATATTTTCTACTCATATAGCCCTTATTTTTCAATTTAAACCAACATTTTTGTCGTCTTTAGCCTCTTTCAATTTAAACCAGTCTAAAAATTGTCATTTGGGAATGAGGTAAACAAGGCAATGGTAACACATAACTAAAAACTAAATACGTTACATATATATTACTTTTTTTTAAGTAAACTCACCTAACATTAAGATTTTATTTAGAAAAATAAAAGGCCGTATTTATGACAGAGGATGCTAATGATTTCTGCGTTTAGAGCTGTTTTAACGATATTTTCTATCCGCAAAGCTGTGAGCGACGGCCTCCGAATTTAGACGTATACGGAAATAATTGATTGTTTATCTAGAATTGGCGCATGAAAGGAGATAACATAGGATGTGTCTATTTTCTTACTAAAGACCAGACATCTTTCGTGGCTTTGCGCTGTTCTGAATGCAAAAAACGTATTTTTGTCATCCCGCAAACCCTTCTTTGCTTGCTATGGAAATCCAATTGACCATAAGTCGAAATTGAAACAAAAAATCAAATCTTTTTAAAGGGCTGTGTAATGGAATCCCATACTATATGGTTCGACATTCCTGTGAACGCTTTTGATGGTACAATACCTGTTTTTACTTCAAACTTCAGCCGTTTTAAATTGTAAGAGTCCCCCTCCCCCCTGAAAATAGTTACTTTTCTTGACCTGCGAAGGTAATTTAATTTTCAAATACTAAAGAAATGATCCAATTCGCAGCCAATTCCCTGACCTATCCTCCATGCGACTTCAAACAATTTGTAAGAGGGTAAAGTGTCTTGACCTGACCAGAACAATCTAGTGTTTCGTGTGTATATTTTCTTGCCCAGGTGTACTGCATACCTAAGGCAGGTTTTCATTGTTTCATTCAGACAAAAACTTTTAACACATCGTGAGTCAGTCCTAGAAGTCATATTAAAATATATCATCGACAAATAATTACACTCCTACAAATGACCAATCGACGATGTCAATCAAATAATTGGTAGATCAACTAGACCAGAAGTGAGTTTTGAACTCCGAAATGGGCCGCCATTTCTATGTAGCTTTTTTGGGGGTGGCGACTTAAATGTCGTAAGTACAGCTGATTCGTCGCCAACCAACCATTCCCCTTTTTTGTTACATACTACTAGCTATAAATTATACTAAGTAAAGCCACCTAAAATTGAAGTGGAACATACTGTCGAAGTCAATGGCCTGAGCTAACGGAGTACATGGGCTGGGTCAGCGATCATTCAGTTATCTTAAGCATTTTGGCGATTTAATGGTCGTAACCACTGCTTATTCGTGCTTAAGTTACGACGTTTAGGTCGTTAACCAACGGCTTGCCTTTATTGTTTGTCTATGACCACAGTTGATCAATCGCGACCGTCAATCATGGAATCAACCGACCAATCAAAAAATTTATTCAGTCCGGACCTGAGCTTATCGATTCCTACATTTACCGCCATTTTTTTACCGTAATTAATGGTTTGGCGACTAAAACGTCGTAACTACAGCTTATTCAAGCTCTAGTTACGACGTTTAGGTCTCCAAACAAAAAAATACTTTTTTGTTACATGCTACTGGCCATAAATATTGCAAAATAACGCCGTTAAAAATTAAAGCGGAACTTCCTGTCGGAGTTAATGGATGGAGCTTAGTGAATCAGAGGGCGGGGCCAGCGATTGGCTTATTTCTTTATTGCCTCGGTCGAACTGCCATGTCGAAGATCAGGCGGCTTGCCAGCGATCCGTCAATTTCGTGAATAAATTGAATAATTATATTAGGGTAAAGCTGTGAGCCTGCATATATTTGCCATTGGTTTCCGCCCACGAACTCTCTTTGTTTTGTACAGATCCATATTACACTTTGTTTTCAAACGAGAAGGTATTTCTTTTAGTTTTAAGCCCATTAAATGTATAACTCTTGGTCATTTTGCTTATCATAACCGTGTTTCAGTGGTTTGAAAATACGTTGACACATCTCCATACGTACAATCGGTCATGATTGAAATGATTTTGTGATGTTCAGAGAAGTCAGTAGATTAAATAATTATACATTTTGTTTACCGTAAACCATTCAATAGATAAAGAAATAGATCAAAATATTAAATAGGAAACAATTATATTTTTCAAATATGTAATAGAAGCTACAACAGAGGAAAACCCTATAAGCCATTGATGAGTTTTGAATCATTTATAATGATATAAATTTTTCAATTTTTGAATAGTATTTTGCCTTGCGATTTTATTTAGAGGATGTTGAATTAGTTGTCAGGAAATATCGAATTTATTTTAAAAAAGTCATCTATAAAACGAGGCTTTGTAGAGTTTCTATCTGTTTAGACGATGAGTTAAACCATACCCACACAACAAAACTTTAGACTGGTCGAAATTGAAAGAAGATTCAGACAATTTCAAATTGATGGAATTTTAAAGTCTTTCGTCACTTTGGGTAGAAAACATTGTGGATTATGAAGAAATTGCTTGGTACAAGCAATTTCTTCATTTTCCACAATGTTTTCTAAAGTTTTTTTCTTGGGGGGGGGCGTAAAAAGGATGGCTTGTGTGGGAATGGGTTAAATAGATTCGGCATTGTATAAGCACCAATTGACATTCTATTTATAATACGACATACGTTGAGATACATTTATAGAATCCTTA
Source organism: Fragum fragum (assembly GCA_946902895.1). NCBI lineage: Eukaryota > Metazoa > Mollusca > Bivalvia > Cardiida > Cardiidae > Fragum > Fragum fragum. The sequence continues at coordinate 12,342,631 of OX336366.1, forward strand.
ACTTTATCAATTCAAGATATTCTGCGAAACAATTATTGCCGTTTGCAAAAAGACGTCATTACATGCAAATTGTGACGTCATTTTCACTGTAAGGCAAAGGCGTTATTTTATTCTTAACTCATTTTCAGTTATTTCATTAATGTCATATTACCTTTGTAATACGAAAAATGCACCGGATTTATTTCAATTCCAGCCGTAGGTCATGTTATGATATACATGTATTTCAATTTTCGTTTTGGGTTATTTTATACCGCATGAAATAATTTTGAGTATGGAAATATTTTTACTTACTTGTCGACAAGGTAGTTCATTCAGACTGTCTTTAAACTGGTTGATTTTCTGCTTATTTGATGATTGTAACAATTTATTTTAAGAATTTAAGGAAAATGGGGGAGACTATTTGTTTTTTTCATTTCGATGTGAAATTAAAACATTATTTCAAGCGTTTTGGTTTCAAAAAGTATGGTAAAGTTTCTTCATTCATGCCACGTAAATACTAAAAAGATGACGAGCATGTTCTTTTTTAAAATTCAAAAAAAGAACGTGTGCGTCATTTATTCAGTATTTAACTCTGTTTAAAAAGGGGGCTAAAATAGCACTATTGTATTAGTTGGTAAAAGAAACATCTCTTTCTCACTATGTTTGCCTTTGAGTACATTTCTTGTTTGAAAGCTTAATCAGTGGAAAGAATCAATTCATAAGGTATATTGTTTTTATATTTGTCAAAATGTTAAATGAAAATTGTGACAGGAAAAAACAACATAAGATTAGGTAATGTGGAATTTGTATAGGTAGTTTAAACTGGTACCTCTCAGAAATGTCGGTCATAAGGTTAATGATATTCTATACTGTGAACGTTTAATATTGAAAGAAGACTGCTTTTAAATGTCAGATATTTGCTTCTGTGACAATTAACCATGTTTTATTTTATCAGATTTTCTGAAATGCATTTCTGGAGAACATGTCAGGAGTGAATATTGAATTATTTGTTTGTTCACGAGAGAAATATGGCGTCACATTGGCACTATCAAGGAATGATCTCAGGAAACTCGCAAAACAGAACTTTGAATAAATGGTGCAAAAATTTAAGTATATATAAATAAAAAGCGAATCTTCCTTCCTTTGACAAGCACAATATGCTAACTACCGATTTACTTTTTTTTTTATTTAAGAGTTGAGAGGAATATTTTTTTGTTTTCATGGAGGAATGAAACGAAAAGACTAATCACACTGTATCTTAAATATCTGTAGTTTCATACCTCCACGAAAACAAAAAATATTCTCTTCATTTCTTGTAGTTTGATTACATCAAGCAAAACCAAATCAAAACAAAACAAACGTTTTACAAATTTTGATATATAATAGCTTCCTGCTAAATTTTGTTCGTGCAGGAATGGATTTTTTTTACCAGTCAGAACGCTCGTTTTTGATAGACGAAATTAAAAATCAAATTATAAAAAAATAAATAAGCACAAAATTGTCCGCAATTATTTTGTTCATTGAATCGCAATACGTATTGACATTAGAGTCCTCAATGACATGCTTAAAAAAACTTTTCTTACTTTTCTGATTATATATTCACAATAACTGTATAAACTTTTTAGCTTTAATATTAGATAAGAAAAATTACTGGGTGTATACACGACACCTTCGTGTACAGGAACCCGATACTCTTACAGTTGATCAGAAAACTCATTTACGAAGCCTATGAATAAATGGAACTCGCTAGATAAGACTTCAATCGCATTGCTTGTTACGAAACGTCCTGTTATCTCTTAACATTTCTTCTAACAGCATGCTGCAAATTTCTCTTTTTCAAATTATAGATAACCGTTCCTTTCCTATGAACCTTTCATTACGGTCTGGGTAAAAAGTGGATTTTTCATAAATTCTTTCCATAATTAAAAAAAGTGATTAATACCGGTTAGTTTCTGTACCAGTACTTGATACATGTGCTATCTTTTGTGCTTCATAGAAAAATCTGTTCCAGACTTGGATTAGCCCATTTCCTCGTGATGAAATTTTAGACCAGTCCAAATTCATAGAAATTACATACGACAATTCAAAGTTGATGAAATCTTCAAAATCTTTGTCTAATGGGGTAGAAAACATTGTGGATAATGGAGAAATTGCTTGTAACAAGCAATTTCTTCATTTTCCGCAATGTTTTCCAAAGCGGGAGGCTATTTTTCGTCTTGCTATTCACATATGCTTCGTTTTCCTTTCATGTATTCAATGTGACCCCTTTCTGTTCTTGCAGGGAAGGACACTCAATGCAAGGACAGGCGGGCCATAACCTCAGTTCACCAATGTCAAGCGACAAAGACGATAGTAACGATGGTTTAAACGGAGACATCAAGAAAGAACCGGAACTGGCTAGTCCCCAATCCGTGTATACCGACTTACAGAAAGCTCTACCGGGTGGGGGGATTATGCCTGGACTGGATATGCAACCTAATGGCAATACGACGCACAATTCACACCACCCGGTGGTAACTATGAACAATGGTGGACATCACCCTATGGGACACATGCTTCAGGAATATCAGACATTGTGAAATTGTTTATATGTGATGGGAAGCAGTCATTGTGTTTTAGTTATAGTTCTATATATACACCGCCTCGCAAGGTTCTGAAAGGGTCTTCATGGGGCAAAGAACAACCAAAGAGTTTTAGCAGAGTATTTGTAGCTTTAGCCGGACAGTGTGCGCACGAACTGAGGGTCATTCGTGGGTCATTCGTGGATCAGCGTCCATGATTCTGACGGTATTTTGCAACTAATCGTGTACACTGGCTCCGTTTATCTTTGACTTGTCTCTACGACAGAATTTTAGACTGGTCCAAATTGAAAATAGTTGAAGACGGCAGTTACAAGTGATGAAAAATCATAGTCTTTCTGAGTGGATAACATTGTGGGAAATACAGAAATTGCTTGTCACAAATTCCGCAAATTCTTGACAAAAAAGCTGCGTATTACTTTCAAAAATAATCGAAATTTTCACTGAAATAACTACAACCAGTTACCACTAGCTGTTGGACTATCATTGAATACAAAAGGGTTAACGTATACATGTTTGGCAACGGGAAATATATAATACATAAAAAAGGTAATTAGGGCCAGTGTGCAGGAACACATGTAGATGATATTCGTGGAAAGTAAACCTGTAGATGGCCCGCGTTAGAGGTGGACAAGCTTTTTGAAAAGTGTGTTTGAGGTTTCTACAGCACGATTAAATGTCTGTAAGGACATTGGGAGATTAGAGTGCCATATGACATCATAACACAATTCCATTTGTATTTTCTCTTCGTAATTGTATCAGACAATCATTTATTTTAAATTCAAAGCATTACAATGAGTCGCTGCCATGACAATTAATTCGTTTAAGTGGAATAACCTTTAAACTGACTGATCGTTGGCCCCCGCCCACTGACTCTGCTGGCCAGGTCTAATGACTCCTACAGAAAGTTTCCCATCTATACAAGACAGCGTTAATGTATAAATTTATGACCAGGAACATGTAATAAATAAGTAAGTAGTTGGTGACTTAAGAGTCGTAAATACAGCTTGAATAAGCTGTAGTTAAGACGTATTAATCGCCAAACCAACATGAATATTTCACATTGGTGTCGGCCAATATCGGAGTTCAAAGTTCACTTTAGGTTTAAATGAATGATTTGATTGGTTGGTTGATTCTTTGATTGACAGTCGCGATTGGCCAATTGTTTGAAACCTTACAAAAATAATGATGATCTGTCAAAAAAATGTAGAAACAATTTATTTATTTGACAAACACAAACTCAATACAAAACAAAATTACTTATGTCACATTTCCGTCGGCCACTCCAAATGTAAATTTTATAGATTTATTACATTTTAACTTAAATTTTATACTGTATATTGTATCCGAGATATGCAGTTCAGGAATGTGAAAGTGAACAGTTAACATTTGTTCGGTTTCGACGTGTTCCACTCATCAAGGCAGTGTGGAACACATATTAATTGTCCATGAACCCATACATATCTGAATTCGACAACAAATTAGAATTATTCATTTCAGTCATTTGAAAAATATCCGTGATGTACCCTAATTTTGTTTCCTTGATACCAGTAATACTTGAACTCGACAAAGGCTTTAAGATTACAAAAGCTCGAAACTATCATTTCCTTAGTTTATCTTATTTTCAAACTACTTTATTTGATAGGGAAAAGGTTGAGATCACTACAGGAAAAAAGGAAAAGTTTGTTACATATAAGTCTATTTCTCTTTTTGAGAATGTTGAAAAATATACTGACCACAATAAGTTCACGAATTCTTTTGTGTACTTTTACAATTTAAGGTATATTTACTTATGATTTTACAAAATTGGTTAATTCTATTTCTCATAATTCATCGTACAAAAGGACTGGATCGTAAAGAGATTTCAACGTAAATTTTCTTGAATGATTAGAAAGGTCATTATCAAACATCACACCTTTCTGCCTGTTTCTTTAATGAGTTTCGTGAGGGTCGGTAGTAGCTTAAAACAAATTACCGCCGTCATAGCGCAGTTGGTAGCGCGTCGGACTGTCAATCTAGAGGTCCCGGGTTCGATCCCCGACGGCGGCTCTCATCCTTTCCGACAATTTGTCTCTCACCAATGGGTCGATAATCGTAGACCTATGTGGGATAGCAGCTGGAGGCTAGGAAAGGATGTAATGGTAGTACTGGTGTGAGAAATACCAGGATTCCATTGTTAGGTGCTCCAGCCGCCGCGATATAACTGAAAGATTGTTGAAAGCGGCGTAAAACCCCATTCAAACAAACAAAGTAAAACAAATTAAGTTGTTTTTTCTGGTGGCGATAACTTGTATACCATCTCACACCAGGGTGCTACCCGCGACACACCGTTAAGATTTGAAGCTCCGCGAACCGCTCAGTCTTGCCGATTTTTCTCCTTTCTGTATAACCTCCCTTCCCATCGACGAATTATGCATAAATTCGTGCCATCCGTTCACAGAACATTGCACTAAATACATATTTACTGTCAATAGTTGATGTGCATAGCTAGAGGCTGTTACGAGAAAAAACAAAACAAAATTAGAATCCATGCGAGTTTTGAGCTGAAATGCACCAAGTCTATCAGCACAGAGTCAGATATGGACAGTACTGTTACTAACTCTTGTCACTGGCAGCTCCGTGCATTGTCTCCCAGATTATGGTCTCTCTTTTTTTACCCCACAATGATGCTTTTGGACGCGCGTTCAGAAAAACAAGTGATAAAATCATTGTGGAAATTTAAGAAATTGCTTGTAAAAAGCAATTTCTTGCTTTTCCACCATGTTTTCTATCCAGCAATTTGAAAAAAACTAAAATTTCTTAAACTTTAAATTGTTGTCTGTAACTTCTTCCGATTTGAACCAGTCTAAATAAAACAAATCCGTCTGGTAATGGGTTAAAATGGGTTAAAACGAGCTAACAACTTATCGGTCTGTCATCTCCTGGATTAAGTCTATCTTCAGCTATTTTTGTTTGCTATCTTTCAACGGCTTTTACCGATTCTAAGATACAGAAAAATGGTTGAACTTGGGTATATTTGAATATTTATTCACGTGCTACACGTAGTTTCGCTAAAACTAGCATGACGAATGCGTTAAAGCACAGACTGAAAAAAAAAACAAGTTGGACAAGTTTGACCTTTGGCGGACGTTCCTTATTAATGGAATGACCAGAGGTCGATACAGAATGATCTATAATTTAAAAATCTTTAAAACTTATTGTGTCCAGTACATTCACCAGATTAATTATTCTTTATATAATGAGTAAACATTCACCAACCAAAAGATGTACTTGTTCAGGATTTTAATTTTCGATGACTCTCGTATCTGTTCCATTGTATTTATTCATATCGATTTCTTTTAATTTTTAGTTTGTTGTGCCATACAAAAGGATAATAATTCTAACAAATCTGAGATTCAATTATTAAGATTTTAATTAATTTGGCATAGAACCTATCTCAGTGATACCTTGCAAAAGTAGTAAAGTCTAGATCACGAAGAATCGTGGATTATTCATTACATCAGAAAATGTCTCTGAAGCATTTTAGTCATATCACTTGAAGCTGTTTGTTACATAAAGGCATATGCTGAATAACATTTTTGTCAAGGTCTTAACCTCTTCCCACATATCAAATTTTTAGACTAGTCCAAATTGAAAGAAATTCCAGACGACATATTTTAGTTGGTGAAATTCTAAAAAATGTTCTTTTGGGGTAGAAAACATTGTGGATAATGAAGAAATTGCTTGTTGCAAGCAATTTCTTCATTATCCACAATATTTTCTAAAGCTTTTTTTCTTGAGGGGCGTAAAAGTGAGATATTGTGTGTGAGTTATCTCTTCCCATACAGTAACGCTCTTTGACGCCCTCATGAGAAAATAATTGTTTCGAAAAAAAATGTGGAAAGTTTTGAAATTCCTTCAATATCCACAATGTTTTCTACCAAAAAACGGTACATTTTTAAAATTCCACTTAGTAAAAATTGTCGACTACGCCTTTATTTCTGATTTAGACCAGTTTAAATTCTGTCGTCTGATAATGGGATTAGTTATCATAAATTACCAATTTCATTTCGTGCTTATTTTCCTTTAATATTTCCTTGAATGTGCAATTACAATTTCTTCCATTGACTTCATCACATACGTTTTAAACTTTTACCACATTTTATGTTCCTTTCACAGCTCCTTTTCCAAGTTCTGTTTTAACCAATTTCAACACAAAAATTATTTTAGACTGGTCCAAATTGAAGGAAGCTGCAGACGGCAGTTTCAAGTTGATTGAATTTTAAAATGTTTCGTCTTTTTGCATATAGAAAACTTTGTGGATAATGAAGAATTTGCTTGATACAAGCAATTTCTTCATTTTCTACAATGTTTTCCAAAGCTCTTTTCTTGAGGGGCATGAAATGGAGCGATTGTGTGGGAATGTGTTAACGACACCCTCTGTTTCCACAAATTTTGATAGGTCAATCTATCAAATTAAAACCATATAAAAATTCACCCTGTTCAGTGTTCTAATTGTGCCATAAGCTAGAATCACTTATCAAATGAATGGCAGAAAGTTTAATAAAATGTATAAAAGATAAAAAGTCAAAAATGATATGTTGAATATACATGATTTGATTGTTTAATATAGAAACTTAACAGACAATACAATACATTAATTTATTGACGTAAACTATACAGTTTCTTGACAATGTCAACATACAAAAATATTAACACTCATAAGCAACACATGATCAAATACTCCTGAAAAAAATAATTATTTATATAAACTATAGTGCGTGGAAGAGAAGCAGATGACTGACTAAATTGAATAGAGCTTATCTATCTACCAATTATCAAGTTTGAATATTGTTTACTATATTTGTCCTCAGTAAGAATGCTTCTTTAACCCTTTACTGCAACTTCAAGTTAATGTTATTTGGATAGTAATCATTCAGTAGGGTAAAAAATATTGTGGGAAAAAAAAGAAATTGCTTTCCACAAGCATTTTCTTCTTTTTCAAATTTTTTTTTTCAAGTATACAACACAGGGAAGTTAATACCAGGAATTAAACAGGAAGGGGTTTTAATATACTTTGCCAAACAGAACAGAGAAAAATGAATACACTACAATTATCATTAAGACAACGGACAAAGAGGTCTATTTTAAAAATATACTTTGTTTATGTTTTTAAGTTTTGATACCCTGTAGATCGACTTTTATGAACAGAATTCGTTTATAATCACTAACCTTCTAATGGAATAGGTTTTTGCATTATTTATTATAAACAGGTCAAGTTTAACAGCAGATAGGTCCCTAAGATGGGATGCGATCAAATATCTGTTTTGCCTAGAGAACCGTGGCTGAATAATATTTTCTTACAGTATTGATTAGGGGGTCGCGTCTGCCAACCAGAGAATCCATCGGCCTATCACTTTCTTTTAGACCGGAAGTGAACTTTTAACTTCGACATTGACTGATATTTATGTGAAGCATTTTCAGTTGGTTTGGCGACTTAAACGTCGTAGCTGCAACTTATTCAAGTTGCAGTTACGACGTTTAGGTCCGAAACCAAACATGTTGCTTTGTTATTACAAATTTTTAGCCATAGATTTGGCAAAATAATGCCATTTTATGTGCAAGTGGGACCTTCTGTTTGGAGTTTAGTTGGCGCTGCCAGCGATCCATAGATAATGAATTCCTATTTCCAACGACAATGTGATTTTTCATATTTTTTAAATTTAATTTTTAGTTTTGTCTATCAAAAACGAGCTTTCTGATTGGTCGAAAAATATTATTCATAACTCCATGAACAAAATTTTGATCACGCAGTGATTTTGTATGCTTCCGCACAAAATAGTCCCATACAAAAAGAAATCAAAATTTGTAAAGCTTTTGTCTTTTTCGCTCGATGCTATTAAATTATACGAAATGAAGAGAATATTTTTTTTTTGTTTTTCATGGAGGTATGAACCGAAAAACCTAATCACACAATGTATGAATCCGCTTCGCGTATTCATACAGTGTGATTAGTTTTTTCGGTTCATACCTCCATGAAAAACAAAAAAATATTCTCTTCATCTCTTTATAAAATATTTTCTTCTTGTTATATATCCACAAAATCAGTAATGGTAAATTATTTTGAAGAAGTATGTCAACTCAAGATAACGCATGACCAAGAACTCGTTTCCGAGCATACGACCATTCCCATTACAGGGAAGTTACTACAATTAAACAACCATCTTGTGTTTTTTTCCCGAAGTATATTCTTAAACATACAAGGTAAAGCAGGATTCACTTTACGAGCGATCTGGTATTTTTTCATGGTGGTAGATCCATAAAAGTCAAACAGGCGTTTCAGTCTCTTGTAATAATATCCCCTGTAAACCTTTGATCTGTAACCAGACCGGAATCTAAAATTACTTAGTATGGTCGCGTTGTAGGTGTTTCTAAATTACTTAACTCTTGTCATGCTGATTATAATCTTTATATAAATGCACTTTAACCCATTCCAACTCAATCCCTCCTTTTTACGCCCCTCGAGAGAAAAGCTTTGGAAAGCATTGTGGAAAATGAAGAAATTGCTTATATCAAGCAATTTCTTCATTATCCACAATGTTTTCTATCCAAAAGGACGAAAAAAAATCAAAATTCCATCATCTTGAAATTGTCGTCTGCAGCTTCTTTCAATTTGGACCAGTCTAAATCTTTGCTGTGTTGGAATGGGTTAAAATCAAAGAAAAACTGGAAGTACTAGTTAAGGGTAAAAAAATATTTTATAAACATCTCTGTTTTGACAGAGTCAATTAGGAGGTGTAGACTAAGATAAGACTGCACTTTTATGCAGTCTGATCCTTGTCTATACCTCCTGCCAAATCAGAAATATTCCGGGTTCAGCACGACAAGGGTTAAATTTAGTACGGTAATATTTCACCTTTCTATCTTAGGGTTGTCTTAATCCATTACCAGACGGCAGACTGTTCCAAACTGAAAGGAGTTGTGGACGACAATTTTCAGTAAATGAAATTTTAGTTTCTTTCAATTTCAAGGTACAGAACGTTTTGAAAAATGAATAAATTGCTTGGTGTAAGTAATTTGTTCATTTTGCACAATGGTTTCCCAACTGTTTTCTTAAGGAGCGTCAAAAAGCATGACTGTGAGGGAATTGTTAAATCCATTACCAGACTGCAAAAATTTATAAAGAGTTGCAGACGACAATTTAAAGTATATGACATTTTGGATTTTTCCAATTTTTTGTATAGAAAACATTGTGGAAAATGAAGAATTTGATGTTACAAGCAATTTCTTTATTTTACGCAATGTTTTTCCATCTTTTTCTCCCAGGGCGTCAAAAAGTGTCACTGTAAGGGAATGGTTTAAGTCTAACTAAAACTGTTGTTGGCTGTGTAATGACGAGAGGAGTAATAGCGTGACAATATCTCATTAAACAGCTTTGCTTAAGATTTGTGAATTCAGTGTGTGTTCACAATGTGACAAGTTTTTTCTTGTGGGCCTTTTTCTCATTTTGCCTTACCCTTTTTTGGCATTTTGTTATTTTTTAGATATCTCTCAATACAAAAATCTAAAAATATTTTGTGGCTAAAATCTGATATTTGTACGAGATTATAGACGAGTTAATCAATTTATCTTAATTATATTTACATTTAAGAACTCGTTTTTGTGATGGGTCAAAATCGTGCCTAGACTGGTGGGTAAATTTCGCATCACTCCCATTAAAAAAATTAAGTCAAAACTAATTAATATGTATCTTCAGAAAAATACCCCCAATCGGTCAATTTACAACTAAAATGTACATGTACTTTATAACATATTCCAAATCAATCCCATTTTTGGTGACCCAAAGAAAAGAAATCTCTCGGCAAAAGCAATTCAGTCACTATCCAGAATGTTTTCTACTCAAGACACAGATTTGAAAAAGAAATAGCAACTAAAATCTTTCGTCTGCAGCTTCTTAACCCTTGTCATGCTGTATAAATTACCTTACTGAATCGCTGTAAAATCAAAGGGCTGAAAGCACT